>OX411760.1:14598779-15198779 GCA_948252205.1 Orthosia incerta | reverse complement strand
CCTCTCCTACACAACACGCGACGGCGGGCGGCGATCTCAGTACCATAGCACAGCAAGATAAAAATTTCATCCAATTTGTTTAAACTAATTGCAATCATTTGAATCACACCCAGATTATTTTTCACATTATTTTTAATGTAATACTCCTATTTGCCCCGATTTGCGTTAGCACTTGGCAAAAACTGTTAATAGTAAAGATCGTCAAATAATACTTGTCTAGGTGGTAATTAACAAAGTTAAACTTATTTCAACCACAAAAAAAGTTTGCACTCTCACTGAAATGTACACCTTTTTGAGTAGTAAATAGTTACATGTATTATGTGTAAAATACGCCAGGATGTGTCTTGTGCTTAATGCCTCGCCACGTCTCGGTATGAACTAACCCTTACGGTCGATTTCACCAATGAAACTAATTGCGATTTGTTCAACTAAACTCAGTTTATGCAAATACAGCATTCTGGTTGGTAGTTTCTCAGCGGTCTCAACCAATCAGAATGCTGTATTTGCTAAAACTGAGTTTAGTGGAACTAATCGCGATTAGGTTCATTGTTGAAATCGGCCCTTATAGTGCAGTCCCATTCAAAGCTATTAACTAGTAGTTTTCCAGTTCAAGAAGATCTACACTGCAATAACATCTACAAGCTTAGAAGAAATGACAATATAATAGTTTAATAGCTCTCCATGGGACAGCACCCTAAGTTAGGAAAATAAAAGTAATTACCTGTGTAAAGTCATTCCCGGAAAACTTATATCTGTTTTTCTTTCACAGCTTAAAACATCTTGTGCTGTCTTAATAGAACTAGACACCATTGTTTGACAAATCTCACTTGTGACTTCATACTCTTTGTGATAATAGTCAGAGTTTTCTTTTTCTGATACACTGTGCCCTGCAGGGTAACACCAGGGATGTGATGCAATGTGGGTGCTTGCATCTGGGTCAATATGACTAAAATAATCTGCCAATGAGAAAGCATCTGCCGCATTAGCCATTGCTTCCAGTTCAAGACTAATCTTATATTTTTTCTGTTGAGTGTTTTTGTGAACTACTTTCAAAGGGGTATCAATATTACTTTCTATAGCCAAAAGACCTGGCATACTCCACCAAATGTTAAATAACTGTAAAGGAGATGTAAAGTTTAACAAATTAGAATGTTTAGAAGCAAAGTCCGTCCATAAAGTATTAGTTTCCAAATCAAAATTATTATTTACTGATGAAATTGTTCTTGCTTCTGAATCATCATTTTCTGCCCAAGATGGGCATGAGCTTTCTTCATCAATGTTGCTCTTGTAAAAATCAATATTTTGAGAAGCTGTTTCATCGTCTGAGGTAACACCATGTACATAACTAGGTATACAGAATTGCAAATAATTAATTGATTTTCTAATATCTCCTTTAAAATAATTTAAGAATTTGGCTCCAACCCCTGGCCAGCATATTCCACTATCAGCTAGGCACATTATATCTAGCCATGTACCAAGCATCCTGGGTAAAAGAGGATACATTTTCAAAACTTTTCCATTTTGCAGAAATCTTTGCAAATGAGGACACATTAAGGATGATGTAATCAATATGACAGGTCGTTTAGAGCATTGTACTAGCTGCACAATAGCTGAAGAAAATCCATCATCCTGATCAAAAACAATATCAGCATCATCAATAAGGATTAGAGATGAATCTGTTCTTGTACTTTCTTGACTTAAAGTTGCACCGCTTAGAACTTCAGATTTACCTGATGGCTTTTTAGTTTTCTCATTGTCGTTTGACCTTTTTGGTCTACCACGCTTTTTATTCTTTTTTGTCAAGTCAGGCTGAAGTTTTTCTTGTGACTTCTGACTGTTGTCTGAATTTCCTGTACCTCTATTAACCTTATGGGATTGGGTGGCTTCCTGTAAGTCCTGCAACATTATTTTCCCTGTCCTTTTACTGCTTGCATTAACTTCAATCACCTTCATGGCTAAGTCTGAAGCAACAGCATAAATACTTGCAGTTTTGCCACATCCTGTGGGGCCAGTCAATACTAGAAGATTATTCATTGTCTTCATACTATCTCGACTGTCTGATTCAGATTGATAGTAATCTGATGAATCAGACCCAGGTTTAGATTTTGCTTTTGACTTCAACTCATTCTCAGTCCATGAAACCAACCATTTCTTTAATTCTTTTATAGTTTCAAAATTACCTATAATTTGATTTGTTGAAGTAGCCTTGTATTTGTCAGTCCAATGTAATCTATCAGGGCTATCATTGATAACATCCACGATATCACTCATAATTTCAATACTGTTATCTACATCTACATCATTACAGTCTTTATATTCTCCCTTTCCTCTACTTTTTAAATGCCGATATGTCCTATACACTGGAAACTTTGGATGTAATTGTTTCATATTCTGTAACATTGTTTGTGTGCTTTTCTTGTGTTTAGTATCTACATTGCAAGCACTGGTTGTTTGATGAAGATGTAGCAAATTTTGAAATGCATTCTTTTCATAAGTCAATGGACAAGTTTCTTCACTCATATTCATCAAAGGTATATTGACAACCAGTTTATTCTCTTTTGAAATTCCATTGCTTTGTTGCACATGCAAAACAACAGGAAAGCTATTGTCTGGAATGAAGCAATTTTTTTGCTGTTGAACTATTTTCTTCAGTTTTTCTGGCACTCCACTTTGTAGAAATTTCTGTTTAGCTTCTAAAGCAGCTAGATCAGGTTGTTTAGATGCAAATATGGGAGCCAGTTTCGCAGGTTTCTTTGAAGTTACTGTGTTCTTGAGAACTTTCTCTTCCTTTTTTGTTGATTTAGGTTTTGCAGGTACATCAAGAGACTGCTCTGATTTTAATAGAACAGGATTATTATCAGTTGATGCCACTTCTTTGTGCTTCTTCTTTTTGGGAGTAAAGATTTGTAATTCTTCATCAGAGCTTGACAGGCATGCATCATCAACATATTTAACAGGTCTTTTCACTGACCTCTTTGGTCTGTTCTCAATATTGACTTTTGCATTTGTATCCTCAGAAACAGTTACTTTGGCATCAACTTTAGATTTTCGCTTCCGCTTCTGTCTCTCACTCTTGACTTCTGTATCATCAACCACAATATCCTCCTTCAAAGTGACGGCGTCAACTGATGCTATCTCAGGTGTAAGAACATCATTGGTACTAATTACTTCATCAGCTTGGCCTTTTTCTTTGATTGTTTTGATATTTCCCTTTGTAAACACTTTATTTTCCTCCATAATACTGCCAGTTACTCCATTGGTATCTACTTCATTATTTTCTATCAAGTCACAGGACTCTAAAGTGTCCTTTATTAGACTTAATTTTTTCTTTTTGCCTCGTTTTTTATTTCTGGGTTGTAGCTTTACCTTTATAAGATTATCATTTTCAGAATTAGGAGGAGAACAGTCTTTGTCTAGTTTTTTAAAATAACAGAGCATGCTTTCCTTTTTCTTTAAAGATGGGGATAACTTGTTAAGAAATTCTTGGTCTTCCTTAGGTATAAATTTTTTAACTGGACTAACTATAGTAACTTTGACAGGTTCTTCAATAGTGTTAAATAAATCAACCATGGTCAATGTCTGTGCTTGTTTTTTTGTTTTGATTTTATTACCAACATCTGTCTTGTCCTTTGGTGATGATTTTGGATTTTTATCTTTACCAATATCTGTCTTACTTTTGCTTTCATTTTCTTTTACTGATTTAGCATCTTTCAGAATCATACCTTTTAATTTTTCTGCTCGTTTTTCCATTTGCTTTTTAATTATATTATCCTGGTGTTCTTCCTTTTCTTTGTTCCTTAAAGACCCTTTTGCTTCTGCCATTTTTTGGAGAAGTAGGTTCCTTTTAGCTTTAATATTTTTCCTTTCAGTTACCTCTTCAATATCAGAGTTATCATTGCTTCTATCTTTTCCTGGGGAGTTGCTTCCAAGACTCTTATTCCTAGAGTCCATTAACAATTTGAAGGCATTTGTTTGTTTCTTTTCTTGACTACTGACAGCTAAAGGAATGGCAATAGTTATATCCTGGATGTTTACATCTGTGTTGGAATTCTTTAAGCTTTCACTTATTTTAACAGATTCCTTTCTTCTTACCATTTTGAAAAGGTAGTTTCGAGGTCTTAGGTCTTCTAAATCACTTATTTCACCTTCAAATGAAATGGGTTGTTTTTGATTGTTTGGAGATTTTATAATTAGTGATGAAACAAGGGTTTTAGATACATCTAAAATATCTTGATCCTCCTGGCCATTTTGTCTAAGTTTGTACTTCTTTAATTTTCTTCTAAGCACTTTATTACATTTGTGTTTGTAAGTATTTTCCTTGGATTTTAGGATGTGTCTTCGTTGACGATTCTTACAGCCATTTATTTCAGATTCAGTTACTGAATTGCTATCGTCGACCACTATGAAGGACTCATTTGCTGCAAAACTTGTCATTCCTTCCCTGGAAATGCCACAAAATCACTTTAACATTTACTGTAAACGTGTGTTGATGATCAGACGTGATCCCATTTTTGAAGAAGTGCTGTTAGGTTGGATTGCATTAGTGGATAATATTGAGTTATGTGCACTGTTTTGTTATAAAGATTAAATTGTTGGCATTTAAATAGTACATTATATGATTTTAATAAGTGAATAATACAAATTGTTATGAATACATACCGAAAATCAATTTGGCGGCATTATTTTATTGCACTGTGTTTGACTGTTGACAGCAGTTTGACTTTGACAGTTTGATATCGAAAATGTTTTTTTTTTTTTTTTTTTTTTTTTGGCAAGTCGCTATTTGCGCAATGCCACATACAAAAACGGGGAAACTTGGTAGTAAATATAATTTAATTTAGGATACGGAATTTGGATGGATATTGGACAGGATTATTAAGAACGAAATTATAAATAAAATAACTATTAAATACGTATATTATTAAGAGTGATAAATGAAGATAAATACATGTATATTTTAAAATCATTAGATGCAAGTAAAACAGAGATAGACGTAGGAAAAGGAATGCTATAACAAAGTAAAGATGATATAAAAGGATCATGGTTAAGTAGAGGACAAGAAAAGAAAATGTGGTTTAAATCACCCACCTCTCCACAATCGCACAGGTCGCTAGAAACGATCTGCAATCGTGCAAGGTGGACTCGGGAACAGTTATGACCCAACCTCATGCGAATAAGGCAACTGGTAGCAGCCTTACCGAAGTTAAATTTCGAAAACCATGGTTTTTTGGGAATACATGTCTGAATACGTGAATAATAATTTCCTTTGGTAACGCTGCTATCCGCCCAAAACTTGCTCCAAGCTTCCCAAAGAAAGTTAATAGGCAGATTCGCCAAGTCGTGGCAAAAATTGATGTAGGGAAACAAATCACCGCAGTCTACCGCTTCATTAGCCAGGCGATCCGCTTTAACATTTCCTGTGATATTACTATGGCCAGGTATCCAAGCGAAAGAAATTTGAAGACCGAGTTTTACGCATTTATACAAAAGGCTTCTAATGAACATAACTATAGGAAATATTGGTTTACATTTAAAAGGATTTCTTTTAATGGCTTGCAATGCACTTAAAGCGTCAGTAAATATTACTGTTTTTCCCAATTTCATGATGTAAATATATTCTAAGGCTTTGAACAGACCATAACATTCGCCAGTAAACACTGATGACTCAGGAGGAAGTTTAATTTTTTGCACTATATTGTATTGAGAGTGAAAAACTCCAACTCCAACATTTCCTAAAGAAGAGTGCTTAGAGGCGTCCGTATAAATATGATGCCAACTCTCCCAATGCAAGTCTTTGGAAAAGTTAAATAACTCTTTTACGAAATCATCGTGTTTATTAATACCTAAATTCAAGATAACATCCGGAGTGAGCACCAATGATTCATATGAATGATTAAAGAGTGGATATGTAAGTGACTGGTAAATAGGAGCTTGCATAGCTATAAACTTTTTATAACTTACAACAAGACAGGGAAGAGATTTGTGAGACCAATAGTTAGAAGAATTGGTTTCATCTAAAAGTGAATGAAGTTTTGCACGTAAAGGATGGTTGGAAAATTGTAACGAGCGGAATAGAAATTTGTCGGAAAGATACTGACGTCGAAGAGACAGAGGAGGATCTACAGTTTCAACCTGTAGGGCATTTATTGGGCTTGATTTCATAGCTCCCGTCACTATTCGTAATGCTTTGGACTGGATACTATCCAATTTCTTTAATGCGGCCGAATTACCAGGTTCTAATAAAAATGTTCCCTAATCAAGCACACTTCTAACTATTGCATTATAGATTAATTTTAATGAAAAGGGATGGGCACCCCACCAAACCCCTGATAAACATCTTAATATATTTAATCTTTGTTCACACCTTGCCGCTATATACTCACAGTGTGGAATCCCAGATAGTTTACTATCCAAAATCACACCTAAAAATTTTACCGAAGTTTTTACAGGAATGGCAGCATTATCATAATATACAAAAACAGGAGGAGGAAAGCGCATTCTAGAAAAAAGCACAACTGTACTTTTGGACGTAGATAGCTCAAGACCATTGATGTCCAACCATTTTTTTAAAAGTCCAAGGGCCGAAGTCATTGTATTGCAAGCCGCTGCAATAGAGCTATGAGGGCAATATAAAAGAAGATCATCAGCGTATTGAAGCACTTTTACTTGATTGTTCAAAGAGGATTCAAGATCATAAGTGTAGATGTCATATAATAAAGGACTAAGAACTGATCCTTGAGGGAGGCCTTTCCACACGAGTCTAGATTCACACCTAGAATCCTCGAGTGTAAGATTTATACACCTCTCAGATAAAATATTTAAAATGAAGTTTGTGAGAAAAATAGGCACATCTAGCTCCTGAAGTTTATATTTTAATGTTGATATTTCCACATTATCATAAGCAGAAGTTATATCTAGAAAAGCAGAAACTACGGAATGATTCGAAGAGAATGCTAACCTTATATCAGTGACAAAGATACTCAAATTATCTAAAGTACTTTTACCTCGCCTAAAACCAAATTGACTGTCGCTAAGTAGTTTCCTGTTTTCTAAATGCCATTCTAACCTATTTTTAACTAAATGTTCTGTGATTTTTAACATTACTGAAGACAAAGCTATAGGTCGGTAGGATGTGCTGCTAGATGGATTTTTGTTAGGTTTGAGTATCGGTAGAATGTCTTGGGATTTCCAGGAATTGGGAATATTTCCGGTTAACATAATTTTATTTATTAAATCCAAGAAGTACAAAAGAGATAGATCACTCATGTTTGACAAAAAGGAATAAGGAATTCCATCCGAACCTGGTGCAGAGTCCTTAATATGACATAAAACTCCTTTAAGCTCTTCGAGGGTAAATAAATTATTTAATTCACAAAGAGAATCCACCATTGAACGGGGAATGGAATAGGTAGTAAAATTTTCTGGGACATATGCGGGAGCCAACTTATCTAAAAAATTATTTACTAACTGAGATGGAAGAAATGCTCTCGATGGTTCTGTGAATGCTGATCTAAACCTTCTGATATTGCGCCAAACAACAGATGGTTGAACATCTGGAGAAATAGAGAAGCAAAATGATCTCCAACTTTCAATTTTCTTTTTTTTAAATAGTTTTTTAGTTTCTGAAACTATTACGTTCAAAATGTTGAAATTTTCTTCGGTAGAATTTTCAAGATAATTTAGTTCACACTGCTTCCTTTGTAATATTGCATCTGTGCAATCTTTGTCCCACCATGGTGGAGAAGGAATTTTATTTTTTAACGATTTCATTGGAAAGAGTTTATCGGCTGTTTTTATCATGGCTTTGGATAAAGCATCGGCACAGGACTGTTCATTACCATATTTAATTTCAGGAAGAACAGAAACTATTTCATCTAAGTGTTCCCTATAATTATGCCAGTTAACGTCCGCCAGTTTGTACTTCAACCGCGGAGGGCGATTGGAATAAGGTTTATGACTGTGAGGAAATGTTAAGACTATAGGGAAATGATCGCTACCATAAGTGGAAAGCATAACTTCCCAACTCAAACGCGAAGCTAATTTATCCGTGCATAATGACAAGTCAGGTGCACTAACACCTTCATTTGGAGAAGTGCGTCTAGTTGGGGACCCAGTGTTTAATATACAAAGATTGAGGTTATCTACAATATCTATTAAAGTGCTACCATAGTTATTTGTTGACGAACTGCCCCAGACTTCATGCTGGCAATTAAAATCTCCTAAAACTATAAATGGCTTAGGAAGAATAGAAAAAATATTTACAATTTCATTAAAAATTACAGCAGATGGACGGGGTATATATACAGAAACAAAACAAATATTATCTACAACTGCTGCAATAACAGAAAAATCATTATTATGAGGTGGAATTGTGAAAAATGAAAATGAATGATGATGTTTGATGAGTAAAGCGACGCCGCCATACCCATCAGAGCGGTCTTCTCTAAGACAAGCATAACCAGGGATCTTGAACAAAGACCCTGGTTTAAGCCATGTCTCTTGAAGAGCAAAAACATAAGGTTTATATTTATTTACAAGATATATTATATCAGATTTTTTACTAATTGCGCTTCGGCAATTCCATTGGAATACTTTGGCTTTGTTGTCCATTATTAATATTAGATTCATTAACTGCGTTCAATACAGTGGCAGCGATGGACGGTGAAAGATGATGAGTTTGAGTTAGTGATTTTATTAAAGCAATGATTAATTCACTTACAGATATGGCAGACAAGTCATCTCTAGGGATGAGAGCACAGCCATCTTTTGATTGAGGCAAGCCCTTGACAAGTTCCTGATGGAATTGCTGATCATAACCTTTAGAAAAGTGAGGTGGGGAGCGAGGTTTAATAAAAACTGTTTTTTTATGTGATGAAGTTTTATTTTGTTTTGAAGGAGAGTAATCCTGAGGAACAGAAGCATTTATATGGCTTGAAATTGAGGGTGAGGATAGTAAGGCATCAGCATATGATATTTTTGAAATTGTGGGATGTAGCTTTGAAGCTTCAGCATATGAGATGCAAGATTTGGCCATTGATTCCTTAATGTTCTTCTGCCTCTCATACTCTAAACATTTTTTACTTGTAGCCTCATGAAATCCTTTGCATAGACAACAAGATAAATTGTCCCCAGAGACAGTACACCCATCCCCAGAGTGATCTTGACCACACCTAAAGCATCTAGGTTTAGCCCTACACTGATTTTTCATATGGCCATATCTGCAACAATTAAAGCATTGGATTGTTGGGTAAATATAGAGGTCCACAGAAAGTGCTGTATAGCACATATAGACGCGCTTAGGAAGAATTTGCCCATCAAATGTCAAAATTACTGTTTCAGTATTTTTAAACTGAGGCTTATCCTCTACTAAAATTTTCCTTTTAATTCTCCTCAACTTCAATATCCTCCCACAACCAATTGGGACAGAGATGTTATCCATGATTTCATCATCCGCCCACTCCATGGGTACGCCTCTGACGACACCCATGCGAGTGACGGAAAATGATGGAATAAAAGCTTTGTACTTCTCTTTTTCCAAAAACTTGCTAGAAATAAAAGAGTTGGCATCTTGATATTTAGAGAAAGATATTACAAGTCTGTTACGGCCTATTTTCTTAAGACTACCATTAACAATATTATTAAAAGAATTCCTTTTTAAAAATCGCCCAAAAGAGATCGGATTTAAATATATATTTTCGTTGGAAGCGGATTGTTCTCTTTGATTAAGGACTAAAAACGGAGCCGCATCCGAGGAATTATATAAAAGTCTAGAAACTGGTTGATGCGATGACACGTTCATCCCATCAACTCCAACCCTCAATGGAGAAGTAAGTGGAAGATCCTTGGTTTCAGTCTCCATTTCCACCTCGCCACAGTCACAATCATTATGGCGTTTCCCGCCACTTTTACGCCTTTTTTTGTTGCAATGTTTGCAAATTGTGGGCCGAGCAGAAACCCTTTTACGCTTGGAATTATTAGTTAAACTTACTGAACCATCAGTATCAACACTAGTGTCATTATTAGAGATTGTAACATAATGACCAATCTCTGAAGGTGGTGTTCCTCCGGGGTCGTCCGGAGGATCCATGGCTAACAACTATAAATAGAAATAAAAACACTTACCAAATATAATAACAACACTAAAACTAACTAAAGTACTAAATAATAAGATAAAATATATACAAAAACTTAATCCAATCCAATATTATTAATTAATTTATGAAACGATCGAAAAAACCACGTCCGCCAAATTTGAGGTTTCCCGCGCTTCCCGAAAATGTTTTAGTTGCCCAAAACTATAGCTATGGCACACTGCATTTTAGCCTTTCTAGGCTTTTATTATTAATTATCGAATTCTTTGATTCTTTATTCTACCGAGTAGTGTAATAAAATTTTGGATGTCAATGATAAACATGGAGCAGCAACATCAAACTAAATATCCCAATTTTGTTATTTTTAACATCATTTTGTTTTGGATTGCCTCCATTGGCTTATCATTGCGATTTTTACTCGCGCGATGTTTTTTGTATTATTTCCGTGCGATTTTTTTACCATAATGCGTGCAGCTTCATACAAATCTCGCAGTATGGGTGGAAAAAAATCGCGCGAATATAAATCGCAGTGCGTGATAAGCCTTATGGAGGCAATCCAAAAAAGCCTAAGGAGGATTTTGCATCCCTCATAATGTAATGCAGCAATTTTTTTTACCCGGCTGCAAGGAAAGGGTTATGTTTTTCGTGCGTATCTTGTATGTTTGTTGTATGTATGTATGTTTGTATGTTTTTTAATATGATCCATGTAAATTACCATTTGAAATGTTGCCCAACAATGCCGCTCTGCCAATGTCATGCAAGCGCTCTACAGGAGCTCCTTTAATTTAGACGTTTGTTGCGGGATTGCTGCGGTGCCGCAGCGGTGCGTTTGTAGTACTGCGCACGACCGGTTGGTTTTTCCATACAATTTATACGCCGCAATCTTTCAGATCCGTCGAATCAGATTGCTTGACCTTTTTAGCGCATCCGCGGGGCACACTGTGTATGTAGTTGTTTTAAAATTACGTTCCCTTTTATTTGTACCTACATTGTGTGTATCTGTGTGTGCTAAATAAACTAGTTTTATTTCTTTCTATTCTTGGCTGGCAAGATCATTAAGGTTGCCCTAGTCGACATCATGAACTATTTTGTGCGCGGGGTTAAAATTCATGGTATCTCATCCGACAACACGTGCGAAAGAGATAGATGCTGTGATGAGCAGTAAGAAGCTAGTTCGCGTACGAATACACACTTTTGCAAATTTGTAGCGAAATGGATGAAGACTTAGGACGAAAACGAGCGCGCAAAATTTTGTATCTTTGGGAGGATAGATATCATGAAATTCGACTAAATGATATATATACGTTTTTTATTTTGAACGTACATCGTCAAACAAAAAACGTAATGTTTTACATTCGCTTTCTAATGCAAACAAAGTTTTTGTGCAAAGGGACTGCATTAAAAAAAACTAAAGGAACTAAACGTGAGTGACACTGGCCAAATGCAAAAACCGTACGATGCCAAAAATATGGCAATTCTATGGAGGGTAGAGGTAAGGAGAACGATCTCATATGGGACGAATGTTGGAATGGTGTCCAGCTTTATACATACAATAATAGTTCAATAACCCCCCAAAATAGCGCTGTCGTAGGCAAATGGTGTTGTATGATTGTAGCAGCGGATTGAAGTATACTGAGTTAGAAATTTTAATATGTTTTGTTGGTGACTATACTACATAAAAAAAAGCTTGATCGCTGCGACAGCTGTCAGTATCAATACAGTAACAATAACACTTGACAGGCTAACAATACCGTAACCACTGACTTATAAACCTATGGACTTGCCATACCTACGAAATTAGCGTGCTTACCTACATAAATCGGGCAATTAAGATGGCTGCCCATTTGCCAATGAGGTAGGCCATTTGCAACTGTTTGACAGCACAACTACACAGATAAACGTACATATACGGCACACAACTACCAATTTTACTCGGCAATTAACATGGCGACCGGTCACGCATAGACATGATTTTGACGTCACTCAAAAGTGTTACCAAGTTTAGTCCTTGACAAACATTTAGATGTCTCTCTTTTCATATGCAGCTCTTGGTTAGTTAAAAAGAGACAAAAAGCTTTTTGACATGCGTGTGTCGATATTATAGATATTTGTATAACTATTCTTCATATAGTAGAATATGCCGTCTCCATAGTTATCCTACCTCATTGACCGTAACAATAACGTATACGTCAGTTTGACATTATGTCACAGAGATCAAGCTATCTTTTATCCACTCTGACGACCACTTACCCGGTTTGGGTAAAGTCGAATTTTACGAAACTGGCTTATTACCCATTTTGGGTAAATCCGGTCGGCACATGTTTTTTTCTGATTTTGTGTCACTAAACCGTCTGTGAGTGTTGCATCTCTATTTAGTCTTCTAGTTTAATAGACAAGTATGGAAAAAAAAATTGCCGCTACTCTGTGGATCCGCCCGTGACAGTAATATTTATTTTTTTATATCAGTGCACGCTCGGTCGCCATTTTTCGACCGCACAAGGACCGCGCTCAAAGTTTTTGTGATAAAAATTTGTTTTATTTTTTTTTGTGGCGTTTGTTTTTTAGTGAAAAAAACGATGGATCGATAAGTGTTGGACTGTTTTAAATAGTTTTTTTTTCGTATTTGGTGTAAATTCCAGCTGAAATAAATATTTTACGAACGCAGTCGGACATTTTTTTTGCGTTTGTTGTTGTGTTTTGTGTCGTTGAAAAATAAAATTATTTTTTTTTGTGCTTTTTTCCAATTTTACTCATGAAACTGGTGTTAGTTACAGTGCTACGTTAATTAAAAACAGAATTAAAGCATTTAATTGAAGTGGTAATGATCCAAATTGGAATATAGTGAAAAGTGAATCACAATACCCATTTTGGGTATTTGGACCGTCATCGTCGTTTTTCTGTAAGTAATGTGTATTTTTTTGAATTTCTTTGTGTTTTTTTAGGCAACATGCCCTTTTGTTGTGTTATTTCATTAGTAAATATCATTAGCACATGGACTGTGAAATAAAATGCCAAACAAACAAAAAATAAACAAAAAACATCAAAAAAACAAAACAAAGGCCGTCTTCATGACCCTTTTCAAGTGTTTACATTGTGACTCATATCTTGTAAACTAAACAATTCTAACAGCTAAACACTGTGTGTGCGATAAGATTATGTACCAAACTATGTAATACAATAGCATTTTAAGCCACTTGACCTACAGAGTTCACAGAACTGGAGTGTAAACATACTCATTTTTGTGGCGCGCCGGCGCGCCGTCGGGCGGTTTTTTTTGCGGCGTAATTTTTTTGTAATTTTTTAAAGTGTGTGGGATGAAAAAAATGTATGGGGAGGTGTGTTATTTTCATTGATTATTGTGGAATAGGGTGTATTTACGCAAATAAAATTAAAACTTTTTGAAATTATGCTTTCTATTTTTATTTATATCTACTTTTGTACACAAAACTTGGAAAATTTCCCTTACCACTGACTTTACACAATATTTAAAAATAAATTACATGGTAAAACTAGATACATCCCTTGGAAATATGATAGAATATTTCATAGCGATTCTAACAAAATAAATTTCATACATGGGTCCCATACAAAACTTTCGAGAAATCGGCGTTTTAGTGAGACCGGGCCGACAGCGCAAAATGGCGCCGAGGTACCTGCGCAGTTAGGCGATGTTCGGGATTTTAGCTGCGCCTATGAGTGGTTATGAAGTACTAGCTTCTACCCGCGGCTTCGCCCGCGTTCAAAGTTCAAAAAAAGGCTCCGATCACCACTAAACATTACATGATTACCCGCTGGGTCAATCTAAAGATTGTCTTAAAATTTAATTAAAATCGGTCCAGCCGTTTCGTTTCGGATCATACATACATACTTTCTATATATAGATAGTTTGTAATTATAATCTAAAATTATTGTTACAAAATATTGGAACAAAAATTTAACTGGTGGCTACTGTAGTGCCACCCTTATTTACATTTTCACGGACACTTTTTTATAAACAGAGATCGCTCTTCTCTCTACCGTCCGCTATTCGACTAAAATTACTGTCACTCTATGACTTATCTGTCATTTGTACGTCGACTGTCATATTGATTTTGAAGTTTTTTACCTCACCCCTAATCCGACGTGCAACTGATTGCAGCGCAGCCTAAAATTGGAAAATTGAAATGGCATCGAAAACGAAAACTTTCGTAACTCCTCTTGTTCGTCATGCTACGGTAAATATCTTACAATTTACCGATATCAGCCAGCTTATTTAGGATAATTCTAGTAAAATAATCTGAACTGTCAAACCCCTGTTATGTAAACCTTTTTGACATTTTCCGTGATTAAATAATTAAATTATACATGCGTTACCCGGCTTACAGACCAGGGGCTATGCCCAGGCTGCGCCCGCTGTTTCCAGTGAAGCCAAGATCTCAAAGACGATTCTGCCGAACAAAACTTTTGTTGCTGCCTTTGATAATGGATCCCCAGTCACTAGAGTGACCGTAGCCTTCAAGTAAGTACCCATTAATTTGGGAGTGGACAGGTCTCCCTTTAAATAATCACCCTTTGTAGAATTCTATTGAATGAATGACTTGATAGCCGTTTTAATTTTATTTGCTTTCAGTTTACCTAAGAGATGAGAGCTGTCTGTTCTGTATTTAATTTAGAATAATCTGTAATGAATATACATAATTTTTTCAGGGCTGGTTCACGTTATGAGCCTCAGCCTGAGCTGGGTATTGCCCATGTGCTCCGATCAGCTGCTGGGCTCAGCACTAAAAATGCCAACGGTTTCATTATGGCACGTAAATTGCAACAGATTGGTGCCTCTGTAACCGCCTCTGGAGACCGCGAGTTTGTCTACTACACTCTTGAGGTAACTTTTTGTATATTACAAGTATCTCATAATAATTCTACTGAGAAGCAACTAACTGTATGTATACCTTAGTGCTTGGTTTAGGAGCAAATGCCTGTCACAACCCACCAACCAGTAGCAGCTGTATTATTTATGGTAGTTTATTATAAATACGGTATTATCTATACTGTATTCTTCTTTATTGTGAATTGTTTAATATATTTTTCTTTTTATTTCCTACATACGGTGGTGTCTACATATCTTTTTTTGCAACTCTCCTCTCGCAGGTATGCTGGAAGAGATTTCATCAGAAATAAGCATACCTTTGTACCTATTTTCTGTACCTTCTTCTTGTCTATTTATAATGTGTGTGTACATTAATGGTTAAATAAGTAAATAAAATTAATTTACTGCTAGATTTTATCAAGTTATAATACTACATACCTCAATTTATTACAAATAAGATTTCATAACCTTTTCAACATTAAAATTGATTTTGTAAAAGAATTAACGAGTCAGACTCGCAAACTATGGGTACTGTAACATTATCGCAAAGAAATATCAAAGAAATATAAAAAAGCATGTTTGTTGTATGGGAAAATATTTATACTTAAATATTTATTTTATTCTGTTTTTACTATTTGTTGTTATAGCGGCAACAGAAATACATCATCTGTGAAAATTTCAACTGTCTAGCTATCATAGTTCAAGAGATATAGCCTGGTGACAGACAGACAGACAGATGGATTGTGGAGTCTTAGTAATAGGGTCCTGTTTTTACCCTTTGAGTACCAGAACCCTAAAATTATACCTAGTTGCTGCAAACTGCAAATCATTAAAGAATAGCTGAATAAGTATTTAAAAAAAATTTCACTGCCGGTGTAGGTATCATGAAATTGTATTTTATAATGGGTTATTCAACTATTTATTTAAAAAGGTTTTTGCTTGTCAAGGGAGTAAAAGTTGGTACTATTGTTTTAAAGACATATTTAACATATCTTTCAGGCTACCCAAGACAATGTGGATGAAGCTGTGGCTATCCTGAACAACTTGATCACTGCCCAGGAATTCAGAGCTTGGGAATTGGAAGACAATCTGCCTCGTCTCAAGTTTGACATCGCTGCACTTCCCCCACAGGTGATTGCCTTTCTTTAGATTTTAAAACAAGAATGTTACTAAAAATACATGAAACTATTAAAAATATCATTAGCTGGTACCCAGGGTGTTGCTGCTGCAGAAGGGTACACGTTTGTTGTATGGAAGCGCCCCACTTAAATATTTATTTTATTCTGTTTTTAGTATTTGTTATACTGGCAACAGAATTACATCATCTGTGAAAAATTTCAACTGCCTAGCTATCACGGTTCGTGAGATACAGTCTGGTGACAGACGGACAGACAGACGGACCGCGGCATCTTAGTAATAAGGTCCCGTTTTTACCCTTTGGGTACGGAACCCTAAAAGAGAGAGTGAGAGGTGTCAAGGGACACCTGGCGTTTCCGAGATACAATTTTATTTCTTCAATTAATGTTTTTTAATTCCAGCTACAGATGGCGCTAGGTGACGGTTAACAAATGTGGATTTTACAATTTGAATAGTTGGTTCGGTCGTTCGTATATTTTCGATCTCACCTAAAAAATGTTTTAAAATTATTTTATGAAAGGATTTCGAGTAAATGTGAGCGGGTAAGGGGGGGGAGGGGTTTGTTTCACGATTTTATAGACTTTTCATATTGATATTTTAGAATGGGGTAAAAAAAAATTGCGGGGGGGAAGGTGAACAGTTAAGGAGGGGGGTTATCCATCTTGTTCTCCGGCCAGAAGGGACTGTGGGCAGGGGGGCAAATTTTAACTCAGAATTGAGCTAGCTCCAACCGTTTCCGAGATATGGAGGTTTTTAGGTTTCCTGATTTGATCGCCGGTTCGTTATTAGTGGCGGCTCGGGGTCGGTTTTCAAGTAGTGTCGACTCGAGTCGGCCTGTGGTGGATGGTTTTGTACGTCTGGCGTTAAGAAACTAAATGTAAATGTATGTAATGTAAATGTAATATATATTATGTGTATGTATTACAAAAAAAATAATATATGTATAAAAACGAAACACGCGCACGCCGCACGGCTTACAACTATAGCAAAAAGTGTTGTTACAACTTTTCGTAAGTTTTTTTTCCGTCTAGCCCCCTTTCGCAACGCGCGATAAGGAACTTCGTTCCAAAAATATTGTGATGAACAGTATGACAGCACATACAATATGAACAAACAAACATTGATTTTATATTATAAGCGTTTTGATCACACTTGTTTATCTGCTTCATAGGAGCCAGACAGTGCAAAATACTTTCTTGGTGATTTGAATAATAAAATCCCAGCATAGCGACAAAAACACAAAAATTTCAAAATTTACTGTGGTAGTACCTATGTTATTATTATTTAAATTTCTGAAAATTTTCCTTATATATTTTCCTCTTATGTAATCACAAACTTGTTGTCTATAGGTTCGTGCCGTAGATCTGCTCCACAAGGCCGCATACCGCCGCGGCTTGGGCAACTCTCTCTTCATCTCGCCCAAGAAGATTGGCAAGATTTCTTCAGAGTCTCTGCAGCACTATGCTAGCAACTTGTTGACCGCGTCGAGCTGCGCTGTTTCCGTCGTTGGAGACTCTCAGGTGAATTAATAATAGAATAGTGATTTAGAGAATAGAATAGCCAACTCCATTTGATGGCTGTAAACAAACAGCTGATTCAAGCACTGTCTACGCAAGACGAGCCAGCCATAAGCCGAGCAACAATTCGCGTAGTGTGGACCGACTTACGGGTCACTAACTAGCACGTCTCGAGCGTTCGACTCTTGCTCGGTTATGCTCCACCAATTATTAGTTTTTTAACGAACTAAAATCTTGTCTTAATCCTTTAGTTCGAAATTAGCAAGTTTTATTTTTATTACAGGAGAGAGCCAACATGATTGCTCAGAATCTTCAACTTGGCACTAGCGATTACAAATCCGAAAACACCACCAAATACTACGGTGGAGAGTTGAGGTAATATAACACATTATACTATTCACTTAGTTTGAATACATATTAAATATTGACCACAATGTTTAAAAACTGTGCAAGTGCGAGTCGGACTCGCGCACGAAGGGTTCCGTACCACTATCGCAAAAAACGGCAACAAAATCACGTTTGCTGTATGGGAGCCCCACTTAAATATTTATTTTATTCTGTTTTTAGTATTTTTTGTTATAGCAGCAACATAAATACATCAACTGTCTAGCTATCATGGTTCATGAGATACAGCCTGGTGACAGACTGACAGACAGACGGATCGTGGAGTCTTAGTAATAGGGCCCGGTTTTTTTCCCGTATGGGTACGGAACCCTAAAAACCATGTAAAGGCCTCTCAGTGAATGGGGGAAAGGGCCGTAATCCATCACGCGGGCCCAGTGCGGTTTAGTGGATGTCACATTTCTTCGAATTTTCGGTTCTAGGACATACCGGTTTCCTCACGATGTTTTCCTGCGCGCCTGGGTTCGAACCCACGAGCCCACGTCGCGGCCGCGACTGCTCAAAGTTTGAATCGACCTATCATAATTGGGTACAATTAAATGTTGAATGTTTGGTTATCAGGAAAGAAATGGGTGGAGACCTGGCGCACGTTGCCGTTGCTGTCCAGGGCGGTCAGGCTGGCACTAAGCAGTCACTCGCCTTAGCTGTAGCTGCCAAAGGTAATTATTTAATGTGGTAATAGTGAGGAAGTTTGCGAGCATGGATGGATGGAGCTTTGTAACACTTTCACGCAAATACTACTGAACCGATAACGATGAAATTTGGCATAAAGATATAAATGGTTCTAAATATTATTATTATAGTTTATGATTTTCTTATTTATCGTAAGCAAAATACGCGCTTAGACGTGGAGTTGCGGACAGACGGACCTGAATTAAAATGTAGCAAACTTTTTTATTCAAGTTATTGTTTCGTTTGAGACAATTTCGACTTTCACGCGTGCGGCCAATTAGTTAATATCATTATTCAATATACCATTATTTATTTCATATGTACTAAGTGTAAGCCTGGTTTATGTACACTCAATGAGTTGTCTACAAAACGATGAAATTTAAAAAAAAAAATGAAATTTACTGGCCACTTGTGTACAAATAATTAGTAAATAAATAAGATCTATCGACGATTTAACTTTATTTTTTTTATTATTGATAGGCTTACGCTTGATCACTACCTCACCTGATGGTAAGTGATGATGTGGTCGACGATGAAGCACGCTTGCCTAGAAGAAACCTATTCACTCTTGACTTAAAGACTCCTAGGTTATAGCTATCAGGATATACAGACGTAATACGACGAAATAGCTACATTTAAGCCAATGATACTCAGTGCCATTTTAGGTTAAATTAAGTGTAATTTAAAGGCGGCGGGTAATATGTTTAGGAAAGTTTTGAGTATGAATGGAGATAGGATAAACATAGAGGAAGACTAAGGAAACAATGATGTATTCTAAGTTAAAGAAAGTTGATATTTATAATTAGCATCTATCTAAGGATCTCTGTCCAAATGATGAAGACATAAGTATAGCTTGAGGGGACGTAATTATAACTCCAAACAAATTATGTTAGGGGAAGAAGAATGATCACGTAAATGGGCGGTGTTACAAATCTGGTGTACAATGAAGTATATCCTGTCCATCATATTTCAGCTCTTGGCAGTGGGCCGGTCACCAAGTGGGGCGCATCGAACTCTCCCTTAGCTAAGGCTATCGGCAACGTGGGCCCGTTCGCGGCCGCCGGCTTCAACGTGTCATACTCAGACAGCGGCCTCTTCGGAGTTGTGCTCTCTGTGCCCAAGGATGAAGCCAACAACGTTAGTACTTATTTCGAACATTCGATTTTCAAATATATGATATAAAATGGGATTCACCGAACTTTATCGGCACAGATAATATAATATGTACTAGCATACAGATGCCTCATCCCATACAAAGAAACCGTGCCGACGTAACTAGCGTTTTTCATTTGATTAATCTTGTTATTTTTGTAAGTACATCAATCGCGTTTGATCCCGTTTCAAGGCAATAGATGGTGTTAGCAGTGACTTGCAAGTAAAAGGGTTAACTAGGTTCGTGAATATGTTTTTTCTTTAAATATAGTGAAGGTTCGTTTTATAGTATTTTTTTTGCACATTTTTACAGTTTTTTTTTTGCACCAAAATTTGTTATAATGCGAATTTTAACAATCGAGTGGAATGCCTCTGAAATTTAAAAATGCGCCATCTATTGACATCAATTTTATTTTAAATGATCCGTTCAAATAATCTTTGAAATGTGAATTAAGAGCCCAATATTCCATAATTTTGTACTTAGGAGAGTTGATTAAAAAAGAACATACAATTTTTATGTTCAATTCCAGAAAATGTTAATTTTACACACAATTCTATTGAATTGTGTGTACATGTCGCGCCATCTAGTGAGATTTATTTGAACCAATTTTTCTTTCTTAGCAATGAGACCCCGTGTAATTGGTTATCTTTGACCCCTATTATTTGTTACTTAGGGCCGCTTTCACCAATGAAACTAATCGCGGTTAGTACAACTTAACTAAGTTTATGCCAATACAGCGTTCTGATTGGTTGGGACTGCTGAGAAACTATCAATCAGAATGCTGTACTTGCATAAACTGAGTTTAGTTGAACTAATCGCGATGAAATCGACCATTATTAGTCTAAAACTGTATTAGTATTTCATAAATCATTATAGGTCGTAAAATTTTGATTATTTATTTTGATTATCTTCAATAACACGGGGGGCTATGTCCAGCAGTGGACGTCTTTCGGCTGAGATGGTGATGATTATCTTCAATTACAATTTACATTTAGGTGTGCTACTACATGTATTTTGATATGATTTGTAGGCGGTGAAAGTGTGCGCCAACTTCCTGAAGAAGGCATCACTGAGCGCCGATGCCATCAAGGCTGGCAAGAGCCAACTGAAGGTGCAGATCCTGAGTGAAGCCGACGCGGGTGCATCCCTCGCCGAGTCGCTAGCTGCCCAAGGATTCTACACTGGAAGTGTCAAGTCACCCGTTGACATCGCTAAGGATATTGATGCACTCTCCGCCAGTGACATTCAACAGGTAAGCTTATCGGAACAGACCAATCCAAGCGGAAGAAATAATTTTTTTGAGCGGAAATAAAAGCGAAAATTTATAATTTATTTTAAATTAGACTTTAATTTTAGATTTCTTTTAAGTCAAGTTGAAGAAGAAAGAACTTTGTTCTTTTACACTCTCCATCTCAAAAACTGACCTTTTGGAATAAAACATTATTTATAAATAGTCCCATCATTAATAATGATGGCCATTATTATGCCAACATTAGTGATACTCTAATAGTAGTTCATGCAACAAAAATATAATAGGGGTTATTAAAACACGAGTGTCGGTAATGGGTGGGATATTGGTATCTTTAATACCTAATTAAATGTCGTTGCATACACTATTTTATCTTCATTCATACAGTTATAATAAAATAAAAGTGTAAACGGAAAAAATATGTACCACATATTTTTGCGGAAAATTTAGATTCTCATTGCGCATGACTGCACAGCGCGCGCATCCATAGACAATGACACTATTTTTCTACATTAAGTCATTGAGACCATCGTGCCAATAAAAAGTAAAAATGTGCTATAAAAATTAAATAGTTATTTTATGATGAAAAATTAAATTAAAAAAAATAAATTAAAATATTATTAAATATAAAAAAAAAAACATTTTTTTTATTTGAATATCGAAGGAAAATGCTCCACTTTAATGTTTTTTTTATTTATTTTTCCACGAATAAAAAATCAATGTTTATACAATATTTTATTAATTCAAATTTGGAACATTTCGTTGTGAGTGTAGATAAAGAGATGAACTAACTACACATGCAATTATTAATGCAAATTAACGTCTTTGTTTACAGGCTCTTTCCGCTGCTGCCGGTAGCAAAGTATCCATGGGTGCCGCAGGAAATCTTGCATTTGTTCCATACGTAGATGAATTATAAATTACACACCTTTTATAGTTGTTAATCATTTTATTTTATAGTACAGAACATGATGTGAGAAACTACCAATATAGTATAATGTGATCATTATTGATTATAATTTATTGTTCAACCGAAATAAATAAATCATTACTTATTCATACTATTTAATTTTACAATTAATCCAAAATCGTTACATCAAGAAATTACCGTGAAACCAATTGGCACAGTGCCTGGCCGACTGGATTTAGTGTAAGCAGACCAGTAAACGCAAGTATGATTCCCGCCCAGCATAGCAAAATAATCCAACGCTAGAGTAGCAACTTGACTTAAGATCCTATGGCCCCTAGCTGGGGCAGAGGGCTTCCACAGTAGTCTTCCATCGAGACCGGTCTTGAGCTTCGCGCTTCACCTCGCTCCACGTCATTCCGATACTCGTCGCTTCAGCCAAAACGGTGCGTCGCCATGTTTGACGGGGACGGCCTCGCTTCCTTTTTCCTTGAGGATTCCAATCCAAGGCCTGTTTAGGAATGTGATTGGAATCCCTCCGGAGCGTGTGACCAATCCAACACCATTTACGCCGCTTGATCTGGCGGTCGATCGGGGTCTCGTGGCATCTCTCCAACAGCTCTACATTAGAGATGATCTCGGGCCAGTAAATTCCGAGGATGCGACGAAGACATCGGTTGACGAAGACTTGGATTTGGCGTGAGATGTCCTTTGTTACCTTCCACGTTTCGCACCCGTAGAGCAGCACGGATTTGACATTGGACCCGAAGATTTTTAGTTTAACCCTTCGGGTCAGTTTCCGTGATTGCCACACAGGTCTCAGCTGTGCGAAGGTAGCTCGCGCTTTGGCGATCCGTGAAGTGATATCCTCTTCAGTTCCTCCAGTCTCTGACACGACGCTCCCGAGATACGTAAATTTGTGGACGCGTTCCACTACCTCAGTGCCGATTAATATCGGCGAAGAATTCCACACACCTGTACGCATCTCCTGGGTCTTCCGGATGTTAATTTTGAGCCCTGTTTTCGCCGCCTCCTGGCGCAGGTCATTCAGTTTCGCTTGCATGTCAGCGTGTGTATGACTCAGCAGGCATAGATCATCTGCATAGTCCAGGTCCTCCAAGACGTTTGTCAATCCCCACTCTATCCCGCGACGCCTGCTATCGTGAATGCGCAGCATGATTCCGTCGAGGACGATTATAAAAAGGAGGGGCGAAAGAAGGCATCCCTGGCGGACACCAGCGTGCACTGCGATGTCCTCCGAAATGAGGCCTTCGTGAGTCACCTTGCAGGAATATTTCCTGTAGATGCTCACTAGAGTAGCAAGCCCTTGATAATTGTTTTGCCTGAATTTTAATGATTTTCCCAACTCGGCGGTCCCTTCAACCGACTATAAAAATATCTTTTAAAAACACGTACCTATTTCTGTGTTATGAATATGCATCCATATGGGAAAAAAAGTGTTACAATCAATGATGTTATATACATACTGAGGTAGATACGTTTTACCGACGTCTGCGCGGCAATAAAAACACAAGCTGGCTAGCTTAAGCGAAGTCACTCCGTCCTGCGTCTGGCCCACAGAACATTTTTATGGCCGCTACACGAACGTACGTTCGAACAATATGTTTATCTCTTTCTGACAACGGGGTCCTAGAATCCTATATATAGCTCTATGATATGTTACCTACTTCTAGAAATAATGTTCCAAGTACCATAGATCGTCTGTAGCACAGAGTACTTTTTTAAGGTAGCTACAAAATATCGCCTTGTTTTTATTTCTTTATTATAATGAGTATGACTGACGTCTCTATTGGTAAAATCTCATTGGTTATAATACAATGCTTGGAATGGCCGACCCATGGTAGATATTTATTATTTTATTATAGGTACCAATGTACCATGGGCCGACCTGCACCACCTCCGCGCGCCTGCGCCTCCACTGTCATAGCCATCTCTTTGTTTTTGTATAAAAAAATATTCCGTGTCCGTTCGAACCTAATATTCAATAATAGAGATGAATTAACTAAGTTTTCTTCAAATTGTTTACTCAACAAGGTAGGCGAAAATCGTGGGAGGTGTCCAGTGATTGTGATCGCTCGTGTGAACTTAGTTTAACGCACCTTGTGTGCGCAGAAATCAATACCGCCTTTATTGCATTTATTTTGATAATAAGAGGCGGCTAAAACAAATTTTTATTTCTAAATAGATAGGTACCTACTTTACTTTTGTTACGAAGTTAGTTGCGACGTTACGTCGTACGTGTAGTCACGGTTTAGGTAACATTACCGTGGCGTAGGTTCCTCTATCAGAATTGTTACCTAGTAGTTAAGTATTACACTTTAGCCTGCTTAAGTACCTACACTAGACTAGATATTTGAGAATAATGCCCACCCTCAGTCAGATATCTATTAAGTTGTAGGTATTTGCCTTTTTTTAGGGTTCCGTACCCAAAGGGTAAAAACGGGACCCTATTACTAAGACTCCGCGATCCGTCTGTAAGTCTGTCTGTCCGTCTGTCACCAGGCTGTATCTCATGAACCGTGATAGCTAGACAGCTGAAATTTTCACAGATAATGTATTTCTGTTGCCGCTATAACAACAAATACTAACTAAAAACAAAATAAAATTAATATTTAAGTGGGGCTCCCGTGCAACAAACGTGATTTTTTTACCGTTTTTTGCTATAATGGTACGGAACCCTTAGTGCGCGAAACCGACTCGCACTTGGCCAGTTTTTTATCACAATATCCACCTTTTTTGAGGATTATAAGTGCTGCCTTGGCGTAGTATTAAATAAATAACATAGTTTCGTTTTACTTTGTATCCGTCCTGTATTCATTTGTAGGTAGGTAGGCAGGTACCAATAGTATTCACAGTGGATCTTTCTGTCTCTGATATCTGAAGTGAGCAGTTGAGCACGATTTGAGCTGGCATTCCAACCGATGGCTTAGCTGCTGAAACTAGGGCTTAACAGCTGAAACTAGGGCTTGACAGCTCACTTTACCCAGGTCATCACGGTGAGGTGTCTACAGAATAGCATTACAGTTCTTTTTCTTTTACATACACAATATAGGGATACAGTTACAAATGGCTGCTATCGTGTTCCCATACCATTCACTATTAGTTTTAATTAGGGAGCCCTACAAGCAAACCCAGTAGCTTAATTACCTTGGCTGGCACCCGGTGCAGTAGTTGTTGGTGTCACCACATCAAAAGTTAAAAGCAATAAATAAAAAAAAAAACTAAGACAAAAAATGTATTATTTTATCTTACAATTAAAATATCTTCTGTCTAGCTTTGAAAGCTGCACTCTCGAAAATACCTTCTTCAAAATAAATAATATTTTGTATAGTGTACCTAAGTGGTAAAATCAAACCAAGAATTTCTTTTTTTTAGGGTTTCTCCTGTACACGTAAAGTGAGGATGTTTTTTCTCTTATCTATCCCATGGTGAGGGGTACCGTTAGATAGGCCATTTAAAAATATTACGGGTCTGTGAGGCTACGAGTAATATACCAAGATTGCCAAGCCGCGATTGGATCTTAGCTGCCCGCAAGTAGTTTTACATTAATTTTAATTTACTTAAACTCCTCTCACATCACAACGGTTCAGGTGCTGGCGTACACTCCCTTGACCCCAACATTAACTTTCACATACCGCTGGGCACACACAGTTCAATCTTTGAATGTGAATCACAAGCCGCAACAAAGGTTAAGCGTTTCTAGGCATCCAGAAGTACGGTATCAGATTCCTATCTGATAGTCTGGCTGTGCTCAAAGCTTTAGACAACAAACAAACAAAACTTATAGTGCCACCTCACCCTGGAGAGTCCGAGAGTCCCTGGAGAGGACCCATCCTCCACATGAAGCATAGTGGATCCTTAGGCAATGATGCCGCAGAAGAACTTGCGAAGAAGAGCCCCGAGATGTTAGTGCTAGGCCTGTACCCACTTCCCTCCCTGCCTTTCTTACAATTTCATGCGTAGCGTCGCCAAATATCAACAGAACTCCATAATAACAGATGGTCACGGGCAATAGAATGTAGATAGTCAAAAATGGCTTTACCAGATGTACCTACCTATACCCGCGTCTAACTAAAAGCCAAGTAAATTATTGTGACAATAACACATCCTCCTTAACAAACATCTTTTCAACAAAGGCGCCACAGCCCACTTTGCAGAGGCAGTTTTAACGCCGATGAATCAGCCGCCCACCTAATCCTGGAATGCAAGGCCGTGGCATCTCAACGTGAAGAAATCCTCGGTACTGTGAGGTCGCGCCGTGAAGTCCCCATGAAGTTTCTGTGCTTTTGGACGGAGCTAGGCTGGCTATGTTAGCCAGTGCCCCCACGCACAACGGACCAAATGGGACTCTAAAAACTCGCAACGGGAGTCCCTACCACTACACTACTACTCCTCTCACATGAAGCTACGGACAAGCAAACCGTTTTAGTGCAATCATAGGATTCTGAAGAGATTCTATGAAATTGGGTACCTACTACAATAAACTTTTAAAAAGTCTAAGAGATACCCAATCAGAAACTGTATAATTAGCGGCTTTTAAGTGTCTTCACAGTCTTGGTATTTCAAAAAGTAATTCTGTTTCTGAGATATCATAAAAATCAGTAAACTGTGTTGTAGCTATTTTTTTTTCTTAATGTTTGTATTTTTTGTTCTTAAAGTTTAGACACCATCACCGTCATGTCACCCTTTTGGGGTGCGGCTCGCTCCCGCCGCCGCCGCCCTCTCCCCCTTGCTACGCCAAAGAGCAAGCCTTTAGACTGAGTACCTACCTAGGTATCAAGTACCTACCTATAGGTAGTCTCGATCTTTATACATCGTGACGTCTTTCGTGCTATGCCTATGGCTTATTCATCGTTGACTAGATGCTCCAAAGACTGGCTATACTTAGTACACAGTTACACACTTACCGACCTAAAAACCAAATTATGCATTATTGTTGTTCTATCTCACGAAGAAGGGTTACGTGACTTTTATGACGCCGAAATAAGATTCATTTTGCTAAGATTCATCCATCATCGTGAGATAGAACGACTATACCTACATATCAGACAGCGAAAATGGACCCTACGAGTTAGGGGCAGATACCCCTCAGTAAGTGATTTTAAAATAAGAGGCTTTTTTTTTATTCATATAATGTTAAGGCAAGTACAGAAAACTACCCAATTTTGATTTTGAGTCGTGTGAAACGAGGGCGCGTTTTGTGGGTCGTTTCCGACAGTCGTCGACATAAGATGCGACGCCGCCGCGCCAGCACCTGGCTTGAATGTAGTAATATAAGACTATCCTCCTGGTCGAATTGAAGTCATCATGGTGGCCAATCTTAATGGGGACTAGCTGTGCACATGTGGATATGCAAATACATGTTTATGAGGTTTAGCTTGAGCTACACCATGGTGTAACTGCGAGATATAGCTTAGCACCATGTTGCATGTCATTAGAATTCTTACATAATATATAACAAATTAACAATGCTGCACATCTCAGTTTATTGTATGGTCTTCATCAATCAATTAAATACTTAATTTTTCCCTGCAGTAGTTTTAGTGCTTGCTAAATTAAGATTTAGATTTTCACTTACGCTCATAACATCAATACACCCTGACCCAATGAAGAATACAAAATATTTAATCGACACAGATATAACAGACAAAAAATAAAGAGAATATTGTTAAAAATAATAATTATGTGCCTGCTGAGTATGACGGACAACACAGCAACTACTTACAATATTTATATATAATCTAGGATTCTAGTGAGACTGATATGGCAAGTTGTTCAAGTACACAAAATTAAACATTATGTATTTAGAACAAAAATATATTTATTTTTGTTACAATCTGCTGAAATACAGTTTTGTATTACATATAATAAAGTCTGTACACATATTAGCTAAGTTAAAACAAAACATGCTTAGAAATAAACACTTAACAAAGTAAGAATGACAAATTAGTTCACTGTACTTCTGCTTCTGTTAATAACATATTTGGAATTCCTTTTGAAATAGGGAACTGTCTTCCTGATTCTGGGCATGTTAGATTTCCTTCTTCAACCTCCACTTCTAATAACACTTTGTGGACTTTCTTAAGTAAGTCTTCATCTTCTTCAAATTTGGGTTCTAAAGTTTTTGGTAATCCATCACCATGACCAATACTATTTGCAGCAGCCCAAAGAACTTCCCAGTCCAACTTTGGAATTACACGGGTAATAAATTCAGGATTGAAATCTACTTCTGTTACTTTTACATCTGTAGCATTAATAGCCAGTGGATATCCAGTCATTACACCTTTTAAACACTTCGATGTTAACATGTTATGTGTTATAAGTTTCATCTTAGGGAGTGAACGTGGTAGCCAAACTTCTTAGCAGTAGTCGCAGTAGCTGTAGATTTTTCACCAGGTTGCAGTAATTACCGGTCAAAATTGATATATTTCCCAAGATTCAGAAATTTTAGTAAACATCAAGCTTCATGTTCTTAATTTGCAGGTTATATTCCTTTCTGTCAAGTGTCAATTCCTGTGTTGTGACAGTTGTCACCAAAGAGTATGTAGAATTAAAAACTCTCTGGTAGAATCAATGAGGTAGGAAAACTATGGAGAGGGCATATTCTACTATATGAAGAATAGTTATACAAATATCTATAATATCGACACACGCATGTCAAAAAGCGTTTTGTCTCTTTATAGTCTGAAACACAGGTTCAACCTAGTTCAGGCAAATAAGCAACTGTCTTGTTTTATATTTTTAAGATATTTTTATTGTAAAATGTGCCTTATGTTATAAATAAACGATATTATTATATATTATTATTAACTAACCAAGAGCTAAGAGAGAGAGAGAGAAAAGAGAGACATCTAAATGTTTGTCAAGGACTAAACTTGGTAACACTTTTGAGTGACGTCAAAATCATGTCTATGCGTGACCGGTCGCCATGTTAATTGCCGAAAAAATTGGTAGTTGTGTGCCGTATATATACGTTTATCTGTGTAGTTGTGCTGTCAAACAGTTGCAAATGGCCTACCTCATTGGCAAATGGGCAGCCATCTTAATTGCTCGATTTATGTAAGTATGCACGCTAATTTCGTAGGTATGGCAAGTCCATAGGTTTATAAGTCAGGTATAGAAAATTCGTGCGCGCAAGATAAGTCTGCGCGCGACCAAAATCGGAACTAATCGTTTGTCATTTTTGTCAGGTGTCAAGAGAGTGTGTTGTATGCCGTGTTTTTATTCGTTTCCGAAGTAAATAATCGCCATCATTATGCCATAAGTAATTTAAAGTGCTGGTAGGGATGTTTTCTTGAAGTGTACAAGACAATAACGGGCGTACGGTACCGTTTTACAAAGATATAGCCCGCGTTGCTTATTTGACAGGTAACTTTTAGGGATACCATTATACTAAAATTTCCCCAAATTTTCGTACTATCGGTGTCTGACAGTATTGGTTTTTAGTTGGTACATAAATATACCAGCGGGACGGGACCGGACTGTAATATGATACATTATTGTTATTTTGTTTTAGGCGTTTCTGAACGTCCCGTCACCCAAATAACTCAAGAGGGTTATGTGGCAGCAGCTTCTTCAAAAATTGTTGAAGAAGAAATTAAAAAAGAATTTAAATTGAAATCAGAATCAGCGGTACCATTGTTAGACCTTTAACCGTAGGTACTACTAAGTATTAAATAAAAGATTTACAATAATTTCATGAAGCTTTTTTCATCATATTCTATGCAAGTAGATAAAGCTAGTAATTAATTTTGCTTTACTTAAATTACTTTCAAGTTTCGAGTAATGAAAAATTACTACTGATAAAATGAAGGAAAAAAGATCAGTTATGCTGGCAACATTAAGCACGCCACCCGTCGCGCGCAGACTTATCTTGCGCGCACCCATGTCACTCACTTCTCATTCAAATAGCTCCACAGACAAAAATAATATAACTCTGTCTATCTCGGAGCTCGTGCGTGGATATACCTCTATAGATAGTGATGTACCACTTTTTTAGTGCCGTGCCGTTTAGACGTTTTTTTTTTGGGTGGGAAATCATCCGATGACTTCTCCCGCTCTGGGTGAAGCGGGAGGGCATGTCAGACTTTTACTGACTAAAACCCACCCGTGTTCCTTCAGTTGCTTGTGCCAGGGCCGCGGTAACTCTCTTTCAAATTTATCCGCGACCCAGACAGGCATTGGCCCTATCGGAACCCGTCACTTTGCTGACATCTCTTTGAGGCGCGCGTGGAACACTACGCGCCGTAAACTCGGGCTTGGTCCTTATCGGACGGCGAGCTACCCATTACTCTCCGTGCGCAAGCCCGCGCCTACGGTGGCCAGGAATCGGCTCGCGACTCCCGACGTCCGGGGCGTTTCCTGCGGTGCCTAGGGGCGTGAGGGCGTCTCCTTTGCGTCTCCCTCACGCGTTCCGCCTCCTCATATGCGAGCATTACTGCTTCGCAGAAGGAGGAGACAGCTTCCCATGCCCTCTCGCTCCGTACCATGGCCTGGACCAGGGCCGGACGCGAGAGGTCGCCACCGCCGATCGCCTCCATGAGGACACGGCGGTGCTCCGCCCAAGCAGGGCAGATCTCCACCGTATGCTCCACCGTGTCCTCCGAGCGGTTCACACAATGGTGACACCCGGGCGTTTCCTCCCGCCTTATCTTAAACAGGAACCTCCCGAAACAGCCGTGTCCGGTGAGGACCTGTGTCAGGCGGAAGGTGAGGACGCCGTGACGCCTCTCAAGCCACTCCTCAAAGAGGGGCCTTACCGCCGCAATTGTGGCGTGCCCATCTCATTTGACACCTTGCAGAGACTATTTTAATATCTATGATGACGATGACATGATTAATTAATTTTAGGCTGGTAACCTCGGCCTGACTTGTCAACCTAAAATTTTGGTAAATATGATTTAAAAAATACCCTAAAATTCTAATAGTTAATACGTTTCACATTTTCTGGAAATTTCTTGTATCCACGTATTAAGCTCACGATATCTGATACAAAGTAACAATGTCTCACTTGAATGATAGCGTATCTGAAAGAAATTTTGACGTAAATAGGCCATCAGGTTCACAACTTTCCACGTCGCAACCCTTTCGTTCTAAAAGTTCTCATAATAATAGGATTCAAGAACATCAAAATCACTCCCCAGCAAAAAAAACTCAAAAGCATTCTTCGTTGTCACGGCATAAACAATCACAAGGTGAGGCCGGAGTTAATTCCCAAACATTTCCTAATACGTCAGTTAGTGATATATCGACACAGGTCCAAAATATAAATATAAACAGTGAAAATGATGAAGTAGACCAAGGAGACACACCTGCAGTTCCTAAAAAAAAACATGCAAAGAAAAAAGAAAGAATAAAAAATTTGAAAATTCCATCAAGAGAAGCCATGAACATCACACCACAACCATCCGGGGCTTATGTTGGGCGATCACCACAAAATGATGTCGTTTATATGCAAGAGTTTTTTTCGCAGCAGATAACTCCCTTGTATGCAACTACAAATTCAAGGTACCTTGAAAACCTTCGCCACCATCCACAATTTCAGGTCTCCCAAAGTAACCAGTTTTTAATGAACACTCAGCATGCTGCAAGTTTCATGAATTCTCAGCATGCTGCAAGTTTGCCAAATACTCCTGTTTTCCATGGACCACAAACACCAACATCTGTGAGTATACCTAATTCACCAGTTGTTCAAGCTGATGCTATGACTCCCAAATGTATCCAAAACTTTTTGCAACATCCATTACTGAGCAAGTCCTTTAATATGAGGAGTGGAGAACCTTTTAGATTTTTGCCTTTACAAGGTGAAGATAACAGTGACACAAATGCAACTCCCAAACATAAGAAGAAGAACAGAAAAAGAACAAAAGAGAGTGACATAAAATTTGATCCTTATATATCAGCAGATAACATAGAGGCTGGTCTTAAAGATAATGTATTGATTGAAGGAGTGTTAAGGATCAACCCAAAACAATTCCAGCACGCTTATGTATCTAGTAGCAACAGAAGTGAACAAGATATTCTCATTGATGGATTAAAAAATCGAAATCGAGCTTTGGAAGGCGATATTGTAGTTGTACAGTTTACTGACAGTGATAATGAAGACAGTGGTGAGGAAAATAAACAAAAGAGAGGAAAAGTTGTGTATATCAAAGAAATTATTCACAATAGAACTTGCATTGGTACTTTGAAGTTAATGGCAGATAAAAATAGACAGAAAGCTTTGTTTATTCCTCGTGATCTCAGAATGCCTAGGCTCAATGTGCCATTCACAAGCTGGCCTGATAACTTTTATGTTGATGCTAAGAATTATGAAAATACCTTATTTTTAGCCAAAATATCAGATTGGACAGATACTAGATTTGCTATTGGGAAAATTATTTCTAACATTGGACAGTCTGGAGACATGGTAACAGAAACTAAAGCCATATTGGCCCAAACAGATTTAGATGTTACTCCATTTGGCCCTGAAGTAAGGCATTTATATCCACGTTTAGATTACAAAATACCTGATGAGGAAATTGCTATCAGAGAGGATTGCCGCAAAATGTGTGTGTTTAGTATTGATCCATTCAATTGTCGTGATATTGATGATGCCATGTCTTGCAGAGAACTTGAGAATGGAAATTATGAAATTGGAGTTCATATAGCTGATGTAGCCCACTTTTTAACAGAAGATACTCCACTAGATGAAAAAGTGGCAGAAAAAGCTACAACAATCTATTTGGTTGAAAGAGCATATCACATGTTACCTGATGATCTCTGCATGCTTTGTTCTCTATTTCCGGGTGTTGACAAATTAGCATTTTCTGTATTCTGGGAAATAACTAAAGATGCAAAAGTTGTTAATCATAGATTTTCAAAAACAGTAATTAACTCTTGTGCCCAACTTGCATATGAACATGCTCAATCAGTACTTGAAGATAAAGAAGATGCCAAGGCAAGCTTTCCTGAAACATATAATGAGTTTGAGTTTACAGATATATCAAAAGCGATCAAAATTATTGGAAGTATTGCTGCTAAATTTCGGAGAAATAGATTTGATACTGGAGCTTTAAGGATTGACCAAGCTAAAGTGGCTTTTCATTTGAATGCTTCTAATGGTTTACCTGATTCATTTTGGATATATGAAAGTAAAGAAAGTCACCAACTTATTGAAGAATTTATGTTACTTGCAAATATGACAGTTGCTGAACGCATTCAGGAGGATCATCCATCATTAGCTTTTTTGAGATGTCATCCAAAACCCAGTGAATTCATGTTGAAACAACTTGCTAAGTCCTTGAAGCCAATGGGTATTGACTTAGATATAGACTCTGCTGGAGATTTACATCGCTCACTGTTGCAACATGTTGGTCCCGACTGTACAGACCAAGGCAAAGTGATGGTTTTGAACATGTTGTGTGCCAAGCCAATGACAAGGGCTAAATATTTCTGTGCTGATGGGTGCCATGATGATGACTTTCATCATTATGCTTTAAATGTTCCACTTTATACACATTTTACTAGCCCTATACGAAGATATGCAGATATTATGGTTCACAGGTAAGAAACATACAATAATTTATTTGTAACTACCTACCCTACTTACCTACATACCCTCCCAATGTTTTTTTAAACCACCCCTGTATTCAGGCTTAAAAAAACCAAAAAATAATTATTCAAATCAATCAAGCCATTTTTGAGTTTTAGCCAGACTAACAAACAGGAATTGATTTTTAATATAAACGAGATAAGAACATAGAAGACTTATGCATTTTGACTGTAAAATATATTGGTTTTTGCTATGTTTAAGTAAAACTCATCAACTGGCAATAGAGAATAGAATCACTGCAAGGGAATTAAATATTATTGCACATTTTCAGGTTGTTGGCGGCAAGTTTAAAATATCGCGAGAATCCTAAGTGGGAGGTTGACAAAGTCCGTATGATTGCAGCCCAATGCAATAAACAAAAATACAATGCTAAAAAAGCAAGTGAATTGTCTACAGAGATGTACACACTCAAGTACATTGAAATGAATTCTCCAGTAGTGACTGATGCAGCTGTTGTCGAAGTGCGGGAGAAATACATTGATGTCATAATAATAGCCATGGGACTTAATAGACGAATCTTTTTCAACAATGTAAGTTCACAATTCTTGTTAAGATATACATAATTCTCCAATAGAAACAGTTAACTTTCTGTTAAAAGAAGCTGATACAGGGTAATATTAAAATAACAGATGTACATAAATCATGATAATTATCATCATTATCACATCATCAGCCTATTAATGTTCCCACTGCTGGGACACAGGCCTCCTCTCTATGAGAGGGGATGGGCCGTAATCCACCACGCAGGCCCAGTGCGGGTTGGTGGATGTCACATGTCTTCAAATTTTTGGTTCTAGGACATGCCGGTTTCCTCACGATGTTTTACTTCACCGTTTTTGAGAGCAGTGGTGATGAAATAATTTACACAAAGTAAAGCGCCTACCTGGGTTCGAACCCACGACCTACAACTTGTAAGTTGCGGCCGATACCACTGGGCCACCACTGCTCTCCATGGTACTGCTCTCATAATTATACATCTATCCATTGTCAAGCAATCTGCCATGTTTTTTTAGGAAATAGTAACAGCATTTGTGCACTTACTCATATTCGTGATGATCTGTATGCATGAATTTGGATCCGTTTTTATAATGTTCGTAATTTTACGAATACATACTTAAAAAATACGATTCGAAAATGAGTCAATGCACAAATGCCCTTAAAAAATCTAAAATGTTTGCGTAAGGAACAAAATTAAGTTGATTTTTTTTATTTGCAGGATTTTCCAGGAAAATTCCAATGTATTAAAAACGAAGAATGTCATCGCCTCTCTAAAATGGAATTGTCATGGGCTGCTGCAAATGGTTTACCAGAAGTCAAACAGGTTATTCAGGTATTTTCCATTTTGCAAGTTGAACTCTATCGAGGGGATGACATGGTTAAAGTCGAAACCAAACTTGTCAGGCCGCAGGAGGCAACATCCTCCTAATATAAATACGTTCATTAACCAAAATGAGTGGTCTCAATGTGATAGTATGTACTTTTATAAAATATTTTTTTGCGTAATGAAAAGATTTAAGTAGGTACCTACACTTTTCAATTGTATTATGATTTTAGAATGCAACTATCATAATAAAATTATTGCCGTAGTTACAGGCTTCCCTGTAGGTTACATTTTTTTTATTTAAAATTAAGGTATGTTGGTATGTTGTGTATGTGTGTAATTTTACCCTGTTTTTGTATAATGAAATGACGTGTGATTTTATTTACATTTTACGATGATTTAATTTTACTATACCTAGGTATTTATATTCTAACGTGTGTGGTTACTTCAATTTTACTTTAGACTTTTTACTTAGTACCTACCCAAAAGTAAAAAACAAAAATATTTTCTTAGTTTTAGGGCAAAACGCTCAATCAACTGTTGACACCGCCAACCGCGGCATTAATAAAATAATGAAATTGTACATAAGGTATTGTTTGTTATATTTTGCCTAATTAAAATAATCTATACTAGTAACAACTGTCTTTCTTTTTCTTGGTCACAAATATTGTTTTGCTTCTATTTCAAAATTCTCTGTTCACACGACATTTATGTTTTAATAAATGTATAACTACTAAATCAAATCCGGACTCTGGACAATGCAGGTACTCTTTGCTCTCACATCACCAGCCTATTAATATTCCCACTGCTGGGAAACAGGCCTCCTATCTGTGAGAGGGAATGGGCCGTAATCCACCACGCGGGCCCAGTGCGGATTGGTGGATGTCACATGTCTTCGAATTTTTTGGTTCTAGGACATGCCGGTTTCCTCACGATGTTTTCCTTCACTACCTTGTTTTTGAGAGCAGTGGTGATGAAATAATTTATACAAAGTAAAGCGCTGTGTTGAAAGCCCAAGGACACTGCCTTATAGCGTTTAATCTGTTCCGCCCAAAGAAACGAGAAGACAGTAGAAATCGCATATAGCTTTATTAGTATCGGAACCAGCGTACCCAAACTCACACATAAACAGATTAATTGTATTTCATAACACTAAGAAATTTTTGTTGTGATTGGTAGTTTAATTTTTAGATGAAAGTAGAAAATATGTCAGTCGTCGCTTATTTTAAAATAAACCACAGTTTTGTGAACATAGAGTTGGTTTATTGTCTACTTTTTTTGAGTATTTATTACTTTTTCCGTTTAAAGCGCACACGGAATAGTTTAATGAGCAAGTTACGCTACCCGACGCTAGATGTCACTATAATAAATGCATTCAATTGAAAGCCGTATTTCGTTACCGATAAGATTTATATTTGCGAAATGAGGTCATTACCACTCGTCCTCCTGTAGGGATGTACCACTGTCGTTGACTTATTTATCGACATTCCGTTTTATTTTCAAACAAAATAAAGTCAACAACTAGAGTCGATAAATATTATTATGTTTGTAATCAAGTTTTTATATAAATTTATTCTAATACTTACGACATGGGGTCTCAATTCAAACAAATTATAATTAGTATTAAAAAAAGATCATAGATGGCAGCATAGGTAACGAATGTGAAAGTAACAATCACTTATAAATGTTAAACAGCAGATTTAGGCTGAAATAAGTTTAGTAAAAATCAAAACTTGCTTCTTAAATGTTAATTTATCCATTTACACTCATTAATCAGGGTTTTTGAACAAAAAAGATAAGTTGAAGACTTTGTATGTTAAATTAGTTGAAAGTAGCTATAGACTTTTCGTTTTGTTTTGAGTTCTTTGCAATAGATGGCGTTTTTCACAATTTGTCCTAAACTATATATCCATCGTCAGAATCATTTTCATTTTCATTTTCGTGTAACTTAAAATATTTTATTTATTATATATTTATAGGCATAATTTTAAATATTAAAGTCTTGGTCTATTACTTAAAATATTTTTTTTGTGAAGCTTGTTTACACGTCGAATTGACTAGATAACTCGCTAGAACAGGACTCGTATTGCACTAGGGCCTACTCAAATCGAACGGGTTATAAAATAATAGATAACGCGACGTGAGTCCCGCTTGCCGTCCGAGTTTACGCGTCGCCTAGTAGGTACAGTTTGATTCAAACTTAATGACGGCTCGAAACACTTCATGAGCTACTACGAGCTAGCAATTTCATGTGACAGTGGGGTTGAGGGGTAGGGTAGGTACTGCGCAGCGAGTAGGGTTTTTTTAAAACATCACTAAGTTTGAATCGACGCGCGTCACGTTAGTAAATACGTAAATAATAACATAAAGTATTTTTTGTGCTTGTGATTACACGGCTCCACTACTCGTACAGTTCGATTCAAATTTAATGGCGACTTGGAACACTCGTATGAGTCGCTGCGCACCCCTTACCACCGCTGCACAATTAATTTTACCCGACTGCCGAAGGAGGGTAATGTGTTTATCAGTCTATGTATGTATGTATATTTGTTCCTATGTGGTGTTTCAGAGACCAAACGCGTTGGCCTATTTTGATGATTCGTACGTCAATCGATTCGTCTTAACCCTGCAAGTGTCACTAGCTACATTAAAATTGAAAAATAGAGAAATGGTGGCTTTTGGGCGCCATATTGTGGGGGCCCAATTGTTTTTTTCTTCTAATGCCATCTTGTGTGGTATCAAAGAAAAGGGTTTTATGAGGCAATTTCAAAAATATATAACACTTATATGTTTAAATGTACAAAATTCGAAAAAAATGTTAACTAAAAAGAGTTAAGGCGCCTCCCCGAGCAAAACGCCGTGCTAGTCATTTTTGTGCAGTTTTTAAGAGCTATCTACTCTTTATTTAAAAATAAATATTAATTAATAAAATACATTAATTTTCTACATAATGTTTATTGTAGTACACTTTTTTTTTAAAGAGGTATATGTTTCACTAATCTCCTTCCAACAAAACCATAAAAATGTGAAATAATTATTGATAGCATGCATCTCCCCGTATAGTGTTCATTAATTATTTTTTATAGTAACACTAATGGATAGACAATCTGATAACGAACATTTTGTAAGTTTATTTTTTTTGAAAAGACCAATATTCGATTTTATAAAGATTTTATTCTAAAATCTGGGCGTATTCACTACCGTAATTCATGCGCCAACAGTGCCGCTAGGCCAATAGGAATGTTCATATCTCATGCTGATTTTTTGGTCAGGGTACGGCCTTAAATAAAAAAAACAAAAAATGCTAAGATCCGACTGCTTAAAAAGCGAACTAAAAAGACAAAAACAAGTTTTTTTTTTGTATCAACATTCTGTTCTTTCTAAGTACCTACCGAACATAAAAAAGGGTAACCCGCCTTATAGTGAATAATAAAATGACATGAAGTAGGTACCTTTATCATGTCATTCCGTTGCCGCGGCAGCAAGCTACCTACCTACATTAAATTTTACAAGGAATTCTATAGTTTTGATTGATTTGGAATATTCGTGAATATTGTGAAATTCGCTACACAATGCGACCACTATTAAGAAGTTACCGCGGTCTGAGCGGAGTGAGGCGTCTGTCCCGATCATACCTAATGTTATTATTACGAAATAAGCGTTCAAGGACAACTGGCAAATAACGTCTCTGAGTACATACATGATGCGATTCCTCGCTCAAATTGCCATATGATTTAGTATCTACGCAAACTTCTAGATGGCGTTAAAAAACCACAGCCTCGGGCTATTAATGCGTCACTGGTGCTGCCGCCTGTTAAAAATATGGAGAAAGAAAAAATAGCCCGACGAATAGCCCGACTTAAGGAGGTGACATTTCTTTGTATGGGATTGGGTATCTGTACTGTAGTATTATATTATCTGTGCTTACGATTTATAGAAAGTATAATTAAGATATTTTATGGTAAACTACTGTTCCGATTTTGAAAATGATTCTATTGGTACAAAGATACGCCCTGTGGTGTTTTTTTCTATCAATAGAATTATGCGGTTGACTACACTACAGATACTATACGTCCTACTGATATGAAGCTTGCGCTTTCACCTGCGGCTACACTCGTATTATGATTAGCTTGACTAACTCCTTAACGAATATATCTCTATACACCATTCGATCTTAAATTTCCGACTAACACATAAGCCACTTTTGAACTGACTTCAAAAAAGGAGGAGGTTCTGTGTTTATCTGTTTTTATATTTCACTTTGTCGAAACTAAAGGTATTATTACACTTTGTTGATTTTGATTTGAATTTGATTTTTTCTTTTTAACTGACTTCTAAAAAAGGAGGAGGTTCTCAATTTTTATAGGTTTGAGACTTTGTGAATTACAATTATTCGATTAACATTTTCTCTATTAGAATATTACGAATAGATTAGGTACCTATATCCATGTTATATTTATTTCAACCTTGGTTAAGGTAGAATTAGAAAAAAAAAGGTTTGGGCATGGAAATGTGTTTGATTACACTAATATGTATGACTGACCAAAAAAAAAGCCGCACACAGGTTTAAAATTTTGCCCGATTTATCATAGAACACAAAGAATATTGTAAGTTTAAAGTATCGATAACTCATTATCGATATTGGTAATCTCTAATTGAGTAGCTGAATATGACATGTGCATAGTTGGAATCTTCGAGAACAATGTTTGAGTTTTAAAGAAAGTAGACCTTAAATTTAACGTCATAAAATCAACTTTTACTTGTCTTGTTTAATAAAATATTGTTTTTACATTTTTATCGAAATAAAATAAATTAAGACTTACCGATGGTAAGATATACCTCCATTTGATACATTTTTGGTTCTGCTATCGTGTTTACATTCTAAAACAGCACAATAGGGCATTTTTGTATTTTTTTCAAGTTTTTGTCACTGTGACGGTTGAACCAAAACTGATGTGCGTAGTGTGTGCGCGGAAGGAAACATATGCAGAACTGTGCAAAGCTCGGGGTACGCGGGCCCCGCCCACTTGCGACTTCTATTGTAGTAGGCGTTTTTTTTGTTCTGTGGTTCCGCCCACTAGTTATTCGAACACAGAGATCGCACACTCACCATTTGCGTTTGGGATGATTAGACAAGTACCTTTTTTTGTATTTTCGCGGGGGGAAATCTTCAAAAGGCGCCTGGAGTTTTGGGGAAAAGACCAAGGAGTGTGGGATTTTTAACCTCACTAAAACCACCCCGGTGATCACCATCCGCACCCCGCAACCTCAACCCGTGACCTCTCAACAGACCACACCGGAACCCCCTCTGTACAACGCCTGTTAGGGCACATCCCTCGGTAGACTGAAAGAGCCTCCCTTGAGCCTCGCTGTGCACGGCAGCACGTGATCACTGTGCCACCGTCTTTCCAGAAGTCACTTGGGTGGTGGGCGGACAGAGTCCCCAATCAGAGCGCCCGCGCCCGCGACCTCGGAGTACCGCCTGCTTATGATGCAGGCGGGGTTCCGGCGTTTTAGGCATCGGGAAAGTTGCCTCCCCGACGTCTTCTTCTCCGAGCGGGATCGGCTCTCTTACGATCCCACTCGGCGGCCTTCTTCATCATTTCCCTGCTGGGACACAGGCCTCCTCTCTGTGAGAGAGGGAATGGGCCTTAATTCATCACGCGGGCCCACAGTGTTTTATAGACCCAAAAAAAGTGACATCGGCTTTTTATTGGCTATTTCTACCTAATAGTTCATTACAAATGCACGAGTAGAACTCCCATGTGCCAATTTTTAATACTTGATTTTAAAAAAAATCGTAAAGTTTTTGTAACCTTGAAGCCGGAAAGACCAAAAAAAATTCGTTTAAAAAAAACTGTTATTAATTGAGTTTTATTCGTATTGCAGGTTTATAGAGCAATTCAAGGAGAAAATTATACCGTATTTATGTAATTAAAAACTATAATAGAACCCAGGAAAAAAAATGTTTTACCGAAATCAGTATTCATATTTTTATTTATTTTCTAGCTCGAAGTTGAACCTCTGTCTGGTACAAATAGATTGCTTTTACTAAGGTTTATCACCCATAAAAATATTACTTTCAATTTGGGCCTAGGTTTCGAGAAAATGATTTTTATGTGCCGAGGTCAAAATTAAAAATTTAGGGGTGTCACAAAGGTCAATTATTATTGGCTTTTTACAATCAAATAAAATTAATTATAATTTAGTTTAAAAGTATTTATGACTTATCGATCATAGTGCATGTTGCAGATATAGTCTATTGAATCGTAAACAATAACACCCATAATAACTCGAGAGAGGTTAGGTATAAGGTAATCGCAGGGACTCCTGTGTATTTATTTGGTAAGTAGTAAACAGACTGTCAAAGAATGTTATTTCTGATCTTGATAAAAGGCCGACGTTCGTCTAATTTCACATAATTAAACACAAACACACGAGAAGTGACTAGAAAACAAGCCGGAATTGTTGCGCTTCCGAAATTACAAAACCGCGCACGCCGTGTCACAGGACCTCGGTCAGTGGCGCACTGACCGAGGTCTGACTGACTGACCCGTGACCGTGACCTATATACGATTAGATAAAGATTTCGACAAGAAAGCAAAATAGAAAAAATCGAACTTAACTATCTGTTTCGCACTTACCTAGTTTCATGACACAATGACATGAGTGCGTAACAGGAAGTAATAAATCTAGCATGCATTCTTTCTTTATCTAGTTGAGATGGCAAGTTTTGACTCTTATGGCTCAGGCAAAAGGTATAATTTGCACTGAATTGCATCAGTAGGCGAGCTGGCAACGTGTGCCAAAAAAATGCAAAAAAAATAAAAATAATGTCCGGTGGCTAAACTACTGGATATATTCGTTTGCATTAACACATAAAAATTTTTACGTACGTAAACGGAGTTTAATTTATTGTCATCTCTACCCTATAATAGTATAGGCAGGTGTATATCAGGCAGTAATCAAACTAAGAAGCCAAGAACCCAATTACGGGCTAAGCTAGCATTTGTACATTAACTGTTCTATTACATTTGTATGTTTATATATTTTGTGTAGAATTTCACGTGAAAAGTGTTTTAAAATTAATCGTTAGAATTATACCATTATAGAATATAAAAGACCTGCTGATTTCATTTGATAAAAACTAATCATCACAAAAGCTCAAAATAGAGACAACCCTAGCACATGTTTTTGAAAATCATTTTCTCGAAACCCAGGCCCAAATTGAAAGTAATATTTTTATGGGTGATAAACCTTATTAAAAGCAATCTATTTGTACCAGACAGAGGTTCGACTTCGAGCTAGAAAAGAAATAGTAAAATAAATACTGATTTCGGTAAAACATTTTTTTTCGTGGGTTCTATTATCGTTTTTAATTACATAAATACGGGATAATTTTCGCCTTAAATTGCTTCATAAACCTGCAATACGAATAAAGCTCAATTATGAACAGTTTTTTTTTTACGAATTTTTTTTGGTCTTTCCGGCTTCAAGGTTACGAAAACTTTACGATTTTTAAAAAAATCAAGTATTCAAAATTGGCACATGGGAGTTCTACTCGTGCATTTGTAATGAACTATTAGGTAGAAATATCCAATAAAAAGCCGATGTCACTGTTTCTATGTAATAAAATAGTAATTTATAGTTTTAATGTATAATCAATAATCCGTGTTCACATGGTTACATTGGCGCCAATCCAATAGGTCGTGATTCCATTGAGACTCTTGACAGATCCTATCGAATGACATATTCGTTTAGAAACTCAATACGATATTCGTTCGGGAACATCCCCCTTTCTTTAGAGTACAAAATCAGTCAAATAACTAGGAGTAGTCCTTATGCGAGCACTTCTTCGGGATAGATCTGCTGCGCGGTCTTCAGGATGACGAGTTTCAGGTTCCTGGAAGATTCCAGTTGCATCGGGTACCGAAGGCTGAGGAGAAGCTGTATAAAGTTGGAAACTTCCAGAGTTACTAGGCTCTGAAAGTTGCTGCTCACTTGTATAAGGTTTAGGTGGACCTGGTCCGACTTCAGGATATTGTTCTCCTGCATATGGCTTGATGTGAACTCTATTTCTTCTGTACTCTTTTCCATTTACTGTAACTATATAAGACCTGTCATTAACCATCTTGGTAATAATTCCAAAACTCCATCTCTTATTAACTTCAGGTTGTAATTGAGTAATGACTTTTTGCCCAACTACTAAAACTGGTTGTTCTTTGCCATGCTGATCTACTTTCACTTTCATCTTTTCCTTTCTCTTCTTTATATTTAGAGCTACTTGTTGGACTATTTGAAGTTTAAGATGTTCCAAAGTACAGGGTAATCCAGTGCGAGTTCGTCTTGAAAACAATTTTTGAGAGGGGCTTGTGTTGTCCATTTCAATAGGTATATTTCTCTGATGAAGCAAACTATACCAAAGATCCTTTTTAGTTTCCAGGCTTTGAACTACCAGCTTTTTAGCTATCTTGACAGCCGCTTCAGCTTTACCATTGGATTCTGGGTGATGTGGAGATGAAGTTACATGATTAATACCCCATTCTTGGGTAAATGTTCTAAAGTGTTCGTTGACAAAGTTTGTAGCATTATCTGTGCAAATTTTCTGAGGAATACCGTGTCTTGCGAAATTTTTCTTGCAGATTTGTATGATTTCTTTGGCAGTAAGAGAGGACAAGCGGTCTAATTCAAAGAAGTCTGAGTAATGATCTACAGATACAAGGTATTTTAGATCTCCAACTGAGAAGACATCCATAGATAAATATTGAAAAGGGTAGACTGGAACCTCATGACAAACAAGATTTAATTTTTGTTGGCTTGTTGAATGTACTGCACATACTGAACATTTCTGAATATAATCCTTTATGTCAGAAGACATACTGGGCCAGAATATGTTAGCTCTTGCTAAGCGTAGAGTACTTGCCACTCCATTATGGGTTACATGTAATCTGTGTAACATTTCCTTTTTTAAAGTATTTGGAATAATAACTTGATCATTGCGGAAGACTAATCCATCAGATGTCGACAGTTCATGGCTCAATCCGCTGAATACTGTCAGTGATTTCGGAAGCCTAGAAATGTACTTGGGAAATCCTTTTTCTATATATACTTTCAATTCTGACAAAGTTTCATCTTTTTTAGTCTCTTCTTTAATTTTTTCCAATAACTGATCAGATATTTTTAAATATTTAACACTTGAAATTTTTGCTATTAGTCTGTAAACTTTTCTTTCTTTTAAATTAGTTTCTAAATCATAGTTGCTTTTTATTTCAGTAGTAACAGGAGCTCTTGATAAAGCATCAGCTACATAGTTGTCTTTTCCTTGAATAAATTCCAAACAAACATTATATTTTTGTAGGGTTAGCAACATCATCTGTAATCGTTTTGGTGCTTCAACAAGGGGCTTATTCACAATATTAATGAGTGGCCGGTGATCAGTTTTAATAATGGTTTTGGAGCTGCCTGCAATATATTGATTAAATCTAGTGCATGCAAAAACCACGGCCAGCATTTCTTTCTCTATTTGGGCGTATCTCTTTTCCGTATTAGTTAAGCAGCGGGAAGCAAAGGAAATTATTTTATTGTCCTGATAGATGGCTGCACCAAGTCCAAACTCACTGGCATCACATTCAATAGTAACTTGTTTGTTAACATCAAAGTACTGTAAAATCGGTAAGTTGCTTATGATGTTTTTTAAATCTTGAAATTCTTTATCTTCAGCTGCAGACCAAACAAATTCAACATCTTTTCTAGTCAGTCTTCTGAGATTACTTGCATGAGCACTAAGGTTATTTATAAACTTGCTAAGATAGCCAACCATTCCTAGAAATCGAAGAACATCTTTACTGTTTTTAGGAGTAGGCATATTTTTTATAGCCTCTACTTTTGTATGATCAACTTTTAGGCCCTCATTGGTAAGTACATGTCCATAGAAATTTACTGATTTTTTCAATAATTTGACCTTGTCTTTGTTTAATTTACAGTTAATCTCACGCAGTCGTTGCATAAGTTTTTCAAATTTTATATTGTGGTCCACAGTAGCTTCTTCAATTGTGTCTCCCACTCCATAGATCAAGATGTCATCTGCTATAATTTCAATCCCTTTGAGATCTTTCAGAAGACTGGTGAGTCGTTGTTGAAATATTTCTGGAGAAGAGCTGAGACCAAATGGTAGCCGCTTCCATCTGTAACGTCCAAATGGTGTCCAGAATGTAGTTAATTTACTGCTTTTTTCATTTAGACAACACTGCCAGAAGCCTTTTTTGGCATCAACTGTACTAAAAACTTTGGCATTTTTTAGCTCAGGCAACATTTCATCTAGGGTGCTAAACTGAAAATGAGGTCTTTTAAGTGCCTTGTTAAGTGGAATAGGATCAAGACATATTCTAAATTTATCATTTTTATGTACTATTAATATGTTATTTACCCATTCTGTATGTTGGTTTTCTTTCACTATAATGCCATCTTCTTCAAGTTCTTCCAACTCTTTTAGCAGCTTTTCTCGAAGACAGATAGGGACTCGTCGTGCTGGCTGTATACGAGGTGGTATGGACTCATCAATCTCCAGAGACACTTCACCAGGAAGACTACCATATCCTTCAAACACATCTTTATACTTGTGCAAGATTTTTTGAATTTCCATTTGGTCAATTTCAGATGTTATTGCATCACAATATTTTATAAATCCTAAAGCAACACACGCTGTTTCTGATAATAAGGGCCTGTGATCCACATCAACAACATGAAATTTTATATTATGGTCAGTGCCTTTTCTCTTGCAGACGAACTTGGCAATGCCAAAATTTATGATAGGAGACCCATTGAAGCATTTCAATTGCTGTGTAGAGGGAGTGAGGGAGGAGAGGTCTTTTTCACCTGAAATTTCTTTATATTGTTTAACTCCCATTACACAAACATGTGCTCCAGTGTCCAGTGTGCAGTAAACTTTTTGCCATTTGATACCTTTCTTAAAAAGTAAAGCTGCTTCCATGTGTCCAGACTCCTTGTTTGAACGAACTTCTGATATATAGACACTATCATCTGAGGAATCATCATCATCTTGTTGTTGTTTTATCTCCTTAACAGACATACCTCGTTTCTTGCACACTGACTTAAAATGGTTTCGGCCTCCACACTCCTCGCACTTGGTGCCCCAGGCTGGGCAAGCTCTCTTTTTAAATATGTGTACATTGCCACAAAAATTGCACTTCTTAGCTACGCCTTGTTGTGAAGTTGCGGCTTCTTTAGTTTTATGAACAGATCTGGTGATTTTATTAACATTTGTTACCTTTTGTAAGTCACCCACTTGAGTTGAGGCTCTTTCAGATGCTCTACAAATGTTGATGGCTTGATTCAGAGAGAGATCTTCTTTTCTTAATAGTTCCGCCATAAGTTGATTGTTCCTTATGCCCACAACAATACGGTCACGTAAAAGTTCATCTTTGATGGTTTCGGGGTAATGGCATGGTTTAATTAACTTCTTTAGGGCCAGCACAAAATCATCGAAGCTTTCTTCCGGTATTTGGGTTCTAATGTTAAACAGATAGCGTGAATATATGGTGTTTGTTTTCTTGATAATTTCTTCTTCTATTTTAGTAAATATTAAGTTTTCCTGTTTTTTATCTGTTACTGTTAAGTTAAAATCCATGTATTTTTTCATAGCCGCGCTGCCGATAGCATTGAGTAAGATACCAGCTTTGATCTCTTCTTTTTCTGGTCCCCACTTGTTCATGCCAGTTGCTATGCAATAGTTTTCCCACCGGTTACGAAAAAACTCCATATTTTCGTATAGATCTCCGTTGTCCACCTCGAGTGGTTGTGGCCATGGCACGCTGACGCTGCTCTTAACGGCGGCGGCGCCTTCTTCATGATGGTTAGATTCACTTATGCGAAGCATTTGCTGTTGCAACAACTGTAGTTGCGCTTGCATAGTTGTCATTAATTGCGTCTGCTGTTGTAGCAGCTGACGCATAGCATTTTCTTCAGCCATTTTCAGATTTCTGACACCATGTTTCTATGTAATAAAATAGTAATTTATAGTTTTAATGTATAATCAATAATCCGTGTTCACATGGTTACATTGGCGCCAATCCAATAGGTCGTGATTCCATTGAGACTCTTGACAGATCCTATCGAATGACATATTCGTTTAGAAACTCAATACGATATTCGTTCGGGAACAGTCACTTTTTTTGGGTCTATAAAACACGCCTAGTGCGGGTTGGTGGAAGGTTGACTGGTAGAGAATGCCTTGTGGTACTAAGTCCGCCTATGTACCACTATTGTAAATGAAGCTTGAATAAATAAATGTCTTCGAAGTTTTGTTTTTAGAGCAGTGGGCGATAAAATAATTTACACAAAGTAAAGCGCCTGCTTGGGTTCGAACCCACGACCTACGGCACGTAAGTTGGGGCCGTTACCACAGGGCAGGCTGGCACTGCTCATTGAAAATTTTGAATTACCTATAAGTAGGTATTTTCGTTTACACTTTAGGTATAGGTAGTCAATGAGTTTCGAAGAAGCTCACTGCTCTCATCTCTCGGACTCTCGGTTACTTAATCAATTATGCCGTCGCCATCTAAATTGATCAATAGATGTTTTTCTACCGATACCGATATCATTAAAGAATTCATTTTCAGAAGACTTACCACATTTAGCGAGCTGTCGGTATACAGCAACGATATCGATTTTTTTTATTTTTATTTTGAAAAGTTGAGAGTGAAGAGAATGTTGGAAGTTAGAGCGAGAGGAGCTTGTTCTAATACTTTGTCGACTAACCCAGGAAACCCAGAGAAACATGAGAATGTAACAGTTATGTTACAAAAAGTTTCGAGCTCGTTCTTACATTCGTCACTTACATAATAATATACTAATACTACTATTACTATACCTACTATACTAATATTATAATTGTGAAAGTTTGTGTACATCAGAATCGCGGGTGTACTTTTCAGATTTGCCTAAATTTATTGCAGTTATTTGGTACCTTCTGTGTACCTTTACGTACCTCTCCTGAAAATCTGTGTACCTACACACGTACAATGATATTTTAAAAATTAGGTACACCCGCCATCCTGATGTCAGAACCGCGGGTGTACTGCTAACCAGTATATGTAGCTAAGTGTAATGTACAAGTAAATTTGGTACTTCTTGTGTACCTGCAGAAACACGTATTTATTAACACGCTTTTATTAACACGCTTTTATTAGCTTGGTATGTATGTATCTATGTATCTATGTATCAATGTAACAATGTATCAATGTAACGGAATCTTTGAACGTGATTTTCACCCACTTCAACACGTCGGATTGATTTGAAACTTTGCACACCTATCAAGGACCGATGACAATGCAATAATTTAGTCAAAGTCAAAGTCAAAGTACTTTTGAAAGTCAAACAAAAATTAAAATTTACAAGTAATAAAAGTTGATTCTACCGTGCGCGTTTAAATTGTTTGTCCCATTAGCCTTACCAAGATCTTCAGGATTAGCGACTTTTTAGTTCAATTTACCATTAAGGGTACACTAGTCGACGGCACGAACTATTTTGTGCGCGGAGTTAAAATGCATTTTATATCAACCAACAACACGTGCGGAAGAGATAGATGCTGTGATGAGCAGTAGGAAGCTAGTTCGCGTACGAATACACACTTTTGCAAATTTGTAGCGAAATGGATAATGATTTAGGACGAAACCAACAACAGACCTTTGGCAGTCTAGATATCATGAAAAAACGACTAAATCTATCTGTTCAAAATAAAATTATATGCATTATTGAACTACTAATATATCCCTGTATGGAGGCCGTTTTGCAAATTTCCGTCTTCTTATGGTATTTATTTGCTCCCAAAAATGTGATAAAATTAGTGTCGAAATGTGGAACTTTCGAAGCTTAAAACTTTCAAATATTTCCATTTTTTACCTTTTTCGCTTCCATACAGGGCTAGATAATGATGAGACAAATTGATATCACTTTTTATTTTGAACGTACATCGTCAAACAGTGGAATAATCCCTAGTCTACGTTTGTATGGAAAAAAAATCGACTAATGTGACCTTAAAGCGTGTTTTTTAGTTTTTAGAACTACATTTTTTTTTTTTTTTATTATTATTAGCTTGGTATGTATGTATCTATGTATCAATGTAACAATGTATCAATGTATCACTGTAACGGAATCTTTGAACGTGATTTTCACCCACTTCAAAACGTTGGATTGATTTGAAACTTTGCACACTTATCAAGGACCGATGACAATGCAATAATTTAAACAGTTTGTCCCATTATCCTTACCAATAAAGCGTGTTTTTTAGTTTTTAGAACTACAATTTATTAAACAAAATACTGTAAGGTTGCTGCGAAAAATAAAAATATCGAATTTCTTTCTTTGACGTTGTTATTATTTTATAATACTTCCTCATGATTATAATCTCCTAGTACTTGAGTTAGTCTTTACCAGTAATGATTCCAGCCCCGCAAATATTAAGACTTCGTCATGATTCTGGCTTCCTGGTAGTTTGGGTATAAAGACGCTTGTAATATTCAATTCTAAAATATTGTTTGTTTTCCTAATAGTTTTTTTTTATATTTAACTTGTTATTAATACTGAAGATTGTTATTTTTAACCGACTTCCCAAAAAGGAGAAGGATCTCAATTCGGATGTTTATATTTTTAGTTTATGTTCGGGCATAATTCCGTCTATATAAACGATTTGCAAAATTCTTTTTTTGTTCGAAAGAAGTTTATTTCGAAATGGTTCCATTTAAATTTGGTAAAGATCTGATAAAGAACTTCGGAAATATACAACAGAACTCAGAACTCTTCAATAAATCTGAACGCCAAATCCCTAGGGATTGCTGCAATCGGATGTCTGTTTTATTGAGTACACCATTTCATAACACACCATCACGCCAGTATGCTCTAAACGGGTACGCAGATGTATAATGTTCACCCTGGTACACTCTCATTCCACTGGATATGTTCAAGTTACATGTTATTCGGGTAATCTAGTCTGCCATCACTGTGGGCATTATAGGTACCTTACTATAGAATTTGTCCATTATGTACTTACACTAAAAAGTGAAAAATAAAAACTTAAATAAAGTGAAAGTAATTTTTTTTTGTAGTGTTTTTATTTGGAAGTCGGTTGTATTTTTTTGTAAAAAAGTAAAACAAAATAATAACGACGTCAAAGAAAAAAAACATTTTGTTTACTTTTCGCGGCAACCTTACATTATTTTGTTAAATAAATACGTGTTTCTGCAGGTACACAAGAGGTACCAAATTTACTTGTACAGTACACTTAGGTACATATACTGGTTAGCAGTACACCCGCGGTTCTGACATCAGGATGGCGGGTGTACCTAATTTTTAAAATATCTTTGTACGTGTGTAGGTACACAGATTTTCAGGAGAGGTACGTAAAGGTACACAGAAGGTACCAAATAACTGCAATAAATTTAGGCAAATCTGAAAAGTACACCCGCGATTCTGATGTACACGAAAGTTTGGATGGATGTATGTTTGTTACTCAGTCACGCCAGAAAGGATCTGGATGGCATTTGGCAAAAAGATAGATTATAGTTAGTCTGGATTAGCACAAAGGCTTCTTTTTATAGCGGTATAATATTCCCTTGGGATGATAAAACACTTTTAAACTTTTGCCACCACGTTCATATTTTCGATATTTAAGGACCTCCAACTCCAAACTGCGTTTCATTATCTGAACATTATTTTAGCAAAAGCTAAAAATCAAGTCAGGGTTCATCACCTGTAGCCAAGTTTACAATCTACAATCGATAACGCTGGTAGAAAACGAATCAATGTATGGGCACACCGATGTTTAGGTACTCGAACAAAACATCGCATTGATCCGATGTAGGTATCGATACTTTAAATCGAGTTTTTAATAGTCCATCCCTAAGTTAGAGTGAACAGGCTTCTTCTGGGCAACCTAGGAGAGTAGGGGAGTGTGGGTAACAGTGGATCACTTTTTTTTTAAAGTAATGCTACTCCGAAGTTTATGGCTAAATGATTCATCTCTGATATTTAATCATAAACTGAGTATCTAATCTTTAAAGAAAAAGGCATTTAATGGCGTATTTATATAAAACTAGCTGCGCCCGCGGCTTCGCTCCCGTCATCTGGCCATCCTACCCTACTTACCTTCCTGCCTACCCTACATACCAATATTTTTTTCTAGTGTCATTCTTTCGGCGATTCAGAAAATGACTAAATGCACAACGCCATCAATCGAATAGCGAGTTCAACTGTCCGAGTAACTGGATTGCGTGTGCTGTGATAATTTTACTTCTTGAACACTTTAAATTCATCTAAGTTTTGATAAAGTGAACCGATTGCGATGAAACAAAAACTAAGTAATTCTTCAAGTTACTCAGAGTTAGATTGCTGCTAACTCTGATTTAAAAATGAAAGAAATTTAAAAAAGTGATTTTCGACATCGCCGCGCCCATCTACTTCCCGTGATAACGACTTCATTGTAACAAATTAGCCAGGCCCATCTACCTCGTCTGATAATATTATTCAGTCCCAAGTTAAACAAACAAATATAAATTTGCCCAATAAAACTCTTAACCTTACGTTTAATAATTGCTCAAGTATAACTTTTAATTTCAATAATTAAACTTCTATTTTAACTGTTTGATATGAGTTTCTTTTATCTACTATTCATATAGGTAATAGTTGAAAGAAAAGCAGATTATGCACCTCGCTTTAAGTAATTTATATAGCCCTCGTGCCTGTTAGATTAGAGCCCTCGCTAACGCTCGGGCTCTAAATCAGGCACTCGGTGCAATAAAGATGTGTGTGTGAAATGTCACAACTACTGTTAATGTACTGTTTATGTGTGTGTTTTGTGGCGTCTGATTAAGTAATGTGTAGGGTATTGTAGAATGTAATTTCGATCGGGAATTACCGAGCGATGTCTGTCCACAAGTCCTCTGTTTCCTGTTATGTAAGATGAACAAGCCAATCCCTCACCTTCATTTTACAATTTATTCTGCCGAGGTGAAATAAGTTTGTACGGTCTCATCACCGTACATTTTTCTGCATACTTGCAACCCACTTTAGGCCAACGATGTGCGTCATTTGACTGTATAAAACATCATAACAAAGCAACCAACGGAGATAGTGATCTTATAGCCGTGTTGCTATCCAAACCAAGAGACAGAAATAGTCGCCTTCCATTTTATTTATACTGTAGTTTACTTAACTCAAATATATTTAACTAGTGGATCTAACTGTGACGTGTTTCTCTCCAACCAACTAACGGCGAATCAGTGTACGGACTTACAACCCGTACAAAGTTCAAATGTTTATGTGCTCTGTTGTACAGTTTTACGCTAAGGATAAAGTAGTGTTTACTCGCAATAAAAAATCTGGAGAATTTTTTATGATTGAATTTGAATTTTTTATGCAAGCCCACCTCATACCGTCAAGCCCTGGGCCAGAGCAAAGCTGTGTCTTTGTTCTGGATCAAGACCCACGCGGGCCCGCCGACCAATGTCCGGTGTGATTTATCAAGCGACAGATCCGTTTGGAATCGCTTTATGAATGGAACCGAAGATATGTGTTGGGCGAGACAGCCTCTGTGATGTTTCTTCCGGATGCCATAGCGGCTTTCCGTATTATAAAACAGGTGCGGCCCACAGGCGTTCACACGCAGGTTTTGACGGGGCACGGCGGGTTGTCTGAATAATTGAATCGCTTCAAGTTTAAGGAGAGCCCATCGTGCGTCTGCGATCCAGGCGTGGCAGAGACTGTCCAGCACATTCTTGTAGATTGCCCGTTATTTATCAGGGAACGCTACCAACTCGAGTGTGAGCTGGATAGGAGACTGACGAAGGAGAGCCTGCATGGGCTCATGACTAAGCAACACAGGGAAAAGTTCCTAGTGTGTAAACGTGGCCTCCACAGTCATTGCACGAAACCGAAGCTGAAGCGGCTCTATGCTTTACCAGTATTATTATAATATTTTGTAAGAAGCATAGAAATAGCACGCACAAAACTGCAATGACAAACGGTGCACTGGGGTAGTACCTAAGAAAACAGATTGTACAATGGTGAAAAGCACTGTTGTGCTTCTCATCCCTAAGTGTACCTAAGGCATTATTTATATTGTGATTTTTCCTTGTGATAAACAGCACTTCTGTAACTTATTTGTGATCTGCAGCACTTTTTGCATATTGTACTGTGATCAACAGCACTTTTTTGAAACGTTGTGTACTTACCACTTTTTGTCTTTTGACCTCACACTATATATTATATTATCTGTGATAATATGTTAGTAGTGTATACTATTTCCTGTGGAGTTAGAGACTTGTTCATGATACGAAGCCCCGGTGTTATCCAGGGTTTTATTGTTCTATTTTTCGCGGGATTATTGAGACTAGAGTGTGCTTTTTAGGGTTCCGTACCCAAAGGGTAAAAACGGGACCCTATTACTAAGACTCCGCGATCCGTCTGTCTGTCACCAGGCTGTATCTCGTGAACCATGATAGCTAGACAGTTGAAATTTTCACAGATTATGTATTTCTGTTGCCGCTATAACAACAAATACTAAAAACAGAATACAATAAATATTTAAGTGTGGCTCCCATTACAAAAAACGTGATTTTTTGTCTCTTTTTGCGATAATGGTACGGCAGCGTTAAGGAACGCCTACCTACAATGTTGTCGTCAGCTTTTTTACAAATACAAATAAAAAAAGTTAATTCAAAAATATTCGCGAGCTGTCCAAAACCAGATGTATCCTCCGACTGCACAGCATGATTTTCTTCTTTTTAGTTCGCTTTTTAAGCAGTCGGGTTTTTTTAATTAACTTTTTTTTTATTGCTCTAAACACAGGTCAAACAACTGTCAATGTCAAACGCTGCTGGCTGAGCTCATCTATTACCTACTATACACTCTATGCTGAGCTCAATCTTGGAGTATTAGTGTTTTGTGCTCGCTAGAGTAAAAATTTTCTTTGGTTCTGTGGCTCAATCTCTTCTCAGTTCTCTGTCTGTCAATAGTGTCATTCTCATTTCTCATAGAAATTTATGCGACTGATTTTGTTTACCGCAAGATTTTGATTCGATGTTATTTTTTGTTGTTAAACAAAAGAGTAATATATTAAAGGGTAAATAAACATGATGAAGACTGAAGACCCTAAAGATTTAATTCTAATTTCAGAAAGCATAAAAGATTTCCTGCAATCGAATACCGAACTTCTACAGTCAGTTAAATCGAACCTTATCGATGTTGAAATTTTAAATGAAATAAAAAATATTGTTAATTATGGAAATGCAGGTGTATATTTCGGCAAAACGTTGCGAGACATAAAAGTTGTGATAGAAGACGATGAACTGAGGAAGCATGAAATATATTTACAGTATATAGCTCCCAAAAAGTTGTTAATAACTACTGTAAAATTACCTCACTCTTCAATGCACAATCAGGAATACGGTTGTATCAAAGATATTATAGAAACATTCAAACAAAAAGTGAACGAGTTAGCTAGGTATTTCTCCGAATTAGAAAACATAGATCAGTCCTGCACAATCATGGAGCCAGTTAATGGATCATTCAAGGATGATTATAGAAGAATATTTCTCGGTGAGTTCAGTACCTCTAAATATAGTTACATTACCCTTTTTACATGCATTGAAACAACAGGTTTTTAGGAGGTGGGAGGTGTAGCCCATTTTAAGAGTTAGCTATTACAAAAAAACTTGCAAGTTTAGAAAAAAACCAATATGTTTTGTCTTTTCCAGATGATAGGACTTGGCTGCATGTAGAGGTAACTCCTGAAGGTTTGGCCACAAATATTCACCTTGTTGGACAGTCAGAGCAATGGCACAACAAGTTACAAGCAGGTCTTCTGAATTGGGATCATGATACAAATATTGTTGACAATATTATGACTATATTTGGTAATTTGATTTCTGAATCAACAATATTATAATTGGTTCTAAACATTTCAATCATTTAGTAATTACATAAATGTTGCTTACAGATTTAAGTCAATTCCCCCAACCTACATCAAAACAGTTGGAGCAGCACAAAATGGACACCGAAGACAACAGCATAGAGAATTTGGTTGTGTGTGGCATATGTTTATGTGCTGATTTGGCCGACATACCTGGTCTACCATTACCTCTTTGTCAAAATTTATCCTGTGGAGTTTATTACCATAGATCCTGCCTCTACCAGGTAATTAGTACCTATGTATTAAGTATACTTAGTATTCATGTAGTAAAATCTTCAAGATTTTATATTTATTATTTGCCTCAAGTCTCAAATCAGAGTAGCCTGATCAGAAGTATAGAACACCATATTTTGGGGGGATAAGGGGGTTCACTTTTAACTTTTAATATGGAGCCTGGAGAAGCAGCTATTCTATATGCTGGAGATTTTCTATTATAACTTAATTATTAGCTTCTTTATATATAATTAGATACTAGAATAATAATTCTATTTATGTGCGGTTGCCATATTATCTCTCCCCTACCCTTAGTTGACTGATAGAAATTGCCGAAGCGCTCGTTTCTGGAAACGCGCGACGTTGCGCATCGCGTCAGGCTGTGTGGGCCGCACTAAATTAAAACATGGAGTTGTATGAGAGTGTTTATTGAAAAGCGATTTTACACGCGTTTGCTTGAGATGCAGGCGGAGCCCACGGATGGCACCGCCACATCCCACAGACTTATCGCGGCGGAGCCCTCGGCATTATGGCAATATCGTACATTGCCATAATGTTTGTGTTTGCGCGTGTGATGAGATGACACTGGCTGCTGTACGCGCCACCCCAACGTAAACAGAAAAAAAAAACGTACAACGCGCCGCGTCTCCAGAAACGAGGCCTAAGGTTTATAATCCGCCTATGTACGATTCATGTTGCAAGTTTAAAAAATATGCAATGCCCATAACAGACTGCCAGCAATTGAAAAGAAACCCTTTCTACTATAATTGTTTTGGTAATTATTGTAACACTAGCTGACCTGGCAAACTTTGTTTTGCCATAAAAACACCAAACATTCATCTACCGTATCCAACCCTATAATACTTACCTACCCTACCTATGTAGGTAAAGTACCATATTTTATTTTTTCCATAAGATCCTTCTCCTAGCAAAAACAAACACAACATAAAAAGAATAAGCGAAATCGGTCCAGCCGTTCACGCGTGATGCCGTGACCAAGGGAAATAGGGATTCATTTTAATATATACGAATATAGATTTAGGCTAGGTACTTACCTACATATTTCAACACCTTTTTGTTTTTTTCAGTGGTTAGTGGCATGTGCTGGTAACCGGCCTCCTGCGTTTGGTGTTGCAAATGGCGGGTGTCCCACGTGTCTACAGCCTATAACATGTAGTGAAAAAGATAACTAAAAATATTGTAACTAATAATGTTGGTAGGTAGAGCTAGAAAAGCCTTGTTTCTGGAACAACATTATTTATCGCAAAATATATAACGTTACAAATCGTCACTGTTGTGATTGGTTGACACAGCTCATTAGAGCCAACCGGCACCGCCTCGTCGCACGGCGTCACAGATTACAGGTAATCTGTGCACGGCGTCCACTCGTTGTTGACAGGTGGGCCACGGGTGGACACCGCGTTATCACCAATAAACGTCGCGCAGTCAAACAGTGGACCTCGCGTCGTCAACCAGTGGACCCCGCGCGGTCAACGTGTGAACGCCGTGCGACGAGGCGGAAATACAGAAAAATGCAACAGCAGCAATTAAATTTTAATTGCTTGCAATTAATGCTTGTATTTAAAGGCTGAGAATGAAGGGAGGGTGGGGAGCGGCGCATCGCCAAGTATCGTCCTCGCGTGAATCATTCGCGGGCAGCTCGCGGTCCACTCGGGACCCGCGCTTTGGCAATGCGCAGTCAACGCAAGCATGCGAGCAGCGAGTTCGAGTTGTCACCGAATGGTCTACCCGCCGTCCGCACGTGGAGGGCTTACGACCGAGGCGATCCGGTAATGCTACAGAGTTGATGTAGTGAGCGCATACCTATAGGTACAAGTCCATTTAAAGAATACTAGCCGCAGGAGGCGAGGCGGTGCAGAGTGGGTGCCGGGTGGCTCTAATGAGCTGTGACCTTAAACTTGCAGCAGCCAATAGCAGCACTTTTTGTGACGCGCCGATAGTATATTTCCAGGAACCGTGTATGTCAAATCTGTGATAAAGGATTGAAATATTAATGTGTGGCTTTAATTTTGTTTTCCGGTAGGAAAATTTTATCCTTAATTATAATTATCCTTACCCACTCTTAAATGCAGCCAACGCCGATAATCGGGTCTTTAGTCAAGACTTCTAGGCAAGCGTGGTTCATATAGACCACACATCGCATACCATCAGGCGAGATAGTGGTCAAACGTCAGACAACATATTATAGGTAAAAAAAAATTGGACGGCATCATGCAAACAATAAGAGCAAGTTACACATTCTCTAACCTAGTCTATACTATAATATAATATTATATAGAGGTAAAATTTGTAAGTTTGTATGTAGGGGGTAATCTCAGGAACTACTGGTTGGAATTGAATCATTCTTTTTGTGTTAGATAGTCCATTTATCGAGGAAGGTTATAGGCTATATAACATCACGCTACGACCAATAGGAGCGGAGCATAAATGAAAAATGTTGCAAAAACTGGAAAGAATATTCAGTTATGCAATCATGTATGTAGGGTAGGTAGGATAGGGTAGGTACGTAGCCAGTTGACGGGAGCGAAGCCGCGTGGGACAGCTAGTTAGAAAATAATGAGGAAATATTATCCTGAGTGAAAACTGTTCTTAACATAAACTAGGCAGCACGCTCACATATAAGGTCTATCCACACATATCAGGGCCGTGCCCGGGACGTGGACGGACCGTGCCCCGACAGGGGCTCAAAAAAATTTCGGTGTGTACATTTTGTATGAACTCATTCACACACGTCCGTGCACGGGCCAGTGACGGAGCTTAAATGCCTGGGCCCGGCCCTGTCACGACCCTGATATGTGTGGATAGACCTTTACACGACCCCGCTCCCGCACAATACCTGTTAGATTACCTCTCTCTGCCGCTTGAAGCGTGTGGTAAGCGAGACGTTAGCTTTTGAGTGGTACGGTGGCGCTAAGCTCGCTTACAGCGAGCTGTGTGCTAATTTATGTTGTCAATGTATGGTCTACAGAGGACGCCTTGAAGCCCATATTTCAATGAACATTATTTTGCCGAGTGGGAGCTGTCGTATAAGTCGGCTACGACCTTTAGGGTCCGAGCACGTAGTGTCGAAGGGTCAAGTCTAAAAAATTCCCTACATAGCATAGGTACCTATTCATGGGCGCCGTGAGGCACCTTTTAAAAAACTTTCACACCTAAAAAATTGTCTCATATAACATTGGAGAACGCAGCATATTCAAGGCAAGGTGCTAAAACTTTCGAGCATGTTTTGCTTGCTGTTCAATATTTTCATCATTTCTCAAACTTTTGTGTTTAAGTGAAAAGTCGACCAAGTTCTTCCGTGTCCGTTACCGAGGCCAGATGTTGTCGAAAATGGTCATTTGAATCTTATAGATAATTAGTTTTGCGGCTTCTGTAATTGTTGCGCACATTTTTAAATTTGTTGCGCTTATAGTTTTTTAATTATTTCACAAAAACATTTCCTGCTGGGGTAACGTTACCCCAGCCAGACCTTTTTCTTTCTAATGGAAATATTTAAATAATTACTAGCTATAAAATTAGTTGTCTAGATGAAGTAAATGTTGTGCCTTATTTTGTATTTGTTCTTTCATCGGTTGCGAAGTTATTCGAGATTTTGCTGGGGTAACGTTTTTGGTTTTGCTAGATCTTTGAAATGGTTAAGCGGATTCTTATCATATTTTGTACATGGCTTCTTAGGAATTAGTTTAAATTTGTTCTGCAATAAAAAAAACAAAATAATACATAGCTTAAAGGTTATTTCATTAAATAGAAAAACACTTCAATTGGTCCCAGCACTCTCAATAAGAGCTCTAAAGACTTACTTTAAACGTTATTTTAAAGCTTGTAACTGCCTTCAAATGTATGTGAAGTTTCATTAGTATCATGTAAGTATTTAACAAGTTATGATGATATTGAGTTCTTCACGAGCACGGTCTTGATGCGCGCGGTGTTATTTGGCCACTGGATTGGATATATGAACTGAATGTTATGTCAATTATTAGTTTTTTAGTTCAGTTGTATATCAGTAAAATTTCAGCTCAGTACATTGGATAATTAATGAGATAATACGATTAAAGTCATCAGGAAGTGAATGACCGTGGTAACCCGACCAAGTTTAGGTGGTTACGAAAAAGCGAAAACGCAGAACATTATACTATCTTTTGAAATGTTTAGTATAATACACCTTACAATTTCGGTACAGACGCGTACACTGTTAAATACATTAATAATATCTGTACTATGAAAACATTATTATTATCTTCCAGTTGCACAAACTTATCAAAAATCACTGATATAACATGTCGTTCGGTGGGACGCGGAAGGGGTGAGGTGAAGGGGCGCATATCGCACTAAACATGCTCCGTAATCACATAATTCATCTTGTAGAGTGCGCATGCGTTTCGGCAGTTCCGTTTCCTGTTTTTGCAAATATTTATAGAGTGCGTGAGAGCTAATGTAAAATAATAAGTGTGGCGAATTACTGCTAATGTGGAGTGCTTCTATTGATGATCATAGTTATGGTGCAGGCTGCTTGATGAATTCACGAACAAGGTAAGCTTGTATAATGTAACTACAGAAATAGTAGCAAAATTATTATTAATATGTACATGTTGTTAGGTACTTATCTAAAACTGTATTTTTTTAAGGCTTAAATATTTAAATTTAGGAACTTATTATTTTCTTTTCTTTCGTACTTAATTATTACCTAGACTGGAATTCTCAACAATGATAACGACATATGTATCCTTCGCTACATAGTACCTATAAAACAAAGTCGCTTCCCGTTTGTCTGTCCCTGTTTGCTTAGATCTTTAAAACTACGCAACGGATTCTGAAGCAGTTTTTTTTTAATAGATAGACTGATTCAAGTGGAAGGTTTTTGTGTATATATTTTCAAAATATGACTTTAAACTTGATTAATGAAATTCATGACTTAGCGACCGATTTTTATCGTTATCAATGTCGGGAGTCGGGACTACCGCAACAGGTAGGTATTTATTTATTTCCACAAACTCCTTGGACACGTAGACTTTAAGAAATCCATAATTACCTTGTTGCGACACTCGCGTTGATATAAACTCGCAAATAGATGACGATTCGAGTTTCAAAATTACCTGTCAATAAAAATTATTTAATAATCACGTAGTTTTTTTTTAAACTTGTGTACATGTCTGTACTAAATTTGTAACACTATCCTACATATTTTAGAAGGTACCATAATGTTTTGCGTTTTGGCTTTTTCGTAACCACCTAAACTTGGTCGGGTTACCACGGTCATTCACTTCCTGATGACTTTAATCGTATTATCTCATTAATTATCCAATGTACTGAGCTGAAATTTTACTGATATACAACTGAACTAAAAAACTAATAATTGACATAACATTCAGTTCATATATCCAATCCAGTGGCAAAATAACACCGCGCGCATCAAGACCGTGCTCGTGAAGAACTCAATATCATCATAACTTGTTAAATACTTACAGGATACTAATGAAACTTCACATACATTTGAAGGCAGTTACAAGCTTTAAAATAACGTTTAAAGTAAGTCTTTAGAGCTCTTATTGAGAGTGCTGGGACCAATTGAAGTGTTTTTCTATTTAATGAAATAACCTTTAAGCTATGTATTATTTTGTTTTTTTTATTGCAGAACAAATTTAAACTTATTCCTAAGAAGCCATGTACAAAATATGATAAGAATCCGCTTAACCACTTCAAAGATCTAGCAAAACCAAAAACGTTACCCCAGCAAAATCTCGAATAACTTCGCAACCGATGAAAGAACAAATACAAAATAAGGCACAACATTTACTTCATGAGGAAGATAATAATAATGTTTTCATAGTACAGATATTATTATATTATTAATGTATTTAACAGTGTACGCGTCTGTACCGAAATTGTAAGGTGTATTATACTAAACATTTCAAAAGATAGTATAATGTTCTGCGTTTTCGCTTTTTCGTAACCACCTAAACTTGGTCGGGTTACCACGGTCATTCACTTCCTGATGACTTTAATCGTATTATCTCATTAATTATCCAATGTACTGAGCTGAAATTTTACTGATATACAACTGAACTAAAAAACTAATAATTGACATAACATTCAGTTCATATATCCAATCCAGTGGCAAAATAACACCGCGCGCATCAAGACCGTGCTCGTGAAGAACTCAATATCATCATAACTTGTTAAATACTTACAGGATACTAATGAAACTTCACATACATTTGAAGGCAGTTACAAGCTTTAAAATAACGTTTAAAGTAAGTCTTTAGAGCTCTTATTGAGAGTGCTGGGACCAATTGAAGTGTTTTTCTATTTAATGAAATAACCTTTAAGCTATGTATTATTTTGTTTTTTTTATTGCAGAACAAATTTAAACTTATTCCTAAGAAGCCATGTACAAAATATGATAAGAATCCGCTTAACCATTTCAAAGATCTAGCAAAACCAAAAACGTTACCCCAGCAAAATCTCGAATAACTTCGCAACCGATGAAAGAACAAATACAAAATAAGGCACAACATTTACTTCATCTAGACAACTAATTTTATAGCTAGTAATTATTTAAATATTCCCATTAGCAAGAAAAAGGTCTGGCTGGGGTAACGTTACCCCAGCAGGAAATGTTTTTGTGAAATAATTAAAAAACTATAAGCGCAACAAATTTAAAAATGTGCGCAACAATTACAGAAGCCGCAAAACTAATTATCTATAAGATTCAAATGACCATTTTCGACAACATCTGGCCTCGGTAACGGACACCTAGGAATATAGTCCTGCCGGCGCCCATGAGCAATTTGACCCCTATCAACACCACGTAATGCGATGTTTGTTAAAGGGATGTGTCCATTTTAAGATGAACAAAACACGCGAAACCTACAGAAATTGACTCAACTTTCTGTAAGTAGGTATAAGAATGTACATTTGTGTCTCGCTCGACATTCTATGTAATTAAATGCCTTTCAGTTAGTTACTAGTTCGGTTTTCTTCAACACTGCACATATGCAGAAGTTTCGGTTTCGCACAAAATGAGTACCTACATAGTACGAGCTAGATGTGGTCTTGTTATTTATCTGGCTGGTACCTACAATCTTTTTAGGTTTCTTCCATATAATAAAATCTTAGGTACCTAGGTCGCTAGCTAAGTTGGTGGCACAGAACAATGAGTTTGCAACTCCGAGTCGCATTTAGCAGGCCTTTTTTCGACTGGCAGTTCCGCAGTATGGTGGCTTCTGGCTCGAATTCGTGACATGGTAAAATGATCCGCCCATCTGTTATATAGCAAAGAAGCGACGATGGCAGCTGTACGTCTAAAGAGACTGGATCTTTGGGGTAAGAGAGAGACTCAACACACCGGTCTGCTCGAGGGTCTCCGCCACGAAATTCTACTAACTAGAGCCATTAATGACCGGATACACAAGAAAGTCATTTTTGATAAAAAAAAAAAAACAGAATCCAGTTACACGAGGATAACCGCTGCCAGGGGCTACGACCCGATGAACTGCGGATCTTCACGGACGGATCCAAAACAGGAGCTAAATATCCGCTTAGCCACATCACTGGGGATCCACAACACGGTGTTCCAGGCCGAATGCTTGGGTATTTTCATGGCGGCCTCTGCGGTCCTGGCTAGGGAGGTAAAGGACTTCCATAAACGTATGCTTTCGGAGAGCATGGCCGTCCTGCAAGCACTAAACAGCCACACGGTCAACTCAGGGCTGATTTACGAGTGTCACCGGCGCCTGAACCAGGTCGGTATGTATGCACAATAAAGTAACCATTCAATGGATCAAATTACACAGCGACTCCCGAGGGAACGACGCTGCAGATGAGCTCGCCCGAAGGGGCTCAAATATGGCACCGGTGGGCCCGGAGCCCATAGTGCCTTTACCTTTCGGCTATCTACGCGGTCTGGTAAGAAAACCCACCAGGGATCAACACAGCAAGCTAAGGACTGATCATAGCGAATGTAGGCAGGCCAAGGAGGCACTACCCCTCATTGACGGCCGTTTCACGAAAAAGGCTCTACGACTAACTAAGCCACAGTTGCGTGCAGTCGTCACAGCCGTAACTACTGGACATGGGACCTTTAATAAGCACCTCTTTGTCATAGGAATCACGGACAGCCCACTCTGCAGAGCTTGCATGGTGGAAGAAGAGACAGCAGCACACCTGATCCTAAGCTGCCCTGTAATCGCTGCCTACAGGGCCAAATATTTCGGCGACCCAGGTACTTACCCTGCAGGAGATAGTCGGCAGCACCAGGGTGCTGCTGGCCTTTCTCGAGGAGCTGGGGTGAATCCCACCCGTACGCAAAATACACGCTTGGTCGTGGAGCTGCGGAAACAGCACGTCGAAACTAAACTCATCCGCCCAGAGCGAAAACAGGTTTTTATTTCGAACTGCCACAGATAGGATAAAAGTAGTAAGAGATAATGGTACTAATTGGTAATCATAATCACAAAGACAATATAATTAGTGAAACAATTTATGCCTTTACTTTTTAATTAAAAATTACGTAGACATAATATTTTGTGGTTACATAGAATAATTCAGTATAAACAATGTTGAGAAATAATGCTTGCACCAGCTGTTCAAGTTTCTGTGATTGCTGATAAAACATTTTCCTTAAAACAATAATTATCAGTAGTTTGCAGTGGCAAATCTGTTGAAACTATGCGGGCCTACTCCTGCAGTCTCATTAAACAAAAAACAAAAGCGGATGCTCAGTACACAAAAAAATCTGATTTCACGTGACAACATAAATACAGTCCACTTAATGGGATCCATAAAAAATAACTCCTAACAATTGTTTATCTTTCATGAAAATGGTTGTTCTAAATTGGTTGATTATGGTACTTAAATTGTCACGAGAAAACATTTAGCAGACTATTAAATGAGTAAATTCATCACAACGGCACAGTGTCAAAAGTACGAGGAGTGAGGCTGGTGCTAGATCCAGGTGCTTCACCACTTTGAGGGCCAGTGTCTCGGCCCACATTCTGTAAACAAACATTTATTTTATTATGCTCAATATTAACTATTATGACCATAAAAACTTGCTAATGATTAGAGCCTCACCTTGACGTGAATTTGATTTTTGAGCATTGCAGCACGTAGAATAAGCATAGAAGTCCTTCGCTGGTATTCCTTTCCCATGGCCAGACTTCTTTCAAATGTAGTGCTCCTCTGATCCACATCTTTAGCATACAGTATTTTGTTGTGTGAATCAATACGTGCCTGGATTTGGCCATCTAGTATTAACAGCATTAATTCATCTTCCAGAGCATTTACAGTCCGATTAAATGCAGCGGCCATGAGGCGCATGTCAGCTGAGAGGTAAGGACTGAAGTACTGAATCAATGCTCTGTTCCTTATTTGCATGTAAAGTGAGTTTAGGTGTGGAGCTAAATACATGTCTAACAGTAGATTATCTCTTATTTCATCCAATAGCCTTAAGCAGGAAGCATACTTAGATTCATAGAATTTAAAAATTATGTCACGTAACTGCGGTTCTAATTCTAAAAATAATTTAAAAGAACTGCTAACTATGACTTGCTTTTGTAATTCAGAACGATCAAATGTGGCAAGTGCACACAATCCACCATATATGGCAACATTATTGCTGCTTAGAAGCTCTGGGTAGTCACAGTGATCAATGCTGGCTGCTAAGAAATGTTTGGCAGCAGACTTGTACTTCTTTGTGGCTAACTCAGCTAGGCCAGCGGCACATTTTAATCGTGTCAATATTGACTGGTTAGAGTCTTTGCCAGGAACTTCATTGAAATCTGGGGTGCCCTCTGCTTTAGACACATAGTTTAGAACATGAGCCCAGTTCTGCAAATACACTGACACTTTCACAACATTCAGACACATCATTATAATGTGCTTGCCACTTGTACAGTAATCTCTGGCTCTAGAGTAACACTTCAATGCACTTGTTAGGTCACCACAATCAAGATAATGATCACCGAGGTCATCATGACCTCTTCGAATACTCTCCTTTATTGAGTTTGTCTTGTAATTTTTAAGATCTGTATCTAACTTTTCCAACTTTATAGCAGCTTTCTTGGTTTTTGATTCGATCCATATAGTGTCCAGGACAGGAATATCTTGTGAACCCATTTGCACTGCAACATCTGGCAAGCCTGCAGATGCCACTGCTTCAGCAAGCTTTTTGTGAAGTGTTTGATAAAGACTTACATTGTATGTTGTCATGACGTAAGATATTGCCATTTTTAGAGCCTCCAATCGAAGGGAAGGGCAATGATCAGCAACAAACATCAGTCTATAGAGTTTTGCAAACCCAGTATAAGAAGCAGCATACGTTTCCAGATCAAGAGTAGGATTTTCTACTACATAACACTCTGTTTCATTGTTCTCATTATCTTCAGGTGGAACGTCCACCTGCATAGGTTCAGCTGTGTTCTGAAAATAGAGACATTGTTAGCCGTTTATGTCGAGCGATAAAACCAAACAGAATAGGTAATCGGTTTGTAACGGTTCTTAATTGAGAAAATACTTACCATTTCGAACATTTTCTATTGTGTACTTGACTTTTAAAAGAAAATACGCGAATTCCACTGTCAACGCAGAAAACCAACCTAAAACAAAGTGTTTCTTTACCTATTTGTCGTTTCAAATCGTTTGGATACGATAAAGGATATTATCCGAATTGAACACTCACTCAGTATATGTACACAAGATGATGATTGTAACAGTAATAATTGTTATCAAAATACCTTTATCATTACGTTTCTTCTTGGCAGCGGCATTTTTCTTTTGACGAGGTATATTTTAGGGTTGCCATTATTTACTTGCCAAAATATATAAATATAAAGTAACTAGCCGGCTCTATATTGTTTATGCTTTCGACTAATCGACTAAAGTTACAAAGTCTAAAAAGGTTCCTAAATGCTTTAAGATCTTGAGGCGCCTACCTCATCGAGTCTTTTTGTTTTTTGTACAGAATCAGAATTCTGTAAAAATGTGTACCGGAACAACTCAGGGTTTGAAACGTTTCGTTACAGATCCTTTACCGAGTGCATACGTGTACAGCACATCAACAATAAAACCGGCCATGTGCGAGTCGGACTCGCGCACAAAGGTTCCGTAATATTATCGCCAAAATCCCCACTTAAATATTTATTTTGTTCTGTTTTTAGTATTTTTTGTTATAGCGGCAACAGAAATACATCATCTGTGAAAATTTCAACTGCTTAGCTATCACGGTTCATGAGATCCAGCCTGGTGACAGACAGACAGACAGACAGACGGACCGCGGAGTCTTAGTAATAGGGTCCCGTTTATACTCTTTGGGTACGGAACCCTAAAAACGAAAACGCCCCGATCCGGTGAGGAGGGCACCTAACTAGTGATTACTGGTGCAAATTGATATAATGTCCATAATATCTAAGTATAAAATAACCAGCGTATAATCACAAAGTATGTAAGCGTTGGCGCTCCATGTTCCGACAGCTGGGCCACCTGCCTCCTCTGTGTGAAAGGGAGCTGGCAGTAAGTTATCATGCGCGCCTAATGTAATTTGGACTTTGGTTTGACATCCCGTCACATGTGGTTCTTTGAGTTCGGACACGCCAGATGTCAATATCCTCACGAGACGAATGTGGTTCGGCAAAGTTCGAATTCGCGACCTATGCGAACTACTGTGAGAGCCTCTTGGCCCGCTTTGCGATCGACTCTAGTGCATCAACCTGGCAGATCCACCCCAGATATGAGATCAAGTACTGCATGCATGATCGAACTTGCGCTTGATACAAGTTGAGCAGCTGTTCCGACATGAAGTACCTTCTCAGCTTTGCAAGGATCCCCAACTTTTTGGCAGCCAGCTGAGCTTTTGCCTCAATGTATGGGCCTAAATTAAGAGTCTATGTCAACGTAACGCCAAGAAGCCCAATCCTCGTGGCACGGCCACAACTCGGAAAGTTGGAGCCGGGTGAAATTGGCTTTTTTTAGGGGCAAAAAGACACACCTGGGTTTTAGCAGCATTAAACCTGACCGGATCGGCATCCCCCCATTCGGAGACTGCAAGAACAGGTTCAAACGCTCCACCATGGCTACATGGGAAGACCGGATCTGAGGCCCGGTAGCCTGTGCGTTGGACAAGTACCTTCCAGGAACGGTGTTGTCGTCTGCATACCGGGGTTATAGCCGATCGTTAATTTGCAGCAAGAATAATATTGTATGTTGCAAGCATAGTGGATATTATGAATGCCTAAAAATAAGTAAATCACATATTTATACTATCCTTTGTTGTATGTGATAATCGTATTTATTGAATGGTGGGTACAGGCGAAAGTGTGTGAGTGTGTGTGTTAGTATGTTTGTTACTTCTTTTCGCTTAAACGGCTGGAAGGATCTTGATGATGATATTGTGCTCCAGGGTAAACTCTGGGTAAGAAAGATACGCCACGTCTGAAGGACATCCGATCTGCGTCTCCGAAAGGAACAACAGTGCTGGTTTATCAGTATTTAGATGATGGTGGACTGCATGAAGTTTTGAGTGTAGATCTCTGATGTTACAGAGGTGCACCATAAGTGACAGTTAGTGCTGCCGCTTTACAGCTTTTTTTCTTATGTTCCTTGACGTGATTGAGAGTGAAGAAGGGTAGGAGAGGAGAAGGAAGTGAGATGAGGTTCCACACTGCCAACCCACAGACACGCGTCGACAGGACGCCATCATTGGGGGACTAGTCTGGAGACTGCGGGGACGCCCGAGCCCCCCCGGAAATGTCCATCGGGCCCTGTCTTCTAGTCGCCAACCAGCACGATGGTGCATTTCGAGATTTAACGACAGTTGGCGGAGCAGCCTTTCATGTGTTGCTGGCATACTACTTGGGTCCCCAATTACCTAGGGTTGGCCAGCGGCACACCGTGCCTCGTATCCCGCTACCCTCCGCGACTAGTCTCCCGATACGTCCATAGCAGCGCGCGTCAGGCTGGTACGCCTGCAGTGGAACAGCTATCTCGAGCATCGTACCGGTACACGGCTAGGCCGCTTTGGCGGTACGTCTTTGCCCGGTGAGTGTAGGCAAGTCTTCGGCCGAAGCCTACCACGAGTTGGTGTCACCTAATTTGCACCACCCGGGGACCACGTGTAGGGAATCAAATGGGCAACACTCCTACGGTCGTGGGTGACTCGGCCGCCAAGCAATAAATAGGTAATATAAACTTTTGTTTTAATTCACCAGTTGATTCAGTTCTACCGCACGTTGATACGTTTAATACAATATGCTACTAGCGTTAGTCAGTAGTCTAGCCACTATATCATGGGCCCAGCATAATTACGTAAGTAAATTTGGCATGGCAAAGGGTTTGACTCCATCAATCGTCCAATCACATAGACGAAAATCCACATTGCGTCTTTTATCTCGCATGTCGCAAGTTTGTAAGTTTTTCAGATTAATACCTAAAATTATATTCTGTGTCTAATTGCCGCGATTAGATAGGAAAGTAGCCAACTAGCGATGTGGAATGGTTTTTAATTGAAAACGACAATATTGTTAATTCATAATTATGTTGGACACACACAGCACACAATAACCCATTCTTTTGCTAGAATGGTTGCATTAATGAGGGTGTTCTCTTCTAACATCTTCACATCTGCCTGCCGATTTTAGGGTCGACTTCCTTAGAGCTAGGTTTGCTCTAAGTCGGCTTCCTGTCTATGATTTCAGCAAAAAAGTCTAGTTATCTACCTGGGCGACTCTGTATTCTTACAAATTACTTTGGCGAATGCTGTTGGCGAAAATTATCCCACCATCTCGGATAGGATAGATTTTTTTACATTAGGTAATTTTTAAATTTGCGCAGAAAGGCTTACCTAAGATTATTTTACGGGATCTTTGTAGATATTGTAAAATGCCATAATCTTTTATAATACAAGTTCCTTTTATAAACGCAAAGGTTGTGAGGATGGATATTTGTTATTTGTAACTACAAAGACATAATTATCTTCTAATTCTACGCAGAACAGATTCGATCAGATCGCAGCTGACGCCATCTTGCCGCCCCACGGGGTCACTACCCATGGGTTACTGGTTGGGAAACCATGCATTAGATGGATGTTATTTCCACATTTATAGGAAAAATGGAGTCCATTTGACAATTATTAACCTAGTTGTGAAGGTTTACTGGCTGATGAATTGAAGTAGGTGTCGTCATCACATCAGCTTGATAAGATAATGATTGATATATTATATTCATTTATCATGTTACAAACAGTCTCTCCGGAAGATAGTATCTAAGAATAATAATTCAAGATCTTAGAGTTAGAATAGTTCAGGATAAATTATTAACCGAGCGAAAACTATACTGAAGGGGCGACTATTATACCGAGTAAGTAAGTTCTATCTTTCTATATTTCTATTTTAGCATATTCTTTTGAAAATAGCAGAACAACCGACGAGGCGACAGCGATTTGCTGCGTGGGATTTCGGTTGTATTCGTGTTTTCAACGAATTAGTTCAAGAGCGAGCGAAGCGAGCTCAGGAACTTAGGTCAACCCAGACCCTGAAACGGACAGGTTAGGTTCGAAGGGAATGACGGGTACTGTAGTGAGCGAGCAAAATTGTTGAAACCTTTAATTTGAATATTTTCGTTGTTTTAAATACTACCCATAGTTCAGTAAGCTACCTACATACAAACTTCGATGTACCTACCTACTGTTTGTAAAGCTAGCAGCTACCTACATAAGTACCTATATATCTAGGAAGTATTTTGGACCTCACGGTACGGAACTTTACTTTTACCTGTCCGGTGTCTGTAATTAAATCATGCAAGTTTTTGATCCACTGCCCAATGTCCGATTTACCTGAAATTTTGCATACACCTTTTTTTTGGGTTCCGTACCCAAAGGGTAAAAACGGGACCCTATTACTAAGACTCCACGATCCGTCTGTCTGTCCGTCTGTCTGTCTGTCTGTCCGTCTGTCATCAGGCTGTATCTCATGAACCGTGATAGCTAGACAGTTGAAATTTTCACAAATGATGTATTTCTGTTGCCGCTATAACAACAAATACTAAAAACAGAATAAAATAAATATTTAAGTGGGGCTCCCATATACCAAACGTGTTTATTTGCCGTTTTTTGCGATAACGGTACGGAACCCTTCGTGCGCGAGTCCGACTCGCAATTGGTCGGTTTTTTTCTCGTGACAGTACAATTTTTATATATAAAAAGCATGTTTGAAATGATGTTTTTAATATAGAAGCTTATTTCATAGTTACCTATCTTTTATTTATTATCTAACCTTCTTTCGCTCAGCAGACAGAATGCAACTGCGCATGCGTTAAACTGTAAAATGTCGATTTTGACTTAGACTTGTAGAACAGTCAACAAGAAAAAGCGCGGGAAACGTTCGAATTGATAGGCGCGATTTTTTTTTCCTTATTACAAAAAAATTGATTTATATTGTAAATAGTGGTCAGGAGGGTGTACCTAGTTTGTATATAACTATTTTATTTTTAGTATTTAATTCATTATTTCATCTTTTTCTTTGGTAAGTCCTTGAATTTTCTGTTTTTGTATGGAGGAGCCCCCTGACCCAGGGGGCTCAGTTCCCCAAGCAACATGTTTTATAACTTTACCTTCAAACGAATCAGACATGGAAACAGATACATCGATCTGTTCCAATAACACAGTTTCTGCTAATCCTACACGCAAATTAAAACGTCCCCGCACTCACAAAACCTGTCGCCATTGCAACAAACGCCGGCGAAAACGCAACTCAACTGCGGAATGTAAAGAAACGGACTGTACATGTGACGCTATTGATACTATAAATGAAAAGAACCAGATTCCTAATTCTCAAATCTCTCATCCACCGCAAAATATTTTATCAGACCATCAACAAATTGCTTTTTCAAAACCAACCCGCCCGCAACCTACGCCAGTAGGACGGCTAACCTACGAACATACTGATCTAGCTCCTTACATCGTCCACATTCAAAGAGAATACAATAACCCTAATGACTCAGTATCCTTGCACCCGGTGACCTTTGGAAAATTCCTCAGGAAAGAAAATTTCCAAGGTATAGTTAATGGCAGCTTAAAAAAAATAGGAAGGAATCGAATGTCCCTTACTTTTACAGATTTCGACAAAGCTAACATATTTTTAAACCATGAGAGCCATAAAAATAATGGGTTTAGAACCTTTATACCCTCATTTAATATCACTCGCATGGGCCTCGTTAGGGGCGTTCCGTCAGAATGGTCTCCAGAAGAGGTATGTGACAACATTTCAGTGCCTATTGGTTGCGGAAAAATCCTGAAGATCCGGCGTTTAAATTACAGGACTGTTGTAGATGGCTCTCCTGTATGGAAGCCATCACAAACAGTAGTCCTGACATTTGATGGCCAGGTGTTGCCTAAGAGAATATATATGTGCTACAATGCTCTCCAGGTTGAACTTTATACATACCCTACAATACAATGTTACAACTGTGCCAGGTTTGGACACACTAAAGTACAATGCAGATCTTTGCCCCGCTGCTATAAATGTGGTCAAGCACACACAGGCGAAACATGTAAGATTAGTGAGGACAAGGCTACCTGCTGTCACTGCTCAGGGTCTCATTTTGCGACAAGCAAAAGTTGTCCAGAGCTTGACAGACAAAAACGCATAAAACGTTCCATGGCTGAGTCCTGCATTTCATATGCTGAGGCTAATAAAATACACCCACCTGTTGTAAGATCATATGCTGACATTGTATCAAGTCATGCTTCTAGTGTAGGCCGGTCTTCTAACAACTTTCCTACCTCATCCCCCACACTGTTATCTCCAGTAAAGACGACATCATACAAAAAGACAATTACTAGACAACCCAGTCCACGTCAACATCATCCATCCAATCACCTGTCCTCACATAAAGAACTGACCAAAGACTATCAAATCCCCTGTCCATCCAATGGCTGTGCATATACAGACCAATCAAACAAAGAAAATCCTCCATCTATAATTGATGTAATTTTGACCCTAATTAGCTCCCTTTCACACTCAACAATTATTAAACCTGACCACGTTGCATCCATAGTTGAAACCTTGAACAAACTCGTACACACTCATAATGGCTGCCACCAACAATGTGCCGAATAACTTTAATAATGCTAGCGCTGTATTGTCTTCATTGCATTACCCCCATGTGGTGCTGCAATGGAACTGCCGCAGTGTAAATGACAAAAAAGCAGAACTTTCATACCTTTTGAATAAACACTGTCCCACAATAATAGCCTTATCAGAAACCTGGCTTAGACCAGGTTCTGTCTTCAAAATAAAAAGTTATTCCTGTCTTAGAGAAGACAGGAGTGACCGTTATGCTGGAGTAGCTTTACTTGTTAAAAACAATATCCTATATAAACCTATTCCTCTTCCCTCTCATGATGATTTTACAGCAGTTGCTGCACTTATTACTAATATATGTTTCGTTTCTATATATATTACAAAGCCTTCTTCTTCTAGTTTCCAACAGCTCAGCAACATTCTTCAGACTCTTCCTAGGCCTCTCATTCTATTAGGTGATTTTAACTCCCATCACACATCTTTTGGCAGTACAAAATCAGATATCAATGGACAGGAACTTCTCAACTTACTTCACGAACACAATCTCTGCCTCCTTAATACAGGTTCTCCAACTCGCCGTACAAATCCTTCCCAACATCGCAGCTCCGTTGATCTTTCAATCTCATCACCTTCCTTGGCTTCTTCTCTTACTTGGCACACACTCTCTTCTACCTATTACAGTGATCACTTTCCTATAATTGTATCTTTCCCTGGCAAAAAAGTCAAAGCTACTCCAATCAAACCCAGACTTAAATATAAACTTGTAAATGACAATTGGCCTAAGTTTAAAAACTACATGGACACTAACATTTCAGACTTACCCAAAAATAGTGACACAGAAATATGCTCTAAAGAATTTACCAAACTAATGATACAAGCAGCTGATACATACTTTCCTATAAAAAATGCTTCTAAGGGCCAAATACCTTCACCTCCTTGGTGGGATAATGAATGTACATTGGCTATTAAAAAAAGGAAAGAGGCAGAGGATATATACAAATTAAACATGACCAACGAAAACTTTAATAATTTAATGGATATAATGTCTGATACAAAAACTCTCCTTAAGAAAAAGAAATTTATGAGTTGGCGAAGCTTCTGTGCTTCCATCTCTCCTAGAACACCTCCTTCAGTTATATGGACAAACATAAAACGTTTCCGCACTGGAACTTCTCCAAACACTTTTAATACTATTCCTTCGTCCTTAACCGAGGAATTCTTAAAGAATTTAGCTCCTCCTTTTGTTCCACAACAAGATTTAGTTTCTGTTCCTCCTCAAATTTCTTCAAATGTTTGTACTTCATTCCTTGATGGACCCATAACTCTGGCAGAACTCAAAGGTGTCCTATCCTATGTCCGGGATTCTTCTCCTGGACAAGATGGAATTCCTTATTCATTTTTTTCAAATCTTGGTGATAATAGTTTACTCTATTATTTAGAGGTTATAAACTCCGTAATTCTGACAGGTGACGTTCCGGAATCCTGGAAGTTACAGACAGTGTTGCCCATTCTAAAACCTAATAAGAATCCATCAGAAAGTACCTCTTATCGCCCCATAGCTCTATCTCCTGTGATAGCGAAATTAGCTGAGCACCTTATAAAAAATAGATTAGAATGGTTTTTAGAAAACAATCATTTACTCCCAGATTCACAGTTTGGCTTCAGAAAGGGAAAGAGCACCATGGATAATGCTGGTTTACTCATTACTGATATTCGTCTGGCATTTTCAGGAGATGAGTCTGTGGTAGCCGCATTCTTGGATATAAAATCAGCCTACGATAACGTTTGCCTTTCAATACTAAAGAAAAAGTTACATAAGTTACAAGTTCCTCCAAACCTAATCCGTTTTATCATTAATCTTTTGTCTGGTCGTAAAATAACAATTAATGAATTGACCAGAATGCTATGGAAAGGGCTTCCACAGGGCTCCGTGCTCAGCCCTATTCTCTATGCCATATATACATATGACCTTGAAAGCTCGCTGGCCTCAACATGCAAAATTCTGCAGTACGCCGATGATGTGGTTGTTTACAGTACTGACAAATCTATTAATATCGCTTGTGCCTCTTTGTCCAAAGCTTTAGATATTCTTAAGATCTATTTGGACAAAGATGGACTAGAACTCTCTGTATCTAAGTGCTGTGTGGTGCTCTTTTCTAGAAAACGTAAGCCTCCTCCAATTATTCTAAAATACAATGGAGAGCCTATTCCGGTAAAATCTCATGTTAAATTTCTAGGTCTAGTTTTAGACTCTAAACTCACTGGTAATCCACATTGTGATTATATTGCTGGAAAATGTGAACGTGCTCTAAACATCCTCAGATGCCTGTCAGGTGTCTGGTGGGGTGCACATCCTTTTTCACTTAAATTAGTTTATAATGCACTGATAAGGAGTGTATTGGATTATGGCACTTTTTTACTGGAACCGTGTAGCGCTGCTGGTATGAAGAGACTGGATGACGTCCAGGCCAAGGCCCTTCGAATCATAACTGGTGCGATGAAATCTAGCCCCATAAACGCATTACAGGTCGAATGTGCTGATCCTCCCCTCAAGTTACGTCGACAGTACCTGGCAGACAGATTTTTCTACCGCATCTTTCAGTTTTCCAACCACCCATTGGTCACCAAAATTCATCAACTTTCAGATTTCATCAATTCATCCCCATACTGGGTACATAAACCTTTACCGCATCTAGTTGTTAGTCTCAGAACACACACAATCATAACTACACCCACACACCACTCTTCAATTTTTCCTATTTTTGAATCAGATTTTAAAGCGTTAATAATTTCACCTGAAATACATTTGAATAATGATATCATAAAAGGTGACGCTAATGCCAACTTCTCTTTTAAAGCTGTAGTTGACGAGCTTTGGCCTCGTTGGCACCATGTTTACAGCGATGCTTCAAAACACACAGGAAATCAAAATGTTGGTGTGGGCATATTCCATTCTCAATACAAAATAGTTCAAAAAATTAAACTACCTCCAGAAACTTCAATTTTCACTGCCGAATGTTTTGGTATTTTTAAGGCCCTAGAATACGTCCTTCTAATGAAACTCTCCAAAACAGTAATTTTCGCAGATTCCATGAGTGCATTAAAGGCTTTAGCAAAATTTCCCTTTAAATCAAACAATCTTTCCCCGGTTACTCTGATGTCAAGAAATTTATTACTAAAGTGTGAAAGTAAGGGATATTCGGTGTCCTTCGCTTGGATTCCTAGTCATAGTGGAATTATTGGAAACGAAAAAGCGGACCAATTAGCTAATGAGGCCATTGCGTGTGGCGATACGTTTTATTTTAAAATCTACCCTCAGGACTTGAATGCTCTTCCCAGGGTCCGTCTCAAGGAATTTTGGGGGGAGGCTTGGAAGAGCAGTAGTCAAGTGAAAGGCAAGTATTACTTTTCTATTCAACCTGAAGTCCCTATTAAGCCTTGGTTTTTTAAAACAAAGTTTGGTAAAAGAGCTACTTCAGTATTGATACGCATGCGTTTGGGTCACGTGTGCAGTCCTGCACATCTCGCTCGGTTTCGCATTATCGACAATGATACTTGCGAGTGCGGGGAGGAGGATGCTGACACGAATCATATTATTCTTAGATGTTCACTGTATGATCATACTCTGCTATATACAAGACTATCGATTTTAGAAGTCCCATTTCCCACTAGCATACCGTGTTTACTGTTTGATAACTCCATTCCGATATATAAAGTCTTAGCTTCATTTATCGAAGCTAATGACATAAAATTATAACTGTAACTATTTAATAGTTTAATATAATTGTATTTAGTTATTTCTAGATTATTAATTTGTTTATTAATTTCATTTCATTTCTTTCTCTTTCCCTTCCCTTTGTTCCTTCCTTGATCATTTTCTCTGAATGTTAGTTCTATTCCCGTCCGTCCGCGATCTTTATCTTACCCATACGTTTCCCCGTTTTAATTATAAAAAAAAAAAAAAAAAAACTATTCTTCCCCTGCATTTCCTCGTCTTTCCTACCCATACAAGAGATGATGCAACTCAAGCCTGAGAGATCAAGACTAACTTCACAAGAAGAAATTAATAAAAATATAGAAGAACTGAAAATGAGAGACAAAATCAGAAATAACATGACTCTGGCAAATGCACAAGATGTGCGAAGCCAAACTCCTCCGATGAGGATAAAAAAAAAAAAAAAAAAAAAAAACAGTCAACAACCCAGTAACATAGTCACTTTGGTTCAAAAATAAACAAAATTATGTACGATTATATTAATGGTATATTTGCAAAAATTACAAACATGTTCACTAAATTGTTCTTTCAATTCATGTCTCGTTATTTGTACATAAAAAGAAAAATACGTAAGTTGATAAAAGGTGAGTGTTTCAAGTTGCCATTTGGCAAGGCATCCACCAAACAGTAGGTACCCCTATTGATACTGTGAACGAATCTCTAGTAAAATTATTGTTACTTATTATTTAACATTCAACAAAACGGCGGTGTGAATATAAGTATTCGTAGCATTAGTGCATATCCTATTATAGATCATCATTATCAGCCTATTAATGTTCCCACTGCTGGGACACAGGCCTCCTCTCTGTGAGAGGGAATGGGCCGTAATCCACCAGGCTTATTTCTGTTTCTATTTCTATTATATTTAAGTAATGATTATATCGTCAGTGCTAGCCAGCTAATTTGCATCGCAACTTCGTTCTGAAGGGCCTTATGTAATATCTAGACAATTATGTATGATACTAAAACGATGCGCAGTCCGGCAACTTACTACGTCGCAAGAATAATTACAATTATATTTATTTAAGTCCCACTAAGTGGATAGGGTCTCGTTGGTACCCTTTGGGTCCAGACCCCAACAGTCAGTATTTATTTATTTATTTATTCTTTGTTGCTTCGGGTACAACACTATTTATTTATTTATTTAAGTATACATGTATAACTTTACAGATCATACCTAAGGCGTTATACAATGAGAGAAAAGGATAAATAAAATCACACAAACGAAACATAAAATAATTAGGCAAAATTAAATACGAGGGCTGCACTAAAAGTATCGGGAATGGAATATTTCCACTGTTTCTGTCATATTAAAATCTTTTTAATTGAAAAAAGTATTGAAAACTAATAATAGTTTTCCGTACCTAATCAATACGAATAGATACCCACATTTTGATACAAGCGGGCGAAGGTTACCATTGTAGCCATGCATTATGGAGTTGAGACGGCGATGACAAATGCTCACGCGTATCAAACGATGTTTTTCAACACACTTGCGAAAAACGAATAACAACATTTAAACAAACTTTTTAACAAAAAATTAAACAGACTTCCAAAACAAAACACTACAAAGCGAAAAATAACTTTCTTTTCCGAAGTCGGTGTCTTTTGTACCCATTGTTTTCAGTTATTCGACACCGACTTCGGCAAAGAAAGTAGTTTTTTGCTTTGTAATGTTTTGTTTTGGAAGTTGGTTTGAATTTTTGTTAAAAGCTTTTTATATTCCTCTTTTTAGTTTTGGTAGGTACCTCCAATTAGCAACGCAATCATTTATAGCCAAAGTACATCTCATGACGATTCCAATAAGCACAAACACGACAAGGATACATTGTTTTATTTCGGCGTTCCATTGGCCATTGTGGTCTTCTTCATCAGTTCCACTTCACTAAATGATACTTTCTGAGTGCAAATGATTGCATTATTGATGAAAATACCAAAATAATATTTGAGGAGTTCACTCGATTTCTCTAGGATCATCAGTTCCTGGTTTCCTTCTCATGGTACACACTCTTGAAATATCTCCTTTGCAACAAAAAAAGAATCATCAAAATCGGTTCATAAACGACGAAGTTATCTGCCACGAAAAATATATACCTATAATATATGGTCGAATTGAGAAACCTTAAAAACTTAACCTTTTTTTAAACCTTTTTGGGTAGTCGGTTAAAAAACATAATACTTTGTAACAAATATTTGAGCTACACAGCTTGTGCATTTTTGTACCACCATAGGAATTGGACTACATTGGAATAATAGACTAGTATATTATGGTTATTTGTTTCTTATGTTGCATGAGTGCATATATGAAATACACTGCATTATGAACCTTATAAAAACAGTGCAATTACATAGAATCAGTTTTCGAGTGTAGTAAGTACCTAGAGCTGATGACTTGACATGATATGATACCTGATTGCAATGCTCATATAGGTAGTTCCTACTTCAAATTGCATCATAATTCTTTTGATTCGTGATTATATTCAGAGATAGATAACTAATGTTTTTTTGTGTTTTTAGATAGGTCCGGGTGCAGACGTAGGTAAATTCTGAGGATAACGATCGTTAAACTGCTAGTTAATTTGTTAAATATATATCTGATTTTGATAATTGATTGCTATCAGCTTTTCACTACCCTAGTCTGTGATCCAGGACTTGTCTAAAATAAAAATAATTTTAAATGAACTTTATTTGTTATTGTTTTGAGTGGGACGAATGTCCGTCTACGTTATCTTGTCATTCAATAATGTGGGAATTACAAACAACAACGTTTGGCAGACTGTCGGACAAAATTATATTTAGAACGCTTTGTATAACCAATGCGCACGCGCAGTTTCGTACAAAACATCGTAGTCTGCTTACTTACGATGGCGTTAATATTATTTTGTGGAGGTTAGTGGTTGTTTACACACGGAAAAGCGTATTTTATGCATATATTAAGACATAAATCAAAGCTGATTTCAAAAATAAGTTGTTAGAGCGGCAATATCAAAGCATAATTGTTCAATTAAGTTCTAATCAGATAGATAATTAGCTGACTTAACAATTACGGTAATTATTGGTTGATAAGTGATACGAGTGAATTCACATAAATTTTAGGTGGATGAGTGCAGTAGACAGTTGGTGCTTGATGCTGATGATGAAGGGAGCCCTGCTGTTGACGGTCGTGTATTTGTTGCACTGCGAAGGTGCGGTGGTGGTGCGCGCGGAGGAGCACCCCGTGGTCAACGACCGGCCCATCATCGGCGTGCTGTCGCAGGAACAGTCTATGTACCTGCACACCAAGTACCCTGAGGAGAACTACACCAGCTATATCGCGGCCTCCTACGTCAAAGATGTGGAGGCGTCCGGGGCCCGGGTTGTGCCCATTCTGTAAGTAATAAAGAATAGTCCTACTTACCTATAGGTCGAAAATACACATGCAAATCAATGATTAAAAGAATAATTCTTAATGCATTCTGACCTTTATTTTTTACGCGGTTTTATTCTTCACTTCTTTTGTTTATTTAAATATCAAAATTACGTTACAGAATCGGAAAAGACCGCAGCTACTATGAGGAACTTCTGGGCAAGTTGAACGGGTATGTACTGTAACTACATTTATTTTTAAAATAGATACGGAAAGCGCAAATATGGATACTAAAAGTTCAAACACAATAACCGCTTCGATGGCTGCAAGAGCGAGTGTGTGGAGTCGTTTATATGTTAGTTTTGCCATCAGAAATATATCAGGAAGGAACAGCAGCCTTATTGCGTAATGAATTCGGCTAGAAAAAGCGCAAAGAGTATGATAATTCGGCCAATAACATGCGAGATGAAAGATGCGATGTGGATTTCAGTCTATGTGATTGGTCGATATTTCAATTAGGCTGCAGTTTCGTGTTTGAATTTCTTACAGGTTTATGACATTATTTGGTTTACCTGGTGTTGAAAACAGAATTGTGTATTGCCTAAAAGTTGATATAAATTTTACTATGGCCTATGAAATAAACTAATATGACTTATTTGGCGTGTCTTCAAGGTATGGTAGTATCAATTACATAAATATAAAAACTTAAAAAACTCTTGGTAAAATTCAAAGCATTGTCTGATGTAAAATTCACTGACACAGGCGACTGCAATGCCTCGGAACTGTGCGTGTAATATTAATTCCATTATTCCAATATTTTAATGAAACCTGTGGTCTATTCCAGAGTATTGATCCCCGGTGGGGCTACCTACTTCAACCAGTCAAACGGTTACGCCGACGCCGGCCAGCACATATACGAGATAGCTCAGGAAATGAACAATGCTGGCGACTACTTCCCTATATTCGGCACCTGCCTTGGCTTCGAGCTGCTCATCATATTGGCTTCGGGCCGAGGTGAACCAGAGAACAGGATCCGTTGCTATTCCTACTCTAATATTCCTCTTGATTTTACCGAAGGTGAGCTCTGAAACGCGTTACTTATTACTTCATGTGATGTATGTATTTATTGTGGACAAACGTTACCATTCAATATTTAAATGACTTAAAAAAAAAAGATTCCGACGAATTGAGAACGTCCTCCTTTTTTGAAGTCGGTTAAAAAAAGGAGGAGGTCCTCGATTCGCCGGTATCGTTTTTTTAGGGTTACTTACCCAAAGGGTAAATCCGCGATCCGTCTGTCTGACTGTCTGTCTGTCTGTCTGTTCCGTCTGTCAACAGGCTGTATCTCATGAACCGTGATAGCTAGACAGTCGAAATTTTCACAGATGATGTATTTTTTACAGTTGACTCGTAGCACTTACTGTGAGCAGACGTGTTGTTGATCTTTGTTGTCGTGTCGGGACTAATTTTACGTTAATTTAGTTGTTTTGGTTATATTGCTCGTTAACATTATATCGGTGCCTCTCTTACTATCTTGTGGGATGTGCCGTATTGTGTCTGCGCCATCTTGGAACTCGTATAGCGGTGTCCCTCTCCTGTAAGTTTGGATAAATTGGACGAAACATTGAGAAAAAGACGTGCGTGTGGCGAGGCTTGAACCTGAGGTAGCGTCGCGGTGGAGCGACGAGTGTAGCGATTTAAGCCATTGAGCCATCCGTGCGCGAAATCCCAGCGGCGAAGTTTCGAACCCGTATCCACGGCTACAAACTTTATGCTACATGTCGTACCTGCATCGCGCTTGCGTTGACTGATATTATTAAGCAAGTTGGTATCATCACCGTCCAGGTACGTACATTACTATGTTTCCTTCACCTACCAAATGCACATCGAGTCCGGATCTGAGCGATAATATCACCCAAAGAAAACGGAAACATGATAGCGAGCTTACAGACGCCATTGCCGAGTTATCTGCTGTATTTAAAAAATCTATAAGCGACCTGCGCGCTGACATAAATAACCAGCTTTCGGGCATTAATACGAATATTAGTAACCTTAGGGATGAGTTGAATACCCTATCTACATTCGCTAACCAATTGAAATCTGAAGTAAGAGAGCTGCGTACTGAATACTCTCAGGCCAAAAAGGAAATATCGAGTCTGACTGCAAGATATGATGATCTGTCTGAACTTGTGGCTGAGCTTAAGACTACTGTAAATTTTAACTCGGCAAACTACGTCGACAGTACAAAGCGTATTACTGAACTTGAGACGAGTACCAGAAAATCTGCGGCGACATCAGTGGCTCTTTTGGAGAGTAAAATAGATCTGCTTGAGCAGCAGGCAAGACAATGTAACATCGAGCTGGGGAATATACCGGAAAAAAGAGGTGAAAACCTTGTCGCTGTGTAGGAGTCAATTGCGTCAGCAATTAATATGCCACTAGCTAAAAACGATATTGTTGCAATTCACCGCGTTCCCCATGCTCATACGAAAAATAGTCGTCCTAAGAATGTCATCGTCAAGTTTGCTTCCCGCTTGCTTCGCGATAATATGAAAGTGCATATCGACTATCCAAGGGACAACTTACATCTGATCGCATTGGCCTCGCTGGGACCCCATGTCGTATCTACGTCAATGAGCATTTAACTCTCCGAAATAAGGATTTGTTTCGCAAAAGTCGTGAGGCAGCCAAAATCAGCAAATTTAAATACGTCTGGATCAGAAACGCGACCATCTTGGTTAAAGAAGCGGAGGACTCGGCTACGTTATCCATTCGTACGGAAGCCGACATATCAAATAGAATCATACCAAATAAAGCGGCAAAGTAATGTGTCCATAATTGTTGTTATTGGCGAAAGAATTTCCATTTTAATAATAAATTTAACGAATGTTTTTTTAACTCTGTGTCCTACGGGGTTACTTTTTGCTTATCTGCCTTTTGTTTTTTGCTATAGTACGCTATTGTGTAAATTTTCTTTTATTATAAATAATAATGTATTCGCTTACTGTTTAAGGGAGCTACCTTTGATCCGTGAATTGTTTCTAAATTGCTGTAATTATATCTGCACTTCTATTGCCTCTACTAAAATCAATGTAATTGTCATGCTCTCGATTGCACATCTTGTAACATGTCGCTGGTTTTTAAAATTACTTTATTTCAATACTATTAATTTATCCAGTTTAATCAATGGCTAATACTCATGTGTCCATTTATTACCAGAACTGTCGAGGGATCAGGACAAAACTTAATACTTTGTATTTAAATATATTAGCGCATGCATATGATATCATCGTTTTCACCGAGACTTGGCTAACACCGACCATCTCAGATAACGAATTTATTGACCAACGTTATGTTGTGTTTAGGTGCGATCGTGATCGTTTAGTTACAAACAAAAAAGATGGTGGTGGTGTTCTTATAGCCGTCTCTCGAGAATTGAAGCCTTCCTGTCTGTCATTGTCTCCTCCCTTAATCTTACCTGAACATAATATATAATAATCAAAATTCCTGCTTGTAATGATACCTATAATTTAATATGTGCTACATACATACCACCGAACACTACAGACGAAATATACATTACTTTTCTTAATTCTCTTTTAGTGATGTTTGATGATGCTCGTGTAGACAAGGCTATTTTGGTGGGTGATTTCAACATGCCACAACTAAGCTGGGTCAAAAAATCATCATTCATGGAATGCGATACTAATAATACTTCCAATGTAAGTCGTCAACTGTTAAACTTTTGCTCGCAACTAAATATGAGACAGTATAATCATTCGACCAATTGTAACGGTCGCATCTTAGATATTTTTTTATGTAATAGTCATTCTGTAACGTTCTCCTCTGATGATCCCCTCTTGCCCATTGATAATTATCATCCTGCGTTTTATACTCATATACCATTTGCAAGTACAACGCGTAAGTCGAAAAGTAAAGTTCCAAATAAACTTAATTATTATAAAGCTGACTACTGTGGGATTAATAAAGATATTGACAGTGTTGATTGGGCTGGTTTGCTGGATAGCTTGACGCCTGAGGAAGCAGTCTCTTCGTTCTACGTGAAGCTTTACGAAATTATTGGATCGCATACACCCACATGTAAACAGAAGAATCGTAACTTTCCCCACTGGTTCACAAAATCACTTATTCGTTTATTTAAAAATAAAACTTATGCATGGATAAAGTGGAAGAAACGCGGCAATATATTTGATTATGAAAAATTTTCCCTTCATAGAGCAAGTTTCAGAAGAGAGGCTCATAAATGTTATAAAATATACATGGAGTCAGTTGAAGATAACATTAATACCAATATCAAGGCCTTCTGGACATACGTCTCCAACCGTAAATCCACAAATAAAATTCCTGACACAATACATTACAAACAAAATTTCGCCTATGATCCTACTACAACATGTAATTTATTTTCTAGTTTCTTTCACTCGGTGTATGAACCCTCCACATTTGATCTTGATTCATGGGAACCTCCGTCTGCTAGTGGTGCTAATGATATAAATTTATTCAAATTACACTTTTCCTTAGAAAGTATTCGTAAAGAATTAAAAATGCTGGATTCCACCAAAGGACCTGGCTCGGACGGTATACCTGCGATATATTTAAAAAATACCCACAATACATTATGCTATCCCTTATTTATAATATTTAACAAATGTATATCATGTGGTGTCTTTCCTGACGTGTGGAAACGCGCAAATATTGTACCGGTACACAAAAGTGGTTCTAAAAATGACGTGGAGACGTATCGTCCAATCTCAATATTGTCAGCATTCTCTAAGCTTTTTGAAAGGCTTGTTCATGTTGAGATTTACCCATTTGTTCGTCGTGTTCTAATAAAGGAGCAGCATGGTTTTGTCAAGGATAGGTCTTGCATAAGCAATCTCTTAATATTTACATCACAACTTTTTGAAAATATGGATAATAGGCAACAAACTGATGCAGTATACACTGATTTTCAGAAGGCGTTTGACAAAGTTGATCACAGACTGCTACTTAATAAAATCGCATTCAATGGTATCAGAGGGGACCTCCTACGTTGGTTTGTTTCTTATATAACTAATAGGACCCAGAAGGTGGTGATTGATGGCTTTGAGTCCAGTTGTATCCAAGTCACATCCGGAGTCCCACAAGGTTCAATTCTAGGACCTCTATTATTTATTCTATTCATTAATGACATTAAAGATTGTTTCCAGAATTCAAAATTTCTCTTATACGCGGATGATTTAAAAGTTTATAAAAAAATTGCAAATGAACAAGACTGTCTTGATTTTCAACAGGATCTTGACCGTTTTTCTGACTTTTGATCTTCTAACAAACTTCACCTTAGCCTGCCCAAATGTCATAGTATAACATTTACTAAAAAGAAAAATGTTATTAATTTTAATTATCGACTTGCTAATAGTATTATCAACAAAATTACTTGTCTTCGTGATCTTGGTGTGCAGTTGGACTCGAAACTTCATCTGGATAGTCATGTTGACCGTATAGTTAATAAGGCATACCAGATGTATGGCTTTGTGATGAGAGCATCTAGAGAATTCCATCGACCCTCCACTTTCTTGCACTTGTACAGGTCCATAGTTAGACCACAATTAGAATACGCAGTACCTATCTGGAATCCCTATTATGCAAAGTATTGTGAAATTATAGAATTAGTTCAACGTAAGTACCTTCGAACCATGGAGTATAGATGTTTTCGAAAAAAAACGTCATATCAGTCGGTTTTAAAAAAATATGGTCTACTTACATTACAGTCAAGGCGCACGCTCCTTGAGACAATGACTCTATACAGTATATGCCGAAATAAATTTTATTGCCCCGACTTGGTGAACCGTTTGTGTTACCTGGTTCCTCGAACAGTGCAGCGGCGGGAGGTGCGCTCCAGGCAACTATTCGCTACTATCTCTTGCAAATCCAATGCTGGTGTGCGCTCACCACTACGCCGTCTAGTCGATACATACAATGAACTATTTTGTGCAATTGACATATTATATGTAAGCAGATATACCTTTAGAACTAACATAATCAACATTTTGAAGGATCAGCAGTAGCTTCTAATGTTTCTACATAGTTATCCTGACTACAATAACGTTTGCTAATCAGTTTGTCTTAGTATAAGTAGTAATCTGTGGAAAATGTAGTGGGTAGTATATTTGTTAAGTCGTATGTTTAAGACAATTTGTATATTTTTAGTATACTACTGTTTGTTTTCCCTATTATAATAAATAAATAAATAAATAAATAATTTCTGTTGCCAGACTACTGTAGTTTTTAGTATATAGACTACTAAATACTAAAAACAGAATAAAGTAAATATTTAAGAGGAGCTCCCATACAACAAACGTGTTTTTTTGCCGTTATTTGCGATAATGGTACGGAACCCTTCGTGCGCGAGTCCGACTCGCACTTGGCCGGTTTTTATGTATTTTCCCCGATTACGCAAAGACGCCTGGACTGATTTGGAAAGTTCTTCTTTTGTTTAAAAGGGTATATTCTCAGGTGGTCATCAGGTTAGGATCTGATGATGGGATCCTGGAGAAATCGAGAGAAATCTTAAAATTTTATGGGTATATATTTATAGTTATTTTGGTATTTTCATCAACATGGCAAGAATTTGCATTTAGGAAGCATCATTTGGTGAAGTGGAACTGGTGAAGAAGACTACAGATTGCCACTAGAACTTCTCAATCATAAGTGGGTTTTGGGTATAAAATATCTCGAATAGTTAAATGACTGTGGTGATGAAGCAAATTTAAATAAATTGTTCTAATGAAAATGGTACCATCGAACTGATCTGATGATGAAACCCGAAGGTAGGCACCGATACTCTTCAGAAAAACAATGTATCCCAGTCATGTTTAGACTCGTTGGTATTTTTATGAAAAGTCTTTTGGCTATTAATGATTTTCATAGTAATATAAGGTACTAAAACTATAAAGAGAAAAATGATTCCGACGAATTGTGAACCTCCTCCTTTTTTGCAGTCAGTTAAAAATAAAAACTTTTTAAGCGAAGCTTTTAAGCGAAAATAACTTTGACGACTGCCAAAAAGAAAGTAATTTTTCGCTTTGTAGTGTTTTGTTTTAGAAGTCAGTTTTTTATTTTTTATTTTCATGTACTTCTTGTAATACCGCCATTTCACGAAATGGCCAGCCACAAGCACCACCGTAGCTATGTCAAAAAATCCTGCGTATCGGTACCGACTGGTAAATGACCCAAAACACTGGCGGCATTCCCAAGGCAAAAGCCAGCCTTGAATGCCATAACACGACCATGTTTAAAAGTTTTTGTTTTAAATTCCTTCCAGATGCCCAGTCTAGCAAGATGTTCAAAGAGGTACCAGAAGACGTATTAGACCTGTTGGAAAATGAAGATGTCACTGTGAATGCCCACCAGTTCTGCATTGTAGATGAGGTATACATTAGTTTTTTCTGTAGTTGACAGTAGTTCGTTGCTGAAATGTGGATATGCAACTCTTACACTGGCTATTTCGAAGGGGTAACACGTGACTGCGAACTGAAATTTGTCAGACGTCTAGGGGTTCACGGCCCAGTGGCCGTTGGGCAACTTTGGCTACCCGGCCGACGTTGAAGAATATATGCATTACGTGGTGGAGATGTGGTGTAGTGCAGTGGTGGCCCAGTAGTATAGAATCAGCCGCGACTTACAAGTTGTAGGTCGAAGATTCAAACCCAGTCAGGCGCTTTACTTTGTGTAAATTATTTCATCACCACTGCTCTCAAAAACGGTGAAGAAAAATATTATGAGGAAACCGGCATGTCCTAGAACCAAAAAATTGAAGACATGTGACATCCACCAACCCGCACTGGACCCGCGTGGTGGATTACAGTCATCCCCTCTCTCAAAGAGAGGAGGCCTGTGTCCCAGCAGTGGGAACATTAATAGGCTGATGATGATGTGATGGAGATAGCGGTCAACATGCTATTTATATTTTTAGACACACCCATTGCTTTGCTTCAACTCTGTTTCAATGTGCTTTTATCCTGAGGATTTGTAGAAACTTTAGTAAAATTTCCACATTTACCACACAGGTACTTGTATGTTGTCATACCATATTTTTATAATTTCAACACAATTTTATTCCTTTTCTAGAATCTGAAATCTCACAATTTAACGCAAGACTGGCGAGTGACTTCTTATTCTAATGACGACAACGGAGTCAAGTTCATAGCTACGGTGGAACATACCAGGTATAACCAATAATATTAAACTTACTGTATTTATACCTTAAGTCTGGCCAGCATGGTCTAACCGATACCCAAAAGAGCCAAGATAAACTTACTTTTCCGTTGGGTTTGGGCATAGAACGTGAACGTTTTATCACTGTTGCGATTCTTAATTCTTTATTGTACACCAAAAAAAACAACATTACATACATGTGATAATAAAGTGCATGTACAAAGGCGAGGCCGGGTTGCTCGCAGAACGGATGGCCGATGGGCAGAAAGGTTCTGGAGTGGCGACCGCGAACCGGAAGACGTTGCGTTGGAAGGCCTCCCACCAGGTGGACCGATGACCTGGTGAAGGTTGCGGGGATTCGCTGGTTGCGGGACGCACGAGACCGGTCAATGTGGCGACGCTTGGGGGAGGCCTATGTCCAGCAGTGGACGTCTTTCGGCTGATATGATGATGATGATGATGACAAAGGCGAGCTTAACTCAACGTTTCTTGATAGAGACGTAAATTTATGTCTTGCAGAGGTAGTCTTTTGGTTGACTTTTACGAGTATGATGTTGATAAATTTATTTACTGACACTTCATAATTTTATAAATTGCACTATACTTTAGGTAACTTATAAATTTTTCAAAAGTTTCGAGTAGGAATATGTCAATAAGTGTAGGAGAACAGTAAAGAAACGATGGTTGGACTGTGTCACTGTGTGAAAGCCGATATGTCTAAAAAGGGGCGAAACTAAACAACATGTCTAAATGTATTGCAGGTATCCATTCTACGGCGTCCAGTTCCACCCAGAGAAGAGCTCCTTCGAATGGAAGCTGTCTAAAAAGTACCCTCATTCGATAAACGCGGTCAAGTCTAATCGTTACTTCATGGATTTCTTCGTGAAGGAGTGCAGGAAAAATCTACATTGTTTCGCGAGTCAGGCGGAAGAAAATCAGTACGTGATATATAACTACGAACCTCACTTTACGGGCGTGTTGGGAAGCGCGTACCATCAATGTTATTTATTTGAACCCCGAGGAACCGTGAGCTCTAAATAAATTTATATTCAACGTTAAATGTTAAATGAAAACGGCGATTTAATGTTTACCTGACGATGTATTCAACTAAAATAAATTTGTAAATGTAAGCTATCATGTAAGCAAATAAATATTTTAGAACAGGTACTTTATGTATTTATTTATGTACACACAAATACGCTTAAACAGAGAAAAGAAAGAATACAGATAGAAGAGCACAAAGGTACTGCTTATTTCAATAGAAATTTCTTCTAGCAGACCAGAGCGACAGGAAAGTTGGATGATAGACGAAGACACAGTGTGTAGAAAGAAATAAGGAAGCTTAAAATAGTCTATTATAACTTTACTAATTATTATACATAAATTACACATATACCTTAACTATATATTATATAGAAGATAAAAATACATAAATATAATAAATAAAATTATAAGATGGTGGAGAGGTAATGTTCATTGACCTGTTTCTTGAATAGCGATACATTTTTAGAGTCACGGATTTTAGGTGGAAGTGATTTTCACAGTCTTACTGCATGAACAGAGAAGGAATGGGAATAGAAATTAGTATTGTATTAGTTTTTATGGGATCTACACTGAACATCGGGAGGGCGAGTAAAGGAAAAGCGATCGCGCAGATAAGTAGGCTTAAAAAGGATGATGAAAAGGAGACATAATACTCAAGAGTTCCTGCAAAGACGGATAGGAGGTAGCCACTTGAGATCCTTCCGTGGCATCCAGATAGCAGGCATCAGCGTAATCTATGATTTGTTTTGGTGTTTAACTTTTTTCGTCATATTCCATTACTAAATGAGTAAGTACATTATACTTTGTAGCTTTATTTATCTTGTGTTTTCTAAACAATCCTATAGTTTGAACATTCCAATGGCCTACTGTGACAGGCTTGAGTCACATATTTTTTTATTGTCTATAGGCTTGCGCTTGACCACTATCACACCTGATTGTAAGCGATGATGTGGTCGACGATGAAACACGCTTGCTTAGAAAAACCTATTCACTCTTAACTTAAAGACCCCTAGACTGTAGCTTTCAGGAAACACAGACTCCGGCATGGAACGCCACTCCTTAGCTGTACGCATAATAAAAGTGTTCCGAAAACGTTTTGTGCGTATGGGTAGGATGTCCACCATGTACCGATGGAGCGTCGCCGTAAGCATACTCTCCGAAATGTAACCGATAAAAAACCGACAAGCTCGCAACTCGGCGACGATGTACAAGGTTATGGAGCTTTGACTTGAAAACAACAGTGCTATTGTCTGCATATCCAAAGGTGCCTGGTTTTAGCAGATCGTTAATGTGCAGCAAGAATAATGTTGCTGAGAGTACCAACCCCTGAGCACTGAAAGGACGCCAACATTGGGGCACTAGTCTGGAGACTGAGCGGTAGCCCGAGCCCCTCCGGAATGTCCATCGGGCTCTCACCATTTGGTCGCTAACCAGAACCATGGTGCATTCCGGGATTTGGCGGGGCAGCCTTTAGTGTGTGGCTGGCATTATACTACTTGGGCCCCCAACTACCTGCGGTCGGCCAGCGGCGCACCGTGCCTCAGATCCCGCTACGGCGACGCCTGCCCTAGCAATTTATAAACATTTTAACTACTAATATGTAATGCTGAATAGCTGAATATTTGTGTTTAGTATAAAAAAAAGTTACAGACATTTTTTATATCGTCACAATCCTGAAAATAAAATCGTGGAATCTTCTATATTAATAGGTATACAAACTTGTAAAATAATAATTTTTGCTATGATACTTTATTAAGGCGTTTAGAGGAGCTCGTGGCTTAATAATAACAGCCGCAAAGGTCGATCTTCAAGGTTAAGCAACGCTAGCCGAGGTCATTTCGTGGTTCCATCGTGTACATAGCGAGTATCCTTCGTGCTTTGGAAAGCTAGTTAAGCCGCTGGTCCCGACTTTCATTTGAAGATCTGTCATTTGTGGCTACACCACAGTTTATGCATCTTATGACGAATCAATACGCAATTGAAACTAAGACCATACTAACGTTGGCTCTGTATTAATACATAATACCCGGCGAAAGGAACTTCGTTCAAAGTGAGTTAGTGTCAGCACTATTTAAGTGCCGTTTCTTTCCAGATTTTGCCAATAATTTCAAAAAATCATATAAATGCAATTAAAGAAATCAACATCTAAGGTTGTATTACTAGAGATAGTTCTTTCACCATTGTTTCCTAGATAAAACCAGTCTAGGAAATTACTGTGTTTAAAAACAAAAATAAAACCAGTAGTACTAGTACCCTCAATTAGATTTTGTCACTTTAATTTTGTTATTTATCCTATTTATTTAGTAAAGTAGTGATATCAACTAAGATAAAACTACTAATATATCTTTCATAACTTTTATTCCTTTTTTTTTCTCTGTAAATAATTACCTTAAATCTAATTAGTTTTCACTCTTTTTAAACTTATTAATTCTGTCCCTCACTCCTATTCTTTTCACATACTTAGCTGTTTCTTCTCTAATTCCAGGGTGCCTCTGAGATTGTCGTCATCATGTTGACTCGCAGAGCTGCATCCTTAGAGGAAAAACTTAGGGCTACTTTGAAGGAGCTAGAATCTAGCCAAACCACGGTCCGTCAGCTGTTAAAGGAAAGGGAAGAAAGTGAGGTGGAAATAGGTTTAGTTATTAAGAAGAACACTGAGCTCAAAAACCAGTTGGCTGAACTGCATATGCAGCATGTGGACATACTGGACCAGCATCAACACCTCCGTCAACTTGTTGGTAACTTTGAACAGTGCAGTGACACCTACGATCAGGCCTTAAAACGTATTTCAGAACTGGAGCTGGAATTAAGCAAGGCACACAACACCGTAACACGCCTGGAAAAGCTTAAGGCCAGTGAAGAGTCTGCGAACACCTGCAATCTTTATCATGAGTTGGTTGATAGCCGGTCCGAACCCACATGTGTTGAACCAATAGTGACCATAGACTTAACTAATGACACTCTTAATAAATGCAGTTTATTTACTAGTCATAAAAAAATTAAAAAATATATTAAGATTAACAAGTTAATTAGAAAAATTAAAAAGTCACTGAAGGGACAAAAACTGAACAAATTAAATTTAAAACTAAGACAAAAAAATGTAAATATAATGCAAGAATTAAAAAAATGTAATACTGATTTAGAATTATGTAGGATCAGGTATGATGCTGACTGTCAGAACCTTCAGGATGAGTTGTTTGTGAGGGAATGTGCTCTAAAAGATATCTTTAGCAAATATGAGGCTTCTCAACAAGATCTGAGTAAGCGCATGCTGGAGGCCAACGAGCTGGTAGACTTGGTCAGGTGCAATGCAGAGAGGTATGAGTCCCTGATCAATAACTTCTCTTGTAGCTGTGCCTGCTCTCAGACACCAGATCCTCAGCATGTCACACCCTTAATGGCTCAACCAGTAGTTAATAATAATAATATTTTAAATAATTCAGCTTATGTTTTTTCAGATAAATTTGGTCAAGGTTTTGGTAGTATTCTTAGTCAGTGTTCTCGACAGTATATTGTAAATCATTGTTTACCCGGTGCCAGTTTTAGCCAGTTAATTAATAGTCTTAAATTGACTAAAATAAATCCCAATTCAACTGTAATATTGTTATTTGGGGATAGCTTAGCTGTAAGAAAAAAGGATTTAGTTGCATGTTTTAATTTAATGCTAAAGCTCCATGAGTCTTATAATTGTAAATTTATTTTTTCTGCTTTGCCTTACTCTGATTGTTTGTCGGATGAGCAAAATAGGCATATTTATAATCTGAATCTGCTGATGTATAACAGGACTTGTCGTCACAGGGACGCGATTATATATTTTGATTGTAATAGTTTTATTACAGATTACAGACTCACTGATTGTTCCATGTTTTTGCCAGCTAGTTGTAGGAGACGGATTGCTAATCTTTTAGCATATACTTTACACGTTTACACCGGTACTTATACTGTACCTACGTTTACTGTTAGTGGTGACACTAACATCTCTATTGATACTATTAGTATAGATACTAATATCACTTTTGATTCTGTTGGTAGTGATACTAACATTGCTATACACACACCTAGTAGTTTAAACTGTTAGGTTCGACAACGGGTGAGTCGCATATGTTGAATGTTGTACATCAAAATATGCAGGGTTTGTCCGGCAAGGAATTAGAGTTAAGCTTGTTTATGGAGAATTATGATGTTCATGTGTTATGTTTAACTGAACATTGGTTGAAAGAGCATGAAGTAGTGTTTATCAATGATGATTTATTTTCTGTACAGAGTGCATTTGTGAGAAAAACTGCTATTCGCGGTGGATCTTTAATTCTTGTTTCAAACAAGTTAAAATGTAAACAACGGTTAGACCTAGTTAATCTTTCCATTGAGCGCACTATCGAGTTGTCTTGTGTTGAACTTGAGCGGTACATAATAATTTGTGTCTACAGACCCCCTTCAGGGGACTTTACTAGTTTCGAATCTGCAATGGAGGATGCACTTAATAAGATTAAATGCAGTAGTAAAAATATAATTTTATGTGGAGATTTTAATGTTAATATTTTAGATGTTACTCCACTAAGTACTAGGCTTCTGAACTTATTTAAATCTTTTAATTTAGTTAATTTGTTTTTAGAACCAACTAGGATCACGGCGTCTTCGTCGACTTGCCTTGATAATATATTTTGTGATTTTGATGCCGACAATAAATTGGTGTTAAGTGATTTATCATCAGATCACTGTGGATTAATGGCTAGCTTCCCTATGCCATTAAGTAAAAAGCCGCGCAAAGTAGAATGCAGGCCTTATACTGTTAGTCGTTGCAGTAAGTTTAAAAATAATATAGCTCTTAAAGTTATACCGTCAATAATAGAGTACGAGAACCCAAATGAAATGTACGAGGCCCTTTTTGATGTTGTGCAAAATGAGTACAAATCCGTTTTTAAAACTAAAACTATCAACATTACTGGGACTTCCGCTGGTTTCAACCAATGGGCTACACCAGGCATTTATAAAAGCCGAGCGAGATTGTATGAGTTGTATGGTCTGAGACAGTACAAGTTTGATAACAATTTTTTAGAATATGTTAAAAATTATTCAAAATTATTTAAAAAGATTTGTCGTGTTGCAAAATCAAAATTTCTAAGTGAGACTATTAAAAATTCTAATAACAAAGTAAAAGCCACTTGGAAAATCATAAACAACGAAACGGGTAAATCGGTTAAAAAAGAAAATCAACTCGAGATCATGGTTGATAACAAATTAGTTAATAAACCAGCTGACGTAGCTGAGGCGTTTAATGAGTTTTTTACGAGCATACCTGCAACGACGACTTGCTCCTTAAGTTCGTCGCCGTCTAAGGCTGAAAACCTATTGCATAGTAGCGTCCCTAAATGTAGTTATGTATTGAGATTCGAGCATGTAGCGCCTCGTGATGTAGTTAATGTTTTTAATTCTCTTAAATCTAAAAACACGGGTGATTACTGGGGCATATCTACCAAACTTTTGGGCAATATAATAGACATTGTGGCCCCCTATCTTGCTGTTACGTTTAACAAATGCATTGATTTGGGTACTTTTCCCGATCTCATGAAGAGCAGTAAAGTCATCCCTCTATTTAAATCCGGTAGCAAAAATGATATTGGTAATTTCAGACCAATCTCTATTTTGCCTGCATTCAGCAAAATATTTGAAAAGTTAATTCTTAAGCAGTTACTCAGACATTTTAACTTACATAGCCTCCTTCACAATGACCAATATGGGTTTACGAAGGGTCGCTCGACTACAGATGCGGGTGTTGCTTTGTTGAAACACATATTTGACGCATGGGAGAAGTCGCGAAATGCAATCGGTGTTTTCTGCGATCTTTCTAAAGCCTTCGATTGCGTTCACCATGATACGCTTTTGCGTAAACTACGCCATTACGGTGTTCAAAACGAAGCCCTAAATGTAATTGAGTCATATTAACTTAATAGATACCAATGCGTAGACGTTAATGGCGCTAAATCTTCCAGGTTACCTGTTGAGCTGGGTGTACCTCAAGGCTCAATACTGGGTCCGTTTTTATTCCTGGTTTATATTAACGATCTGCCATTCTATTTAAAGGATATTTGCGACGTTGTACTGTTTGCGGATGATACTTCTCTGATCTTTAAAGTAGATAGGAATAGACAAGTTTTTGATGACGTGAATAACGCACTATCAATGGTCACAGATTGGTTCACAACAAATAATCTTGTTCTTAATGCCAAGAAGACTAAATGCATAAAGTTCGCTTTGCCCAATGTTAGAAATCTGGGTCCCAACATTGTGCTCGGCAATGAGAAGCTCGAAACTGTTGATTCAGCTGTGTTTCTGGGTATAACAGTAGACTCAAAAATTCAATGGGGGCCACATATATCAAGCCTAGCGGGTAGGCTTAGCTCGGCCGCCTACGCCGTCAGAAAGGTTAGACAATACACTGACGTTGATACAGCAAGGTTGGTCTACTTTAGTTATTTTCACAGTATCATGTCCTACGGTATTCTACTGTGGGGCAGAGCCGCTGATATTCAAAATATATTTATGCTTCAAAAACGAGCTGTTCGTGCCATTTACCAATTAGGTGCGCGTGTTTCTCTAAGAGATTTTTTTAAAGAGATTGGTATTCTCACAGCGGCTTCACAGTACATATTCGCCAACATTTTATATATTAGGCAGAACATTCATTTGTACAGTAACAATAGTGATATTCACAACTTTAACACCAGAAATAAGGACAAATTACGAGCTCCCTTTCATCGACTTCATAAGGTGCATGGTTCATTCGTTGGGGTTGGTATAACTTTTTACAACAAATTACCGTCTTCTTTTCTAGATTTGCCATTTAACGCATTTAAAGCAAAGGTAAAAGCTAATCTCTGTTCTAAGGCATACTATTCTATTAATTATTATTTAGATGATAAGCATAGTTGGTCGCTGTGTTGAACTCAAGACAATGTTCGTGTTCTTTTACCAAAATTAGCTTGCTGTCAGGTTAAATATTATTATTTTTTAATTTCGTTTTTATGTGTATTTTTTAAATTTTATTTTTTGGTAAGACTTAGGTATCGTTTACTGTTATTGTCGGAGCTGATGAAGATTGCTACTATCTTTGCATTATATAGAGTTAATCTTTCTAGTATTATATAGCAGCATAGCCAGCATTGTGTGAGTACTATGTAGAAGAGCTATCATTGTCTAGATACCTACGTCTTCTATTGACTTGAATGACTCCGGTGGTTGAGAGTATGTCATGCCCACTCAAATGTCTCGCCGATGGTGGCGCGTGTGTCGGATCATTTAGCTCCCTTCAAAATGGTTGAGCTGAATGGTGCTGATACATGTGTCATGTTCGTGAACGGGCGCTGTCGGTTGGGACTGGTCATCTCTTAGCTTCCATGGTTTATTTTAATTGATTCTAATTTTATTTCTGAATTGTCTTTTTATATTTACTATGGACACTTTTAACTTGCTACATCGTTCTCACATAATGTGTAATCTCAACATGAATGATGTAACAAATGATTTGTAATAATTACCTAATTGAAAAAGAGTGTCCATGGAGTTTCTTGCCCGTTCTTCTCCATAGAGATCTACGCCTTGGAATGGGCATCTACGGTACTTTCACAGTTATTATGTCTTGTGACTGGGACTGTAGCACCATAATTTTGTAATATTTTATTTTGTCTTTTGACAATTCAAAAGTGCCTGTAACTGGCCTACTTGAAATAAAGTGCTTTGACTTTTGACTTTGACTTTTGTCTGTCTGTCTGTCCGTCTGTCACCAGGCTGTATCTCATGAACCATGATAGCTAGGCAGTTGAAATTTTCACAGATGATGTATTTCTGTTGCCGCTATAACAACAAATACTAAAAACAGAATAATTTAAATATTTAAGTGGGGCTCCCATACAACAAACGTGATTTTTTTGCCCTTTTTTGCGATAATGGTACGGAACCCTTCTTGCTCGAGTCCGACTCGCACTTGACCGGTTTTTCGAATTAGTATTGTTAAACATTATGGTACAATGAAACTGTAAAAACGTGCAAAAATACTATAAAACAATGATACAACATATTATCGTAAAAATCGAAGCTGATTTAATAAATAACTCGTTATAGCAGCAAGTAGAATTGTTCGATTAAGTTATAATCCGATTGATTGTTAATTGACTCAAAAATCAGGTTAATTATTCGTTGATGATCACTAATCACTCATACCTTTTTAGTGGATGAGTGCAGAAGACAGTTGGTGCGTGGTGCTGACGATGAAGGGAAGTCTGCTGTTGACGGTCGTGTATTTGTTGCACTGCGAAGGTGCGGTGGTGGTGAGCGCGGAGGAGCACCCCGTGGTCAACGACCGGCCCATCATCGGGGTACTTTCGCAGGAACATTCCAAGTACATGCACACCAAGTCCCCCGGTGAGAACTACACCAGCTATATCGCGGCCTCCTACGTCAAAGCTGTAGAGGCGTCCGGGGCTCAGGTTGTACCCATCTTGTAAGTAATAAAGCAACTACAATACCTAGCTGTTAACTTGAGTTATTTAACACGGCTTGTTTCTTGAATACTTCCGTTTACTTAAATATCAAAATAACGTTACAGAATCGGAAAAGACCGAAGCTATTACGAGGAACTTCTGGGGAAATTGAACGGGTATGTACCTAAATTTATTTTTATATATATTTATTTATTTATGTACACACAAACACACTTTACAGAGAAAAGAAATAATACAGATTGAAGAGCACAAAGGTACTGCTTATTTCATAAGAAATTTCTTCCAGCAGACCTGCGACAGGAAAGTTGGATGATAAACGAAGACACAGTGTGTAGAAAAACAAGGAAACTTAAAATAGACAAAAATAACTTAACTAAACTATAAATTACACATATACCTACCTTAACTAAATAAATATAGAAAATAAAAATACATATATATATATATACTCAATATATAAAATTACAAGATAGTGGAGAGGTAGTGTTCTTTGACTTGTTTCTTGAATATAGATACATTTTGGGAGTCACGGATTTTAGGTGGAAGTGAGTTCCACAATCGTACTGCATGAACAGTGAAGGAGTGGGAATAGAAATGGGTTTTATGGGATGGGAAGTTGAGATGTAGTTTAAGGCGAGATCTGCACAGAGCATCAGCAGGGCGAGTAAAAGAAAAACGATCGCGCAAGTAGCCAGGGTATGCAGGGTTAAAAAGGATGTTATGTAAGAGACATAATATTCGAGTGTTCCTGCGAAGACGGATAGGGAGCCACTTGAGATCCTTGCGGAACTGAGAGACATGATCGTATTTCCTCAGACCAAAGACAAAACGAATGCACAGATTTTGCAAGCGCTCAAGCTTATTTAAGAGCTCCTCAGTGGCATCCAAGTAGCAGGCATCGGCGTAGTCTATGATGGGCTGAATTAAAGTTTGAGCTAAATAAATTTTAGTTTTGAAGGGAAGGAAACTTTGAAGAGTTTTTAAAGAGTGAAAAGAAAAATGCACCTTACGACTAACTTCATTTACTTGCGCTCGCCAAGAAAGGTTGCTGTCAATTAAGACACCGAGATTCTTAGCCGTTTCAGTATAGGCAATAGTCGAACCGTTAAGGGACAAAGGCGTCAAAGTAGAAATGTCAAGCGCAGCGCGATAACATCGACTACCTATAATCATAGCCTGGGACTTGGAAGGATTAATCTGTAAGCCATAAGACTTAGCCCATTCACTAATTCTCTCCAGGTCACGATTCATGTCATTGATAGCTACGTCTACGTCCGCAAGCAAGAAATGTCGATAGAGCTGCAAATCGTCTGCATAAAGATGGAAGTTGGAAGTGATAACCTTGGTAACAGTGTTTATGAAGATAGAGAAAAGAAGAGGAGAGAGAACGCCACCCTGAGGTACACCAGCAGTGAGATCACACCAATCAGAGAATATCTCATCAAGGCGAACACACTGAGAGCGACCCCGAAGATATGAGTCAAACCAGGCTAATGCAGAGGACGAGAAGTTAATAGATTGTAGAACTCCAAGTAGAATATCAAAAAAATATATGGAAACATAATATACTAATAAATATAATAAATTGGCAAATAAGCCTGATATAGTGGTGGTGGTGCGTATCGAGACGCGTGCAATGATAATGATTATTGACATAACCGTCCCGCATGGCGGGAACCTCGTGAAAGCCGAGAAAGATACGCAAATCAAGTATCTTGACATGGCTCGCGAGGTTGTCGACATGTCATGTTTGATGTTAACTCAGCGATAGTGGTGTCAGCCAATGGCTAAATAGCCAACTCGACCACCACCTTAGGAGGCTATCGTTAGGCGGCTAGATCAAGAGCTTGTTTAAGAAAGCAGTACTTCTGGACACGGCTCGTATTGTTCGGAGGTTCCTCTCTCTGGAGCCCGGACCGCCGGTGGCTGGGACCCTGTTCTCGATACCTGTGAGCCTTTATTTTTGTATTTTTAATGTTTTTTTTTTAATTTATTTTATAAAAATATTTATAAATGTAGATACTAAGAAAAGTAATGAATAAAGGACATAATATAATATTATATATGTTTTTAATAAAATAATTATGGAAACATACAAATTTTAACATAACATAACTGCCAGGGTGAGTGTGTGGGTTTGTTAAACGTTAGGTTTTCTATCAGAAACATCTCAGGAAGAGAGCGCCTCGATTTGCACCAGGTTCAAGTACCTATAGTAATGTCATCCTTACGCTATAGCAAACTTACGTGAGTTTTATACAAAACCGCTGTAGATAACAAAAATGTGTAATAAACTTATCTGCCTACACTTTCGGAGTATGCAAGCGTGATGCGATGTTTACTAACAAAACGTAAATACTTAGAACTAGTTGGAATTTTTGAATGCCCATGTTACACCCACTCCTATCAAGGTCGGAGACTCTACACTCGAAGTTGTGGACGACTATGTCTACCTGGGACAAACGATCCAGTTGGGTAGGGCCAACTTCGAGAAAGAGGTCAACCGTCGAATCCGACTCGGCTGGGCAGCGTTCGGGAAGTTGCGCGGTATCTTCTCGTCCAACTTACCACAGTGTCTCAAGACGAAAGTCTATGACCAGTGTGTGTTGCCAGTGATGACATATGGCTCTGAGACGTAGTCGCTTACAATGGGCCTCATCGGAAAGCTCAAAGTCACCCAAAGGGCAATGGAGAGGGCTATGCTCGGCGTTTCCTTGCGTGATCGAATCAGAAATTTAGAGATCCGCAAGAGAACCAGGGTAACCGACATAGCCCGAAGAATTGCCAAACTTAAGTGGCAGTGGGCAGGGCAAATTGCTCGCAGAACGGATGGCCGATGGGGCAGAAAGGTTCTGGAGTGGCCACCGCGAACCGGAAGACGTTGCGTTGGAAGGCCTCCCACCAGGTGGTCCGATGACCTGGTGAAGGTTGCGGGGATCCGCTGGTTGCGGGACGCACGAGACCGGTCAATGTGGCGACGCTTGGGGGAGGCCTATGTCCAGCAGTGGACGTCTTTCGGCTGATATGATGATATGATGATGAGTTGGAATTCGTTGAAATATCTTTATAGAAATTGCGGAATTGTCTGATGTAAAAAACCGCTCACCTGGACGGTATCCGCAATGGCTTGGAGCTGCATGCAGTTGTACACATAGTATATATAGTAGTTTTAATGCTGCTTCCAGTATTATACAGCTTCTGTTGTCTTTTCCAGAGTGTTGTTTCCCGGCGGGGAAACTACCTATCTCAACGCGTCGAACGGTTACGCCGACGCCGGCCAGCACATATACGAGATAGCTCAAGAACTGAACGATGCCGGCGACTACTTCCCCATATTTGGCACCTGCCTTGGCTTTGAGCTGCTCATCCTTTTAGCTTCGGGCCGAGGGTATCCAGAGAACAGAAACCGTTGCTATTCCTACTCTAATATTCCTCTTGATTTTACGAAAGGTGAGGTATGGCATTGATATATTTGTTAATTTTTACGTGTACATTTTACACGCAAAATACTGAGTTTAAAAAAAGGTATATACATAGATTGAATGAGAATAAAGAGTTTGATTCGCCCAGTAGACTTGCGACAGTAAAGTTGGATGAGAATCGTAGTTAGACAGACACAGTATGTAATAATAATAAAGAAAACTAAACCCACTGGGTTTAGTTTCGTTTCATGCTGATTAATTTCATAGATAAATTCCTGATGAAGACTGGCGGCAATGTCACGTTATACGAGTATATGGCCGTGCTTATCCTCTGCAAATAAAACTGCTTTTATTTATTTAAAACTTTATTTATTTCTTTAATAAACTTCGAATTACTTTCAGATGTCCATTCTAGCAAGATGTTCAAAGAGGTACCAGAAGACGTACTAGACCTGTTGGAAAATCAAGACCTCACTGTGAATGCTCACCTGTTCTGCATTTTAGATGAGGTAGGTTACGTTCTATCTGTGCTTGACAGTCTATTGCTGGACAGTGGACATGCGGCTCCTTATTATCATCATCATTTCAGCCGAAAGAAGTTCACTGCTGGACATAAGCTTTTCCCAAGCGTCGCCACATCATCCGGTGCTGTGCGATTCCTAAACTCACTATACTATTTTGAGAGAGGAGGATGCGTGACCAGTTAACATTACATCAATACGCGGCAGTCAATATATTATGCCATACTTTAAAGCCTCGTTTACATTGGTTGCTAACTTCGAGGTGATTGCTGACTTCGTCTTTCTGATGGCTAACTTGGCCGAGTTCGGCTGCTAACTGAATAGACAGATGTTCACACTGGGTCTTTAGACGACTTCGGCTGCCTCCCTGGCGAAGTTTCCACGGATTGTGTATATTGAGTGCAGCATGCTAACTTAACTGTATGCTTTACCACGGCTTGGCTTGAGCTATGTTAGGTTTTCGCCATACAGCATAATACAAACTGTGATAAACATGCTTTTGTCTATTAGACTAGATAGCTAGCTACAGCTACAAGAACCGGCTGTAGATAATCATGGCTAATGAAGTTATAGAAAAGTTAGGATTTGTAGAAAGATTACCACAGGCGAGGGCAGAGAGCTCTTATGCTACGAGTACTTTTCTCTTTTTAAAGCTTTATGGTGTGATAATATATTTTTATTATAATTTCAACACAATTTTATTCCTTTTCTAGAACCTGATATCTCACAATTTAACGCAAGACTGGCGAGTGACTTCTTATTCTAATGATGACAACGGCGTCAAGTTCATAGCCTCGATCGAACATACCAGGTATTAAGAACCAAAAATCTTCTTCGTCTTGTCACTGGCACGACAGTACTTAATTTAGATTTTTCCGACCATTTCTACGACATCTTCGGTGGTAGGTCACTATGCCTGCATTTTTTCGGACACAGACAACAGGATAAGAGGTAGCGATAAAGTAAGTATTTTCACGAAGAAACACGAAGAAGATCTAAACAAGAGTGACGCTTACTTTTCCTTTGGACTGTGGACATCATAGTACATGATATCAATAAGGTGATTACAGAGTAGAGATGAGAGATAAGATTGGGAAAGAATGTAAATAGTTATGAGAGTAGGGGACGATTAAAAAGACTACGGATGGATTGTGTGAAAAATCAAAATCAATCAAAAATCAAATAGTTTATTTCAAATAAACCTTATATGTACTTTTGAATTGTCAAATAAAATATGAATATCATTCGCAAGCGTCGGTCACTCTTTTCCATCAGTTTTAATTACAATTATTTGGTTACATCATTCTTGTTGGAAAAATACATATGTGAACGATGTAAAAACAAGTGCACGTAAAAACGTCTAGAGTAAAACAAACAATTCAAAAATACAATAAGTACGCAATTAAAAGCAGGCCGAGGCAGCTAAGTATGACCAATCCCAACTGATGGCACCCGTTCACGAACATAACGCATGGATTAGCACCACTCAGCACAACCATCATTAAGGGAACCGAATGATCCAACACATGTGCCACCATCAAAGAGATATTTGAGAGAGAATGACACACTCAACTGTCAGGGCACACATAAATCAACGAACGACACATTGGTACAGTGAAAGGTAGGTTTACAATCGAAACATAGCACATGTGTGATGTGCTGTGCAGTTATATAATACAAAAAAAAAAAATGAGTTTATACAATACAAATATATTCATATAATCTTTAGCAGGTCCAACAATACTTTAAAAGCTTTCTGCCCATCACTTATTTTTGCGCCCTTGTGGCTGAGGAGCAGGACCAGCTTTGAGCCAAGCATTTTTATCAGCGATGTAATCCCCCAACTTATAATAATTATGCTTGCCTGCATAGTGTGCGTTTTATACAGGTTTTAAATTTCATTCAGTTCTCGAATGTGGGGAGGTATTTTATTGTAACATTTTATACAGTACCCCATAAAAGATGATGCTACTTTAGCCAGCATTCTTTCGAACGTACATGATGTTTTCATAAATATATTGACAAGGTACCGTCATGATGTTAATGTCCTTAAACAGTTCCCTTAGAGAATCGCGCCGGCGAAGATTGTATATAGCGATATACAAATTTCGCCGGCGCGATTCTCAAATTTTTTTTCTGCAAAAACATGCCATCAGAGCGCTCTCAGGAGCAGTGGTGGCCCAGTGGTATCGGCCGCGACTTACAAGTTGTAGGTCGTGGGTTCGAGCCCAGGCAGGCGCTTTATTTTGTGTAAATTATTTCATCACCACTGCTCACAAAACGGTGAAGGAAAACATCGTGAGGAAACCGGCATGTCATAGAACCAAAAATTCGAAGACATGTGACATTCACCAACCCAAACTGGGCCCGCGTGGTAAATTACGGCCCATTCCCTGTCACAGAGAGGAGGCCTGTGTCCGAGCAGTGGGAACATTAATAGGCTGATGATGTGATGTCATGATGTGAGCGCGCTCTGATGGCTCGTCTTTGCAGAATAAAAATTTACTCAATATCTGCAGCCCTGCTCCATAGTAAGATACCGTAAAACATTATACTATGAAAGTAACTAAAATAGACCAGCCTCGCGGTATCTACATCAGTAAATTGAGGATTTTTTCTAGCAGCATAAGCTGCCGATCTTAGCCGCCCTGCAAGTGATATTAAATGAGGACCCCATTGTAAACTTCAGTCTAGCGTGATCCCCAGGAAAACCGTTTTATGGACGAACTCCAGCTTCGTCCTGTTTAATATAATGTCACAATCAATACTTTTGACATTCGACAAGGCTAATTTAACGCACTTAGTCTTTATAGTATTTAAAACTAAATTATTCGCTGTGAACCAATTTTGAACCTATCGTATGACGTTATTTACGTCGGCAGTGTTACTCGTACGTCTATTTATCTTAAAAAATCATAGAAATGAACAATCAGCAAATAACACCATGTATATATTGATTTTCAATAGATGGGGTAAATCGTTAATGTAGACCAACAATAAGAAAGGACCCAAAATTGAACCCTGGTGTACCCCCATTTTCACAGTTAATTGACACCGTTTATTTGAATTAATTGCTGTCTATCATTTAAATAAGGTTTTACTAAACTTAACGCTGATTGGCATAGCCCATAATGCTCAAGTTTCATGATTTACGCAATCAAACGCTTGCGACAGGTCGCAGAAGACACCTATGGCAACTTGTGCCTCTTCCAACGCATCAAAGATGTGTTTTAATAAGGTGTCACCAGCGTCGATTGTACAACGATTGAAAGATAGTAGATAGAAAGGTGGTTATATTGAGATGATGGCAAATAGAAAAGTATGGAAGAAGATGATATACTGCGCCGACCCCAAAAGAATTGGGATATGAGCAGGACGATGATTATAACGAGTTTATAAACTAAACAACATGAATGTATTGCAGGTATCCATTCTACGGCGTCCAGTTCCACCCAGAGAAGAGCTCCTACGAATGGAAGCTGTCTAAGAACTACCCTCATTCGATAAATGCGGTAAAGACTAACCGTTACTTCATGGATTTCTTTGTGAAGGAGTGTAGAAAAAATCTTCATTCTTTCGCCAGTCAGGAGGAAGAAAATCAGTACGTGATATATAACTACGAACCTCACTTTACGGGAGTGTTGGGTTATGCGTACGATCAATGTTACTTTTTCGAACCTATAGAGACACCGTGACAATAGTACGAGTACCTACTAAATAATTTTAATCACATCCTATACTATACTATATCTAATAATTTTAAACGAGCAATTCTTGTACATACGTGTATAAATAATCTGAATCTCGGAAACGGCTCCAACGATTTCGAGAAAATTTGTAATATAGGGATTTTCAGGCAAATTCGTTTTCTCTATTTTCACCCGAGCAGAGCTCGGTCGCCCAGGTACTTTAATGTTAAAAGACAACGGCAATTAAATATTTCCCTGACGAAGTATGCAACTAGCATAATTTCATAAATGTAAGCAATTAAATGTTTTTAGTATTCTGATAATATATTGTCTTTTTTTTGTATGTTTGTCAAGAAGATCAAGATGGTCCGTCATTGGGTCGGTCACATCTTGGAAAGTTGGAGCCGGGTGAAATTGCTCATTTTAGCGGGAAAAAGACACGCCTGGGTTTTAGCAGCATTAAACCTGACCAGATTGGCATAGCCACATTTGGAGACTGCATGCAAGGAAACGTTCAAAAGCCCCACCGTGGCCTCACGGAGGGACTGGATCTGAAGCCCGGTAGCCCGTGCGTTGGACAAGTATCTCTCAGCAACAGTGCTGTCGTCTGCATTCCTAAAGGTTCCGGTTTTAGCAGATCGTTAATGTGCAGCGAGAATATTGTTTTTGAGAGTACCGACTCCTGAGCGACCCCGGCATTAATATCCAATTGGTCCGACGAGCAGCCATCGATAACCACTCGAATGGACCGATCTCTCAGGAAGTCTGCAATCCAATCACACAGACCACCGGGCAGACCGAATGAAGGAAGCTTACCAATAATGCTTTCGTGCCAGACCCTATCAAAAGCCTTCGGGATGTCGAGGGAGACGGAAAGCGCTTCCCCGTGCCTCTCGATCGCCTCACTCTAGATGTGAATGGCTTACGCTAGAAGATCCCTAGCGTCGACCCATGCCATTGAACTCGGCGCCAAACCATGGCTGGTCAACGCTAGACATTGCTACGTCAGAGAATGGAATGTAGTACTCCATTCCCTGACGCAACACATTCGTCACGGCGTCCGCGCACGACGAAGGATCAGCTGAAGAAAAGAAAGTGGGCTGCCAAGTATAAGATGCGAAAAAAGAACGCATATCATCCCATCCCAATCTGCTGACCTGTACCGCCAAACCCGCCGAGAGCCTCTTGGGCTGGGATCGGGCGGGGAGTAGACGGCTACAGACTTCACCAGACAATGGTCGGAGCTACCCAAAGGTGAAGATACCGACACATAGTAGCGGTCTGGATCTGTTGTCAACAGAAGGTCCGAGTAATTGGCGAATCAACATCCGGCACCCTCGTTGCTCCCTGGACCAGAGAGAGCACGAGATTTAAAGCAAGCGCAAGCTTTCGTATCTCTTGCCCAGCATGATCAGTCCACTGGTATGGGAAGAGCCTGGTGGTGGGCATTGAAATCCCCCAGTATCACAAATTGGGCAGAAGGGTACCGCTGCTGTGCCGTATCAGCTGCCTCATACAGATGTTCCGTGAGCCTGGTTGTCTCCTGATCACCACTGTGAGATCGGTAGATACAGGCGTACATAATTTTAGCCAGGCTTGTGTCCACCAGTGCCCAGAGCACGGAAAACCTAGAGTCCTCAAGGTTTCGGAGACGCCGATAACAGAAGTCGTCTCGGGCGTACATGTTTACAACCGCGCGTGGTTTAAATTTGTAAACCCTTGGTTTACCCAGGAGCACAAATGTACTAAGTACGATACGTTTGACGGACATCTGATCTACGTCTCCGAAAGGAAAAGAAGAACTGGTCTATCAGTCTCCTGGTGGTGATGGACTGCTTCGAAATTAGAGTGCAATCCTCTTATGTTGCTGAGGTGCACTTTGTGTGACACGGAGTGCTGCCGCTGTACAGCTTTTCTTCTTTGATTCCATGGCATTATTCAGAGTGAAAAGGGGAGGAGAAGGCAGTGAGATAAGGTTCCACGCTGGTAACCCACAGACACGCACTGACAGGACGCCATCGATGGGGAACTGGTCTGGAGTCTGCAGGGACGCCCGAGCCCCGCCGTGAATGTCCATCGGACCCTGTCTTCTGGTCGCCAACCAGCACGATGGTGCTGCATTGTGGAATTTTCGACAGTTGGTGGTGCAGCCTTTCGTGTGTGGCTGGCCTTGGGCCCCCAACTACCTGCGGTCAGCCACCGGTGCACCTTGCCTCGGATCCCGCTACCCTCCGCGACCACTCACCCGATACGTCCATAACAGTGCGTGTCAGGCCGGCAGTGGAACAGCTATCTCGAACCAACTCCTCTAGTTGGCTACACCGAGCATCATACCGGTCGCAAGTCTTCGGCCGTAACCTACCACCAGTTAATGTCACCTGATTAGCACCACCCGGGGGCCACAGAGAGGAGAGCAGTGGTGGCCCAGTGGTATCGGCCGCGACTTACAAGTTGTAGCTCGTGGGTTCGAACCCAGGCAGGCGCTTTACTTTGTGTAAATTATTTCATCACCACTGCTCTCAAAACGGTGAAGGAAAACATCGTGAGGAAACCGGCATGTCTTAGACCCAAAAATTCGAAGACATGTGACATCCACCAACCCGCACTGGGCCCGCGTGGTGGATTACGGCCCATCCCCTCTCATAGAGAGGAGGCCTGTGTCCCAGCAGTGGGAACATTAATAGGCTGATGATGTGATGTGATGTGGGGGCCACGTCTGGGGTGCTATCCTACGAACGAGGGTGAGTCAGCCCCCAACAGTCACTGTGAATGCCCACCAGTTCTTAATTGTAGATGAGGTATACATTTGTTTTTCTGTAGTTGACAGTTCATTGCTGAAAAGTGGATATGCAACTCCTACACTGACTATTTCGAAGGGGTTACAAGTGACCGCAAACTGAAATTTGTCAGAGGTCTAGGGGTTCACACTGGGCCGTTGGACAAATTTGGCTGCCCGGCCGAAGTTGAAGAATCTCCACCACGTAATACATATAGCATTACGTGGTGGAGATAGTGGTCAATATGCTATTTACATTTTTAGACACACATTGCTTTGCTTCAACTGTTTCAATGTGCTTTGATCCTAAGGATTCGAAGAAATTTTAGTATGAAATCTCACAATTTAACGCATGACTGGCGAGTGACTTCTTATTCTAATGACGATAACGGAGTCAAGTTCATAGCTACGATTCCCAAGCGAGCGATTCCCAAGAGAGCCACGAGGATGATCTAACCAAGAGTGAAACTTACTTTTCCGTTGGGTTTGGGCAACATAGAAAATGATGTCGTTGTGGCGATACTTGGTAGAGACGTACATTTAAGTCTTGCAGAGGACGTCTTTTGGTTGATTTTACGAGTATGATGATATTATTTATTGACACTTCATAATTTTATAAATTACACTACACTAGCACTAACTATACGTTTCAAACATTTCGAGTATGAATTTGTCTGTGTGCGTAGGGGAACACCAAATAAACCACTGCAGACCCACCGTACCCCTGGTGGTACGGTGGGTATTTTAAAGTTAAACGATACCACTGTATGAAGTGAACGTAGTGCTGTGCTGTATGAGTTTTCTCGCATGTTATATTTTTTAAGTATAAGTAATATATGTATTAAAAATAAAGATCATACCTGTGAAGTAGATCCATTGAGTAATGCAATATTGAAAGGAAAGTGTAATTTGCAAAAAAAAATACTTTCATCCGATGAACCTATTGAACCAAAGAGAAAAACAGAGATCCTGATCCTTCTTTTTTTCTTTGCTTATACGACAAAAAAAATGAGGGTTAAAATTTCCTTTATGGGCCGCTGATTTTTGGCGCGGGGAGGGTGGGGGGTAGGAGGGGGAGGTTAGGCTACCCCCCTGTACCATCCCCACCACTCGGAGCCCTATGGTTATGGAGATATCCATGGTTGAAGTATTCAGGTTAGAATAAAATTTTCCATAAATGTCCATTGTTTTGAGGGACGGGGAGGGAGGGAGGGCAAGGGGGTTTGGTGGGCTACCCCCCTGCACCATCCCCACCCCACGGAACCCCATGAATATGGAGATATCCATGGTTAAAGTTTTTACGATTACTATTTAAGCAACAAAGTCGACGGAGCCCCGCTGGGCGGGGCTCCTATTTCTGTCTGAAGGGTCTAAAGTAACCTAACACGAAGGAGATGACGGGAGCTGAGTTCGCTCGCTTTGCTCGCTCACTTCAGCTGCCGTCGTCTCTTCGAACCTAACCTGTCCATGTCGGGGTGCCCTAAGCTCCCGAGCTCGCTTCGCTCGCTCTTGGACTAATTCACATTTTTTTACCTCGCTAATTATAATTAAGTAAAAAATATATCTAATATCTCCATAACCATGGGGTTCCGTGGGGTGAGGATGGTACAGTGGGGTAGCCCCCCTACCCCCCATGCCCTCTCTCCCTCCCCGCCCCATAAAACGATGTACATTTGTGGAAATTTTTAGTCAAACCTGAAAACTTTAACCATGGATATCTCCATAACCATGGGGCTCCGAGTGGTGGGGATCGTACAGGGGGGTAGCCAAACCACTCCCCCTTCGCCCCCCACCCTCCTCGCACCAAAAATCAGCGGCCCATAAAGGAAAGTTTATCCAAAATGAGATTTTAAAGATATGGGGATGAATTTTGCAATTGGGAATAAGCCTCGGTATGAAAGCGTGGAGCACTTTCTTCAGAACGCTAGGAAGAAATCTGCACAAGTTTCTAAAACTATATCCCACGATTTGATTGAAATAGAAGTTCCAGTCCAGGATCATAATTTCGTTTTGGCAGATTATTACTGTGACGACTCAGAAAAGCAAAATCGAAACTACTAAAGCGAACCTTGCCGACTCGTGAAAAACAAGATTTATTTACTCGTTTGTCAAACCACTGATTTTTCCACACCATTTATTCCTAACTAGTGATGTTCTAGTTATACTTATGTCGGACCGAAAAGAAAAAAGTTACATTATGTTGTTGAACATGATAAAGTCTCAAATACCCGAGAAGAACCCACGTAAAATTCACACAGACTATACGAATGAGCAGCGATGAACGCCATTTTGAAAGTATTTCCAAATATTACATTGCGAGGGTGCTATTACCATTGGACTTGTCACATTTGGAAGAAAGGGAAGTGTTTTGGATGGAAAAATAAACCAGGACGAATAAGAGTTGCCCTGGCGAGTGCTATGCCACTTCTTCCTGACTGTGAGAGTCAACATGGCTTTGAGTATGTGAAATCTGAATCTGACGGCATGACACACAAATGGAAAAAAATATTAAATACTTTGAAATATATTGGTTTAAGACGCATTCATCTACTGTAATGATTGTATTTGGTAAACGCCATAGAACGCCATAGTGATACAACACTATTACCTGGTGGTATCGTTTAACTTTAAAAATACACACCGTACCACCAGGGGTACGGCCAGGGGTACGGTGGGTCTGCAGTGAAATAAACAATGGTTGGACTGTGTCACTGTGTGAAAGACGATATGTCTAAAAAGGGGCGAAACTAAACAACATATCTAGACCAGGTTGCCTGAAAGAGATCGCGGAATGCGATAAGGCCGCCCATTGTACGTGTATTAGTTTTAAGTTTTTACTAAGATATATGGTGTACAATAAAGCATATAATAAATAAATTAATAAATACATACATAAACTCACGCCTTTTAGGGGTAGGCAGAAACTACAGAACGCCACCTGCTACGGTCCTTACAGGCGTTTTTTTTGTTCTGTGGTCCTTACATACTTCTTTTGCTTCACTCACATTCATACATCTAGTCGTACACACACGCGGGTTATGAGTACTGCGCACCTGGCCTTTTTGAAGAACATCACCTATAAGGTTTATGTATGTCTTTCTAGGACGTCCCCTCCCGGCGTTTCCATTCACGTTTGCCTTGTAAATACCTTTCGTTAGTCGCCTATCATTCATCCTCTCGACATGGCCAAACCATCTTAACATACGCTTTTGTCCCACAAAAGCAAATAAATACATGTCTGAAAGTGTAAGGTAGAATTTTCATCCTTACTCACCAGCGTGCTCAGGGGTAGGTATTCTGCATGAGACTATAGCAGGGATGATTTCACATGAAGTTAATTAAAGTAAAAGTCACACAGTTTGATCAACTAATTTAATTCTTCGAGCATACAGTCCGTTATCACAATTTGTAGATGTTCCAAAATATAGGTATAAACAACTCACTTTCAGAAGGAATACATTTTTGAATAGATTTTCATCAATTCCCAATACTGGAGATATGATTTCTCAAACAGTACCGTTATCCTGTGTAGCTGTCTTCAAACTTTTGTGAATTATATCATCAGGAGTGTTCGGAACCATGCTGTAGCTATTTGTGCTAGTTGACCATTATTTATTCTAAGGTATGATAATTAAAATACTCCTAAGGAGACATTTGGAGCCCTGCCAAGGAAAAGAAAATTGCATGATTAAATCAAACGCACGTATGTCACGAATATGGAAATTCAGACAAATTCAAACTAATACTCACAGTGCCTACTGAACAATTGATCCTTTCATTTTGACCCTAGCCAGCCTTGTCCTTCCAATCATCAAGGATATTTATTTGTCGGTTTCTTAGGTTATAAAGTTCACAGGTGCCAGTGACCTCAAGTGCACCCTTGAAAAAGAATTGACAGTCATGTCAACCACAGACCCTGAACGTTTTATTTTAAACCATAGACGCATTTTCTAAAGTATCCTTTATGTAACTAATTTGAAAAGAATTTAATAATTTATTATTTTGTATGTTGAATTTGTGTGTTTATTGAATTAAATGATTTCACACAAATAGGATATATTTTATTGATACGTTTATCAATGCCATACATATGTCAGCGCCATCTAGCACCTAAATGAACAAACAATCAACCAGGGATATATCTGATCAATATTGGGTTTGTCACAAGGACACCAGATATCGCTCGAAATGAGACCAGAGAGCGACTTTCTGATACCGTTAAGAGAATTGGTACCACATTGAACATGCAATTACAAACGGCAGATATAAGAGATGTTTATCGCCCGTTCGCAAAACCAGGCGTCACTAAACCCATTGTCGTTGAATTTACTTCAGTTCTCACTAAAGAAACCTTACTTAGTAATCTCAAAAAACTTACACAACAGGAGAAAACCGATAAACTAAATACCAGGTTATTTGGCCAAGAAAACAGTGAAACCGCACACAAACCAATTTACATATCGGAATGTCTTACCCCTAAGGGAAGGCGGCTATTCTTCCTTGCGAGAGATTTTTCAAGTTCAAATGACTACAAATATTGCTGGACATCTTATGGAAAAAATTATTTTAGAAAAAGGGAAGGGATGGCACACGTCCGCATTGAAGAGGAGGCCGATCTCAATAAGCTGAAGGCCAGCACAATATGACTATTATTAATTATACTCGTATGTAATTTTTCACCATATAATGCTATTTTTCTTCAAGGACACTCAATTTGTCTTTTTATGTTGCATGCTGTTTTAATCGTGATTGTTTTTGTTATTTTATATTATTTTAACTGTGTATTTTACTTACAAATTCTACACTACTCAAAAATCTTTCTGAGGTTTTTAACTGTCTCATTCGAGCACAAACTTATCATACCTACTATACCATCAGCAAATCATTGTAATCAGAGAAAAATGTCCAGAAATCTGTATTGCTACTATTATATAAGGATATATGTTGTTAACTATACCACACTGAGTGACACCTACTCATGTAAATATAGTACCTACTCTATAGTTGGTCATATGCTATTACTCGTTTTCGCAAATGGATGATTTGGCTACAGAAATAGATAGAATATCTGTTTCAGAATCTCGGTCTTGTGATGTTGAGGATTGCAAACATCTTATAGCGCGTCCCGTTGAATGCATCACGATCATAACTCAAAATATACGTAGTTTGTCTCGAAATTTTGATAATTTCGTTATAATGCTGGGTAGGCTTGGTTTTGAGTGTGATATAGTTGTTGTGACAGAGTGCTGGTTGTCGTGCTGCCCTACGGTGCCAATGTTGGACGGTTATTGCATATGCGTCGAAGAAATTGTGTAACCAAAATGACGGGGTAACTGTGTACGTTAAGACCACTCTTAGTGTTGTTATTGACGAACCACCTTGTCTGGACTGTAATTGCCTCATCATAAGGATTGGCACTGAATTGGCAATTCTGGCTATTTACAGATCTCCATCTCACAAAAACCTAGAGAATTTCCTCCACTCCCTAAACAATATCTTAGCTGGGCTGTCTTCTTTCAAAAATGTAACAATTATGGGAGATATTAACGTAAACATTTGCCCCGGTCAAGATTCTAGATTTCATATGGAGTACCTAAATGTGTGCTCATATCATGGCCTTTTACCAGCACATACGTTGCCCACAAGACATGGCAAGGCATGTCTTGATCACGTAATACTAAAAACTAAATTTCCAGCTCTTACTTTAGTATTGCAATCTACGATAACGGATCACGAGGCAGTTCTACTGTGTCTCAATAATAAACCAAAAAGAACGTTTGCTCATGTCAGCGTTAATAAGTTTAATATGGACGGATTAAAAAATTACTTGGCCAGCATTGACTGGGAACCAATTTATGTCTCAAATGACGCTAATTTTGCCATGGAATACTTCACCAATTCCATCCAGCATGCTATAGTTCGTAACTCTGTCATGATAAAGTTATCAAAACGAAATAAAATAATTAAACCGTAGATAACCCCAGGACTAGTACGATGTATGAGACATAGGGACGCGCTCCACAAAAAAGTGAAACAGTCACCAAAAAACGATTTACTTAAATTAACGTATAGTAGATATATAAATTTCTGTAATGGTTTATTGAAAAAAATTAGAATAGCTTATAATCAAAAATTGTTGGATTAGACGGGTAAAAATAATGAAAAGATATGGAACGCAATAATAAATATCACGAACTCAATTAAAGTAAAAAATGGCGCTTTAGAACTAATACACACTCCTTGTCCAACACAATCGATTGAAGGTGTGAACGAATTCTTTGCCACGGTGGGCAAATCTTTAGCAAGCAAGACTATCAGTTGCCAAAATCCTCTACACTCCGTTGACTTGAATCCAAAATCGAATAGTTCATTAAACTCTTTTGTAATACTCGATACAGACGAGTCAGAAGTAGAGCACCTGATTTTGAATCTTAAAAATGTCTGTTGCACTGGGTGGGACTCTGTACCAAATAATCTCCTTAAAGAAAACAGAAATGTGGTTATCCCTGCTCTGACCATATGGGTCAGAGCAGGGATAACCACATTTCTGTTTTAACATGTGTTTGGAAGAAGGAACATTCCCCTCTGTTTTGAAAAAGTCAGTTGTTCATCCAATCCATAAATCCGGTGATAGAGACCGTGTCACCAACTACAGGCCCATCTCTATCCTCCCAGCGGTCTCCAAGCTCTTGGAACGTATCATCAACAGTAGATTTGTCAAGTACATGGAAACAAACAACCTTCTTTCAAATAACCAGTATGGTTTCAGAGCAGGCAAGTCAACTTGTGATGCTGTCCACGAGCTTGTAGATTAAGTGGTTAGGAAAATTGATTCCGGTAAAAAAACTGTTGGCATATTCTTGGACCTGGCAAAGGCCTTTGACACGGTCTCTGTGCCACTGCTCCTCAGTAAGTTGGAAGGGTTGGGTGTAAGAGGCAAACAACTAAAATTGTTTGAGGATTATCTTTCGGGTCGCTATCAATGTGTTAAAATTGATAAGCTTGTTAGTAATGACTTACCGGTCACTTTTGGTGTTCCACAGGGTAGTATTTTGGGACCCAGTCTATTCCTTGTGTACTTGAATGGACTCTGTGCACTTACCTCTGTAGATGGAAAAATAATTTCTTATGCAGATGACACTGTTCTCCTGCTTTCAGCTGATACTTGGGAACAGGTCTATGAAGATACTCAACGTGGTTTGGATATCGTGTGCCACTGGTTGGGGAGTAACATGCTGACACTGAATGCTGATAAAACACAGTACATAACGTTTTCAATGCGCAACTCTAACTCACCTCATACATCACTCTCTTTAACTGCACACAGCTGCTGTAACAGTGCAATCAGTCTATGTCCAACATTGGTCAAGACTAACTTCATAAAATATCTAGGAATAACAATAGATACCTCTCTTTTCGACCGCATATAGAGTTAGTAACTGTTCGACTAAGAAAGCTGATATACGTGTTCAAAAATCTGAGAAATGTGGCTAGTCCCAGATTGATGAAGCAAGTGTATCTGGCACTCGGTCAATCCATTCTGTCATACTGTATTTCTGTTTGGGGTGGTGCACCAAAAACCATACTTAAACCACTTGAGGTGGCCCAGAGAGCTCTCTGGACGGAAAGTGACGCAGAATAGCTATTCTCAAGGTAAGCACTTTCCGTCCATATTTGTTTCCCACTTATCAGCTGTACCAGACTTGTGAGGTCCTCTCTATACGTCAATTGTTCATACTGTGCACTGTCTTGATGCAACATAAGAAAACAACCTTCAAAAAACCAACCACAGCATCCAAGCGACGAGTACTTATAGCCAGCACTGACAGATCCATGTTTAAACACCCGTTTGTTAATAAGTATTTCTGTTTCTTAGGTCCGTACCTTTATGACAGGATTGATGTTTATCGACATACTTGCTTTGAATAACAGAACTTGTAAGAATAAAGTCTTTGAGTACATTCATAAACTGACCTATGATGAAACTGAAAACCTCATAATTGTACCACATTAAGGTCACATACTCACCCTCCTACATACATTCACTCATCTACACTCTACACAAAAGGAGGTCACCACTTTACTTTTATTGTTGTTTAATTAATTTTTATCTGCTCCTAGTTTATGTATAATTTAATATAAGCAGGTTTGAACTTGTAAGCTTTTAAATGTATAACAGAAGAGCACTGTTGTCTGGGATACAGATATTAAGTTATCTAGTTCAGACTCAGATGTCTTGTGGAATTTTGGTTAGCTTAATATCATAAAAATTTTATCAAAATCTATGTACCTTAATTAATTAATTGAATTGAATAAATAAATAAATAAATATACATAGTAACATATTTGTAATTGTTACAAAAGTAATGCAGGTCTATTCTATTTTACGGCGTCCAGATCCACCCAGAGGAGAGCTGCTTCGAATGGAAGCTGTCTAAGAATTACCCTCATTCGATAAACGCGGTAAATTTAAAAATAACTTCAATGTCCAATATCTTAAAAATGGTTAAGATGGTACGATGTTTCATAGTCAAATCAGTCAGTAATGATAGAAACTAAAGGATCTAGATTGACTTAACCAGTAGCCCTGTATACAAATACATATAATTGAATTGTCTGTATGTGTAGCGAGTAGGCAAGTTTACTCGCATGACTTAACGCAGCACTGAAACAGCCGATTTTACGTCAGAGCGAGCCGTGTGCAAAATAGGTTTCTAAGCGCCGCCGTTGCGCCGCCTAGAGGGGCGTCAACTCCTGCGCAGAATCGGTCAAGCGTGAACCATTCTTATTATTACTTACTTAGAACATAAAAGTATAAATACCTGTGTAGTTTGTACGCAAATTCATCTTATCCGTTCTTTTCCGAAAGGATGATAGAATCACTTAATTATGATCCAGGCCTAGTGGTCCTTACAGCGACGCCCTGAGCCCAGGATCAACCCCATAGCGAGTAGCCCTCAGCGTGGTCGCTTAGGTTTAGCTTTTTGTGCCTGGCTGGATGCTCTAATAGTCTCCACAGGTGCACCCGGTTAAGCAGTAGCCAATCACTCTGATTGAACTACGAGACGAACACCACAAAAAAATTAAAAACATGTGCAAATTCAATACTGTTTCCTACCTTGTAACTCTGTCGCTGTCGCTCAGAATTTTATTTCATCGCCTATTGCTAAATTACCTCAGTGGCTACTCAGCTATATTTTATATAATATTGTAAGTAGTATATAGCTTACATAGACGGAGTACTATACTACTTCAGTGGTCACCACCGCATTCGTTCCAGATTGAAGACCTGAAACCTGTTAAGCATCAGTTATGCAGAGCAAATCGGCAGAGGACAAGGATTTCTTCATGGCATACCGAGTGGGGGTTAAGATTCCAGCTTTCAACGCCAAGGATCCACTATTATGGTTCGCGCAGATCGAGGGACAGTTTTTCCTCTCCAACATTACTACATTTTACCACGTGCTGGGACAGCTGGAACCCCAACATTCAGCACAAGTACGCGATCTCATCGTGAATCCTCACACCACCGGCAAAGAAGAAGACTACGAGAAGCTGAAGGCAGAGCTAATCAAGTGGTTGTCCGCCTCACAGGAACACAAGCTTAAACAGCTGCTCATACACGAGGAGTTGGGCGACAGGAATCCCACACAATTCCTTCACCACCTGCAGCTAGCAGGTTTCACTGGTCCAACCGAGTTCATCTGGTCTAATAGGTTGTCGGCGAACCTCCAAACTATAATCGCAATCCAGTTTAGAAGAAGTAGCAGAATTGGTGGATTGCATAAACGATATCGTTCCAGTATCCACGCAAGTCGCTGCTACTAGCACGCCAGGTGCCCGGGCAAGTATCTAGTTCACAGTCTGCAACGGATCAACAAGGCAGTACTATTGAAGAATTGACCCAGAGAATGGAACACATGGCACGGAACTTGAGTTATGAGCACGCAGTTACGTCATATAGGTCGCCACGTTCCCGGTCTAGAGGCTGGCTCAGCCGGAAACGCCAACGATCGCAATCCCGTCCCAAATACAACTGGTATTGCTACCACCATCACCGATTTGGAGATAACGCCCGCAGATGCAAACCCAAAACAAAGAAACCGCGTAACCCCCTATTCAACCAGTAATGGCGGTATACGACTGCCACGCAATATCGAGCCAACTGTTCATTACGGATCGCACCTCGAAGATACAATATCTCATATATATGGGTTCAGACGGGTAAATAATTCATCCCTACCCTGCCTCTATATATTTAAAGTTTGTAAGTTTGCGCGTAAGTACCCAGAATTCTTTACAAAAAGAGAGAACATACAAAAGAAAATTATTTTAAGACATAAAAATTTACTTACAAGTTTAAAAAACCCCGACACAAAACCTCTAAAAAGCAAAAAATAAACCTCGAACTCGCGTCGGGGAACCGCCAACATTTATAGCAGTTTATTTTATTTACTTTTTTTACCGCTAAAAGGAGTCTTTTCGATCAAACTCCTACTTTTCGGGGTGCGTCTGTTCCTGTGACTGATCGGCTCGAGCTCCTAGGCATGGAGTTGACATCCAGTCTCAACTTTGGCGCCTCCATTGAGTGCAAAGCCCAAATTGCGGCCAAAAAACTAGGCATCCTAAATAAAGTGAAGCGATACTTTACGCCTGGACAGCTTTTAACCCTATACAAAGCGAAAGTCCGATCCTGCATGGAGTATTGCAGCCACCTTTGGGATGGCTCAGCTAAATATCAGCTTGCCGCGCTTGACTCGGTGGAACGCAGAGCCAGGAGGCTCATTGGCGACGTTGAGCTGGCGGGTGCCAGGCTTCACAGCTTGGCTCATCGCCGCAAGGTTGCCTGCTTGTCGGTCTTCTACAGACTGTACTTCGGTGAGTGTGCTGAAGAACTCCACGACCTCATCCCACCAGCCCCCTTCTACCATCAGACATCTAGACGTACTGCATGTTATCATCCTTACCTTGTTGCCATTCCACCAATTCGCACCAAACGCTTCCAAACATCCTTCATAATGCGCACAGCGAATGAATGGAACTCGCTACCTGCGTCAGTGTTTCCGAACGCATTCAACCCGAATCTCTTCAAAGTTAGAGTTAACAGGCTTCTTCTGGGTAAGCTCACTCCATCGTCGACTCTGTCTCTGTCACCTTTGACCCAGACTAGAGTCAAGAGCAAACCCATCACAAATAAAAAATAAAAAAATAAAAAACTTAGCGGTTCCCCGTACGAGGTTTATTTTTAGCTTTTTTTGCCGGTTTTTTTGTAATTTATAATTTAATTTTTATTTTATGCTTTTTAAACTACATATAATATACCTAGTAGCAGACACGCTACAATCGACTATCTATCGAAACACATAATAATGACAAGATATCTGGCGAAAAAACCCAGGTTCAAAGAGTAAAATGCGAGTAAATTTTGAACGGCTGAACCGATTTTATTCAAGCTAAGAACACTCTCGACAAGACACCTTTCAAACAAAAAAAATACAAAATTAAAATCGATTCATCCGTTTAGGAGCTATGATGCCACAGACAGACACACAGATCTTATAACACCCCTCTTTTTCCGTCGGGGGTTAAAAATAGACTAACTTACCAACATGGCGCCTAAACATGCACTCCAATAGTACCTACTCTTGTCATGTCCATTAAAAATTATAATATGTTACCCGAAAAACAAATAAAAATAAAAAAACCTCTTTATCAATAAATTGAAGCTCTTCCTTGTAAGCAAATGCTACTACAGTATAAGCGAATAAAATTAAATGATAAATTATAAGTAGTTACTTAAGTTTTATAACTATCGATTTGTATCTACAAATACTCACTATTAAAGATACCGACTCATTATACGAAAATAAGACTCCAATAAATAACTTACCTTAAGGATTATAAAATATTAATTACGTAATAAATAAAAATATTAATAAGTAAATAAAATAAACATGAATAATTTAACTAAATAAACAAAATGTATATCATTTATAAAACAATAATTATAATTATTAAATTCAATTCTGTATTAATAAAACAGTGTAACTCACTGATACCAATAATACTAGCATACCAATAATATTATCACCATGACACCAGAGCTGAAACCTCAAAGCTCAAGTTCTCGAAAGCAGAAGCTTTTAACAGCTACAAACAGAGCCTTTCAGAACCCACACTTTTGGTGCGCAACTAAAAAAAATAACAAATAAAAAATAACAAATACGCAATTTTTATGATTTTTGTCTATCTGTCTATCTGTTTGTCTGTCGGTTTGGTTCGGGTAATCTCCGATAGGGCTGGACCAATTTTGTCAGGACTTTAACTGGTAGATATCTGATGTTATAAGGAGTAATATAGGCTACTTTTATTTTGGAAATAGAATTAGGATGCCGCGTAAAAAAATTAAACCTATTATAATATATTTTTTAGTTTTACGGATGTGACACGGACGAAGTCGCGGGCAACAACTAGTGATTAATATATTTCTAAATACCATTTAATTTGTTTTCTTATCATGTTCATACTGGGTTACGAATACTCATTCGAGAGTTATCATGTTCATACTGGATTATAATTATCATCCGAGAGAGTTCGGTGGTCATTCGAGTCTCACCGTGACAACATATTATTGTACAAATCGAAGCTGATTTAATAAATAACTCGTTATAGCGCCAAGTAGAATTGTTCAATTAAATTATAATCCGATTGACTGTTAATTGACTAAACCAGTCTGGGGGATGACCAATAGCTCTTAGTATAAGGTTATTTTGAGTGTGCGTAAGGGACAGATCTATATGACTTGTAAACATCTGTTCCTTTTTTACAGTCGAATTATAATAGTTTTGACTCGTCAGGGTACGGAGACAGGTTAATTGTTAGTTTATGATCACATAATCACTATACATTTTAGGAGGTGATGATGAAGGGAGTCCTGCTGTTGACGGTCGTGTATTTGTTGCACTGCGAAGGTGTAGTGGTGATGCGTGCGGAGGAGCACTCTGTAGTTAACGACCGGCCCATCATCGGGGTGCTGTCGCTGGAAAATGGCAAGAACCCGGGTGTGAATTACACCAGCTATATCGCAGCTTCCTACGTCAAAGCTGTGGAAGCGTCCGGGGCTCAGGTTGTGCCCATTTTGTAAGTAATAATGCAACTGCAATACCTAGCTATTAACTTGAGTTATTTAACACGGCTTGATTCTTAAATTCTTCAGTTTACTTAAATATCAAAATAACGTTACAGAATCGGCAAAGACCGCAGCTACTATGAGGACCTCCTGGGGAAGTTGAACGGGTATGCAGCAATTTTTTTATATACTTATTTCGGAAAGCGAATGCGATTAGTTATGTTAAAATTTGTATGTTTGTTTGTATGTAAATTTATATATGTGGGCAGTTGCCAGGGTGAGTGTGTTGGTTTGTTAAACCAATGGTTTTCTTTTAGAAACTTCTCAGGACGCGACTGGAGCAGTGGAGCCTCTATTTGCACCAGGTTTAGGTTCAATTTCAAGTACCTATAGCAAACGAGCAGCAGCGATATAGGAGCAGTGGTGGCCCAGTGGTATCGGCCGCGACTTACAAGTTGTAGATCGTGGGTTCGAGCCCAGGTAGGCGCTTTGCTATGTGTAAATATATCATTACCACTGCGCTCAAAACGGTGAAGGAAAACATCGCGAGGAAACCGGCATGTCCTAGAACCAAAAATTCGAAGACAAGTGACATCCACTAACCCGCACTGGGCCCGCGTGGTGGGTTACGGTCATTCCCTCTCACAGAGAGAAGGCCTGTGTCCCAGCAGTGGGAACATTAATAGGCTGATGATGTGATGTGTGATGTGATAGCAAACGTAAAATCATCCGTACGTTATAGCAAACCAACGAGAGTTTTACTCAAAAAAAAAAAAACCGCTGTAGAAAACAAAAATATGTGCTATCTAACTAACCTACCAACCATAGATACACCTACCACTTCGGAGTATGCAAGCGTGATGCTATGTTTATTAACAAAACGTAAGTACTTAGAACTAGTTGGATAATCCTCAATTCGTTATAGAATAGAATAGAATAGTTCTTTATTTGCACAGAAAGTAGGTACAAGTTACAGCTGTTAAGTTTTAATGTAATGATCCTTATACTAACTACCTTAAGTAAGGCATGCAAACAGTTTTAGCTATAATAAAGTCCCAATTAATATAAATCATTAAAACATTCAATTAAATCAAATACAAATACGTTGAAATATCTTTATTGAAATTGCGGCATTGCCTGATGTAAAAAACGCTCACCTGGACGGTATCCGCAATGCCTTGGACCTGTGCAGAATTATACATAGTATATAGTAGCTTTAATGTTGCTTCCAGTATTTCAATACAATTTCCTGTTGTCTATTCCAGAGTGTTGTTTCCTGGTGGGGAAACTACCTACCTCAACGCGTCGAACGGTTACGCCGACGCCGGCCATCACATATACGAGATAGCTCAAGAATTGAACGATGCCGGCGACTACTTCCCTGTATTCGGCACTTGCCTTGGCTTCGAGCTGCTCATCCTCTTGGCTTCGGGCCGAGGGGAGCCACAGAACAGGAAACGTTGCTATTCCTACTCTAATATTCCACTTGATTTTACGAAAGGTGAGATATGGAGTTGATTTATTTTTTTACTACTTCATGTACAGTGTACACGCAAAATACCGATATTTTTATGAAAGGTATTATATATATATTACGAGTCCCTACAAGTTTCACGAGCTAAAAACAGAAAACAGTTACTTTTTCAGGGCAAATTTCTCAATAACTGCAAGATGTATGATAAATCTTTTAATGCATCTTTTTGCGTCACATAGTTATCTAGTAAATGTACATTACATATTTTAGATAACTGCTCAATTTAAATTAGAAAAAATAAATTCTTAACACACGTTTTTACGTAATCACGAAACACCAGGTTTTTCAATTGCTTTTTCAGCTTACTTATGGCAAATAACAATATGCAAAAAATGTTGTGGACTGGGCATATAGTATACTAGTGAGCCACTAATTTAGTTTTTTAAAGTTTATTGTATTTTTACTTTTAAAAAAATATTGTCCACGCGGAAAAAAGGCAATTTTATCATGTGCGAAAGCGTCGCCTACGTGTAAGAATATGTTGAATATAAAAATAAATCGTAAATAATTTGAAATTTGAGGTGTTTATCAATCGAATCCAATTTTTATATTTCATTTAAGAGTACTTATTTTATTTAAAAAAATGTCTAAATATTGCTTTATAAACCATTGCGCTCGCGCGTGGTATTCAGTTTCGCTCAAGGGCTTGTAGACGACGGACCTGTGTCGTTTTAATTTTTGTCATTATATTTTTTATCGTATATCTTGTAGTTATTGAGAAATTTTCGCTGAAAAAGTAGCGGTTTTCTGTTTTTGGCTCGTGAAACTTGTAGGGGCTCTTAATATATTATACGAGTAAATTGAAAGAAAACCAAGCGTTTGATTCTCCCAGTAGACTACGACAGTAGAGTTGGATCACAGTATGTAAAATAAAAACATGATTTCCAAAAAGTAAACTGACTGCATAAGAAAAACACAAAAAAGTGCAAAATAACTTTCGTTCGGAAATTGCTGTCTTAGGAAACAATACGTAAGTTTCATCAAAATCAGTTCAGCAGTTTTCAAGATACTGATATACAACTCCTTAACGACAGAAAATTAAAACAGCACGAATGTGTTAATTGAGTTATTATGGGTATTTTTTAAATCCTTTGGGTACCTTACTATAGAACTTGCTCACTTTTTAGTGATGGTGTACCACAGCTAAAAAGAGAATTGTAAAAAAAAAAAACACAAAAATAAAACAAACTTCAATAGCAAAACACTAAAAAGTTCTAAAATAACATTCGTTTCGGCAGTCGGTGTCGCAAAGCGATAAAAAACTTTTTTACAAAAAAAATACAACCGACTTCCAAAGTCGTTTTTTTTTATACCTTCGATTTCGGAGCCGGTTTAGTGTATTTTAGCTCTTTCATAGTGTACCTAATGTCGTACGGTATTCTGTTGTGGGGAAATGCCTCCAACATTCAGTAGTCATACATATCTTTGTTTTGCAGAAAAGAGCTGATCGATCAATTTATAAATTCACTCAGAGTAATTTATGGAGATTAATGTAATCAGAGACTGTGACCTCTGAGTTTGCTTCGGTCTTTATTCTCAGAGTAGTCTGATAGGAAACGCCGACCACAAACAGTTTTAAAAATGTGATCGACATGTAAAAGTGTTTGTACAAACCAACTTAGAGAAATACAATCATTTCCCATTTAATTTTCTGCAGTAACAATGTTGCCTATAACGTAAGTAGATAAAAGAATTTTCAGTTTATCCTGTCTTTGGTCCAAACTTTTTTCAAGTCACATGAAGTCGATTTTCTCAAAAACTATTAAGGTACCAATTTTGTTGTTCGAATACTAATTAGTTCAGATTGAGTAGTAATTTTCTATCTAAACATTTTTGGTTGTTGATAAGTTTAGACTGAACTTACAGACGACAACAAATAGTTTTTGCCTATATGACGTCACGCCATGGCGTTTTAGATTAAAAATATCGATTTTTAATTTTAATATATCACTACAACAATGTGGTTTTATGATTCAAATCACAATATTTAAGTATATTTTTTCTACATAAATTTTATCACATATCGTAATTTTTTTATCACTACCACGTACTCTCCGGTGGTCATAAAGATGAATTTCATCAAAAATTTCCTCCGCATCGCTTTCTGCTAGTTATGTACCTCAAAGACTGACTACCAAGTTGTATGCATGACAGTGCTTGTGCTGCTTTATAAAACTTGTTGTTTTTAATAATTGTTTGCTTTGAATTATTTTCAGATGTCCATTCTAGCAAGATGTTCAAAGAAGTGCCAGAACACGTATTAGACCTGTTGGAAAATCAAAACCTCACTGTGAATGCCCACCTGTACTGCATTTTAGACGAGGTGTGTTACGTTCTATCTGTACTTGACGGTTCATTGCTGGACAGAGGACATGCATGACATTTTGAGGGAGAGTGACGTGTGACCAGCGAACCTAACATCAGTACGCGGCTGTTCACTGCGGCATATTAGCCCATAGTCTTAGGCCATACTGTAGTACCTGATTCACATTGGTTGCTTACTCAGAAGCGACTGCCGACTTCGTCTTTCTAGATGGCGAACTTGATTGACTTCGGCTGCAAACTGAGTCGAAAGATGTTCACACTGGGTCGTTAGACGACTTCGGCTGGAATGGGTTGTGTCTATTGAGTGCAGCAGGCTAACCACGGCTTGGCTTGAGCTATGTTAGGATTTCACCATACAGCATTGTACGCATCGGGACTTACAGCTGCACGGCCGTTATTCCAAATGCGTACAGTGTGGCTATGTTTTCACCAATTGAGCCTGGTACCTATGAGATACCTAAGGTCCTACTGACTACAAACCTAGCCCTATAGCAATTACCTAGCATCCTAGTTTTCCTAACGCCCTAACCTATCATATTAACCCCACCAAATGTAAGTTACGTTGGTTTTACGTGCAGGAAGTCTGTTATAAGGAGACCTACGGTAACAGACGGAATTTGGGTAGGAATAGGGGTATGTGTACAAAAAAAAACTTTTAATCACTTGGTTTTCCACTACTCACTGCATCCCACAGACTCACAGGGTCGTTAAAGGCTAAAGGTGTCTTGGAGGGGTAATGGCGAGATGAATCAAACTCGACTACAGCTTGATGACTAATTTATTACAGTAATTAACTTAATTATATACAAATGTTGTGGTCGATACACATCGATACCTGTTTAAATGTGTGTTGTGTGTGTTTTGAGCCGATAAAGCGACGATCTTAGTGGGTCACTTCTTGATGCTGACGGTATGCCGTTTTTGCCGGTGCGTGGACTGAATGTATATCGCTAACGCTGTAATGCTGTTTTTGGTTTAACTAGTGTCTGTTCACGGTTGAACAAGCATAATATACAAACTGTGATAAACATGCTTTTGTGTGCAACAAAAGTGAAAACTTAGCTCAAAGATCTTATATCTAATCTTTGAGCTAAGTTTTCACTTTTGTTTACCTTACCGGAACTATGGCCAATTAGTAGCTTAGTTCAAATTGTAGTAAACTCCCACATCGTTTACAGTAATTAGATAATGTTTATTAAATATTAGTATTGTGACTAGATAGCTAGCTACAGTACCCGGGTTTAGATAGTCATGGCAAATGAAGATATAGAAAAAGTTAGGATTTGTAGAAAGATTACCACAGGTGAGGGCAGAGAGCTCTAATACCACGAGTACATGTATTCGTCTTTCTAAAGCTTGATGGTGTGATATATATTTATTATAATTTCAACACAATTTTATTCCTTTTCTAGAACCTGATATCTCATAATTTAACGCAAGACTGGCGAGTGACTTCTTATTCTAATGATGACAACGGCGTCAAGTTCATAGCCTCGATCGAACATACTAGGTAGGAACCAAAAATCTTCTTCATCTTGTCACTGGCACAACAGTACTTAATTTAGATTTTTCCGACCATTTCCACGGCATCTTCGGTGGCAGCGTTCGGTAGCACTTTGGCTGCATTTGTTGGGGCACAGCCGACAGGATTAGAGGTGGAGTGAAAATACTTACGTAGGTAATTGTCTTTATGTCCCGTCGACACTCAAGAGAGGCACGAAGAAGATCTAAACAAGAGTGACACTTACTTTTCCGTTGGGCTGTGGGCATCATAGTATATGATGTCACTGTGGCGATTTCTGGAAGAGACGTGAGGTAAGATTGAAATTAAAAAAAAACGATGGACGGATTATGTGAAAGATTATATAGCTACAAAGGAGGTCATTATTGAGATGACGGCAAATAGAGACGTATGGAAGAAGAAGATATACTACGCAAAAGCATTGGGGTATGAGCAGAACGACGATTATAAAGAGTTTAAAAACGAAACAACATGAATGTATTGCAGGTATCCATTCTACGGCGTCCAGTTCCACCCAGAGAAGAGCTCCTACGAATGGAAGCTGTCAAAGAACTACCCTCATTCTATAAATGCGGTGAAGTCTAACCGTTACTTCATGGATTTCTTCGTGGAGGAGTGCAGGAAAAATCTACATTCTTTCGCCAATCAGGAGGAAGAAAATCAGTACGTGATATATAACCACGAACTTCACTTTACGAGAGACAAGTTGGGTCATGCGCACGATCAATGTTACTTCTTTGAACCTAAAAAGGCACCGTGAATATAGTACCTAATTAATGATTTTAATCCTATCCTATATGTCTAATTCCTTCAAACGAGCAATTCTTGTATATATAATTTGAATGTCGGAAACGGCTCCATCGATTTTCATGAAATTTAGTATGCAGGGCCTTTCGGGGGCGATAAATCAATCTAGCGTATAGGTTAAATTTTTAGAAAATGTCGTTTTCTCAATTTTCACCCGAGCAGCTCCTCGGTCACCCAGATACTTTAATGATAAAAGACAACGGCAATTTAATATTTTCCTGACAATGTAGGTACTTAACTAGCACAATTTTGTAAATGTAAGCAATTAAATGTTTTTACTATTCTGATATTGTCCTTTTTTTGTATCTTTTATTTTGAATGCGTGAATTTCTTCTACAAGTTTCACGAGCCAAAAACAGAAGACAGCTACTTTTTCAGCGAAAATTTCTTAATAACTACAAGATATATGATAAAAAATATAATGAGAAAAATAAAAAAAGACACAGGTCCGTCGTCTACAATCCCTTGAGCGAAACTGAATGCCTCGCGCGAGCGCAACGGTTTATCAGGCAATATTTAGACAATTTATTAAAATGAAATAAATACCCAAAAACAAAATATAAAAATTGGATTCCTTTGATAAACCCAGATAAACCCCTCGAATTCCAAATTATTTACCAGTTATTTTTATATGCAACATATTATTACACGTAGGCGACGCTTTCGCACATAAAATTGCCTTTTTACCGCTTGGACAATATTTTTTTAAGTACAAATTAATAAACTTTAAAAAACAAAACTGGTGGCTTACTAGTATACTATATGCCCAGTCCACACCATTTTTAACAGATTGTTATTCGGCACCAGTAAGCTGAAAAAGCAATTGATAAACCTGGTGTTTCGGGATTACGTAAAAACGTGTGTTAGGAATTTGTTTTTTCTTATTTAAATTGAGCAGTTATCAAAAATATGTAATGTACATTAACTAGAAAACTATGTTACGCAAAAAGTTGCATTAAAAGATTTATCATATATCTTGTTATTGAGAAATTTGCGCTGAAAAAGTAGCTGTTTTCTGTTTTTAGCGCGTGAAACTTGTAGGGACTCTTAATAAGCGGTTTAATTTAATTTGTTGATCGTTGGTTCTCCAAATGTCCTCTAATCCTTTGTTAGAAGTTTCTATAAATCTTTACCATCATACAGTTGGCAGTTTGAAACTAAATTATAGTGTTAGTGCTTATAAAAATAAAATAAAATACTTTACCCATCTACGCAACAGTGTCCTGTAGGCGTATCCAATGTCCCAATATGGGGACAGCCCAACTATCTGCTATATTGTTAGGATAGGATATACAAATATAAATAAATAAAAATAAAAACAGCCTTTTATTTCATGTATTAAATTTTTTACATTTAACAGATTGTTAATTTATTTAATCTTGATTGCTAATTTAGATTATTAATTTATTTAATCACTATATTTAGGTGATGGCAAAAAAACTTAAAAACATTGTTTAATACTTAATAACATCAAAATCATAAATAAGATCCATAATCTTAAAAAATTGCAAACAATGTTCAAATTATAAAATTGGTACATAGGATATTTTTAATAAAAAAAAGATTCATACCAGATCAACGTTTAAAAATAGTAAAAAATAAAAGTGTATTTATATACACTTTTATTTTTTACTATTTTTAAACGTTGAGATAGATAATATTTTATTCATTGGTATAACAATTTTCAATAAATAAAGCGATAATTCTATCATCATAATCATTTCAGCCAGAAAGACGTCCACTGCTGGACATAGGCCTCCCCCAGGCGTCGCCACGTTGACCGATCTTATTATCATTGATAATTCTATATTGGTATATAAATAAGCCATTTTATTAATCTTATGGCATTAGATGTCAGAGCTAAAGACAGAAGTGAGCTGAGCTATTATTTGGTTCCAGAAATACTCCAAGAACGACTTTCATTACAGCCAATGTCGGAGGGGACGTCCTATCGATTTGTAGAGTTGCTCTAGATTTATTTAGGTAGCTACTTACTCTCAAAAAAAAGTTTTTTATGGTAATAATATCAGGTACATCCTGATATTATTACCATAAAAAACTTTTTTTTGTATAAATTCTTAGAATAAACATTCAACTATCATGGAACTAACTATTGATGAAGCCGAAAGAAATACTAGTTTTCATTCCCTTCGTATATAGGTACAACTGTATGGTAATGCCCAACCAACCAAAATTCTCCAGAACATACACTGATGATTTACCTTAGCTTTGACTATTAATAAAAATGTAACATCCGTGATTGAATATCTTTTTAGGGTTCCGTAGTCAACAAGGAACCCTTACAGTTTCGCCATGCCCTTCTGTCCGTCCGCAGCTTAGCTCAGAGACTCATAGTACTATAAAACTAAAATTTGGCATGGAAATTTGTATATTAATCACGCCGACAAAGTGTTGGATATGTGAGAAAACTCACGGCAGTAGTATATATAACGAAATTAAAAGGAAAACTATCAGAGCTAAGTAGGCTTTTCAAGTTTACGAGTAATGGTCGACCAATTTGAGTAAAAAAAATACAAATACCATTGAAAAAATACTTATATAACGTTATGTAAAACAGATAGTAAATATAAGTAAATGAACTATGTAAAAAAAAAAAAAAAACCTTAATAATAATGATTTCTAAATTAATTAAGTTTACCCTCGAATAACGCATTGGAGTGGGTTGCGTTTCCGTTTAAAAGTTCATAAAATAACAAAAAGCTTTCTTCTTAGTCGGCTTTAATGTGCAACTACGGAACCCTATTACTGCTCGTGTCCCGACACGCACTTGGCCGGTTTTATTATTTATTTTCCTTATCATGTTCACAAGTGTTACTAATTCCAACGACCATTCGAGAGCCTCACCGTGACAACAGTCTTGGTATTACGTTGGTCATTTGTTAAATTATAGGTCAGTACACCGCAAATTGGGCCGATATGAGGAGGCCACAAATAGCCAACGCGTCGCTTGTTTGTGAGGGCACATCACCGGCTTGTTTGGAGCGACGCGACCAGCGGGGTGTCAATATTATCGAGAGGACCAATCTGCTAAAATAAACCTAATAAACGTATACGTACCGTTTGTAGAAACGTTACATAATGAGCAGTAATGAGGTAGCCTTTTTATATTATATAAAGGGGATAAATGACGGTAATACTAATAATGTTGCTTCAAGAATTCTTGGAACGAATATCTACGTATGTGCAAAGGAAGTTGAGAAAGGGAAATATAGTAATGATATCATCAATCCTGTATCGTTAGCTAATAACAGTATTATGGACCAAAATAATAAGCCAGAAGTGATCTTGGTACATTTTGTCCGTCCAGTTTAAGGTCAGTGAACTCATTAAGGTCGCATTCCAAGTGCTATGTGTGACAACAGCAGCATGAAAGGACTCGTTACGTCCAAAATACATACATGTCTATGTTATTCATTTAGCAAATTAGCGTCATCTGCCTCTCCCTGTCCCATGATACTTATGCCCTGTGCGATAAGGCCTCCCATTGTGCACTTGCTTTTATGATTGTTTGTATTGTATATATATTTTTGTGGTGTACAATAAAGAATATAATAAATAATAATAATAAATAAATAAATACTTGGGGATGGCGCAACACGCTTGCTTCTCCTATTCGCCCCTGTCTACCATCACGCTTTCATGCACTCTCTTTTCTTTCATTATCATTGCTCACACAGTCGACATTCATTCCATAAATACAATATATTAATTTTTAGGGTTCCGTACCCAAAGGGTCCAAACGGAGTCCTATTGTTACTCACGTGTCCGTCTGTCTGTCCTTCTGTCTGTATGTCTGTTTCTTCACCTGTCTATCTGTTGTTTGTCACACAGTTTTTACAGCCTACAGGTTGAAGCTAAAACAAAGGAATATAAAGCCACTAAAGTCAGCTTTCGTAACAAAATTTTGTTCCGAAGAATTTTTTAACTTCCATTGACCTATAAACTTCACGTTTGGTGATAATGTTTATTGTTACGTATATTATACTAACAAATACCAATATATTGATAAATCAGATTTTCTTTGAAATTTCCAATTTTTTCCTATTAAAGCCAGCTTGTTTTTGCGGTTTGGTACGGAACCCTAAATGTGCAGTCCGACACGCACTTGGCTGGTTTTAAAGTTACGTGCCTTTTATCCCTCGTCTTGTAGTAATAGATCTCCAGCTATGAAATTGCCGTTCTGCAGTACTGGTCATTTCAAATCAAAATATTTTTGGATTGGCTAAGAATTCTTATTTCAAATTAATCTTATTTTAATAACATGGAATTCTTTTTTCAAAATCAGTCATTTGTTTATTGATTAGCGTTATGTTTTCATCGCATTTGAATCTTTTTCGCCATCCTGGATACGTTAAAAATTCGAGTAATTATGGAATATGAGTACCATTTGCAGCAAAGCGGCACAAGCGGCACGCAAAATCAACGAGGCATCAACGGCACGCATCGAGACGTGCTTTGCACTGCTCAACAGGCACACAAACGAAGGAATTTTATTTACATTGTTACCTGCGTCGAAAAATGGATTCTCAGCAAGTTGGTTGGATCTAGGTTCAGCACCTAAACAATGCCCTAAACGAAAACTTACCACTAGAAAATTGATGATCACTGTTTGGTGCTCTAGGGCCGGTGTGATTCATCACAGCTTCTTACCAAACGGGATGAGCATTACTGCAGATTTGTACTGTGAAGAACTGCAAAATGATGGAGAAGCTCACGTCTCAAACCAGCTTTGGTCAATCGCTCGTTTCCGCTGGTCCTGCACGACATCGCGCGACATCATGCTGCACAGCAGATGGTTTTCAAGTTACAAGAGCTGGGGTTGGAAGATGTCCGTCATCCGCAACACGCACCAGACCTCTAATTTTTCTAGAATTTGGATAACCTCTTGGCGGGAAAAAAATATCAATACCCGAGAGGCAGGTACAAAATGCCTTTTTAGAATGAGTTGCCTCCCGTCCGGCTGATTTCTTCAAGAAGGGCATCAATAAATTGGCCCTGCATTGGCAAAGATGCATCGATCGCATGGGTGATTACTTCTATTAATAGAAAAAAAATACGTTAACTTATTTCATAAAAAAAGGTAAGACCTAAAATACTGAGACAAATGATCTCCTTACTTATCTTGTCTTTTTTAGGTATTCGCCGGATTCTCTAAAGTTAATTTGAATTTTGAAATAGCCATAGATGTAGTCATATTTAATACACATGGACTATGGGTACTTTTGTATGGAATCTCTACTCAACATTGAAGTAGGTATGATATGTAGTACTAAAACCACGAATGAAATTAAATTCGCGAGCCTAGGCCAGTCTATGTTAATAAACAGTTCGAAATGGGATATGATTATGAAAAATATTTGAGGAAACGTTCGCTGGCAATAAATCAGGGCCGTTAATATCGAAGAAAGTATGAAAAAAGGCAATATTTCACCGATATCTTAGGGCGTAGTGTCCACAGCGCCCGGTCAATGGCACGCAAATTGAGCTTCCTACATCCTCGTTGGACGAAGGTTCAATTTGTTCATACGTGACGGCGTATGTTTTCATTCTAGCGAAACAGTCAATGAACTCTAGATTTTGTACACTATTTGTACACACATAAACACAATTATTGCTTGTCCAATAGTAGAGGAGGTAGCGATGACAAGAGGCTTCTACCGAGAAGTCTCCAATATTCTGAAGATTTTTCTTCGGATACCTATTATCCTTTAGAAGCTTTTGTACCCGCTGAAAATAACTCTTTACCCTTAAGTCAACACCTAGATTGGATGCTTTCGGTGAGGTATTTTAGCAAATATTTCCTTCTCATGATCCACAAAGACTTCCTTGAGGCGACAAGTCATCGCCCGACTGGCCTTGACTTTCACAGACATTATTAACGGTTACAAGCTTACACGGTACACCTACCTTTATTGAACTGAACCCACTGAGAATAAATAAACGCGATACTCGTGTTCCACATGTAGATTTAATGTTACAGCAAATAAAAAGATTCTGTCTGTCTGATGTTGGATCTTAAAGCCGGATTTTTGAATCTTTAGACGCAAAGTGTTCGTTTTAACTACGCCAAATAATATCTTACCCTGTGGATGTTCTAAACTTTTCTATAGGCGATAAAGGGTAGGTAGGTACGTAGGAAGAGGCACAGCAAAGTCTGCCTGCGTTTTCTCATTAGTGGTTTTGTAATCTCGATCTCTTTGCTTAGCGTGGTTCATTGAATGTTCGGTACTAACGTTATCCCATTATCCCATTAGCATTCACGCCATCTCACATTCAAACATCACACGCTCTCTACACAATGATAATGTGGAAGATACTATTATTATTGTATTTGTAATCAATTTTTATTTTAATACCAGTTACTGTTAAACAAGATTGTATTGGATTGTGTTGGAATGTATTGCACTGTATTGGATTCACTGAGTTTTTCTCTGCCCTTTGCTGCAGCGCGCCTCATTCACCTGCTATATTTCTGTGGTAGTAATAAGGATGTTAATGTACTCAAATTTTTTTGATGAATAAATTAATTTAAATTGAATTGTTCATTGCCATGGTCACTGATTGTCTTTGCAATCAATCTAGCTGCTATACAAGGTGTTTATAAAGCAGCTAGGTATCTTGATTACGATTAGCGGAGGAACGTGTTTAATGGAGAGCCCTTATTTAAGCAGTATTTTGCGATATTTAGTGACAATGACGATGAATTATTTAAGTATCATTGGCGGAAGCAACCTCAAACTAAGATTTTTCTTAAATCTTTTATCCACATTTAATAGTGGTTGAGTTAGTGCCGGTTTCTGAATTGTTTATGTGGACTTAAGAACTTATGAAACCCTACTTAAATGAAGAAGTTCGACAATTTTTTCGGCTAAAGAAGAGTTTGACAAATACTCAACTTCTCTCATAATTTCATTCTTCTTTTCAGAAATCGGTCATCATCGTTATCTTCCTGCCCTTGTCCCCATGTTACCTGGGGACAGCGCAACACGTTTTCTTCTTCCATACTGTCCTGTCCCCCGTCACGCTATCACTGACTCTCATTTCTTTCATATTACTCCTCACACAGTCCATCCATATTTTCTTTGGTCGTCCCCTTCCCTCTCCATCCATCCAAATTTATATACATATTTTTTAAGCAACATGCGTTTCTTCCCTCTCCATCACATGACCATACCAGGACAAACTGCCAGTAGTGCCCACTGTAGACCGGACTTGGGAACTGCATCGATTTTGCATCGCTTAGATCATCACACATCACATCATCAGCCTATTAATGTTCCCACTGCTGGGACACAGGCCTCCTCTCTGTGAGAGGGATCAACTATATATATTTCCCAGGTACACCTTTCTTTTTAAGGGCCCACTACAAAACCTCACAGGGCACCCGGTTGTATGCTCTCGAGGTCAATGAAAACCATGTGCAAGTTTTTTATGTGCACCTCTGAATTTCTCGCAAAACTGGCAGATTGCGAAAAAATTTGCTCTTATTCAACTTTCATAAGTCCTCTGCTTTTCCGTATCCCAATTTATTTGGCGTCAGCACAGCATGTCTTTTTTACCCCAGTCATCATCAGCCTTATAATGTTCCCACTGCTGGGACACAGACATCTTCTTTGTGTTAGAGGTAATGGGCGGTTTGCTAGATGTCAAATGTCTTCGAATTCTATTTTTTTCAGGAACACTTGTTCCTCAAAAAATCGTTATGAAAACGACTACTACAAGGAGATAGTAACTGTCTCATAAGTTTCATCAACCCCTTTGATTCGCTACATCCCTACGGAGCAATATGTGGTATTTTGAGAGAGCGTGTTTGGTAGTTTTCCATGAAAGCTCAAAATAAAGTGCGTCAACTATCAGTGTGTGACGCGCTGAAGGAATACATTTACATTTAATACATTATGTGCGAATATCATTAGAGACGTGTTCGGCGGCTGACGAAATCTGTGTTGTTAATCAGACAAACTGTTCTGATATTATGTCGCATACTAACTTGCTCTTTTTTGAGCTCATGGCGAAATAATAACAGCCACACGGATCGACTTTCGTGGTTAAGCAACGCTTGACAAGGTTCGTTCGTGGATTGGTGATTCTTGACAAGCCGAGACTCCTCCGTGCCTCGGAGAGCATAATAAGCTGTTAGTTCCAGTTGTCGTTTCTAGATCTTTGACTGTCGTTACGGGTAGTCTGAAGTCTGACACCAGTATTGCCAAGAAGAATCGTAGTAACCAGTTACTGGGTTGTGGAGGTCAGATAGTCAGTCGCTCGATGTAAAATACTGGTATCCAGTTGAATCTGGTTAGACTTGCAGATTACCCCAATACAGTTGGGAAAAGGTTAAGCAGGTTGACTGAAAATGTCAAAGTCAAATCAATTATTTCAACTAGGCCAACCAACGGCACTTTTGAAGGTTACACAATTGAAATTGCTCTCTCTTGTCCTTCATCAAGCAATGTCGGTAAATCAGGTTGATTATTACGGTTGCCCTAGTCGATCATTCTTCCATACAAACGTAGTCTAGCGATTACTCCACTGTTTAACGATGTACGTTCAAAATAAAAAAATATGACAATTTTTCTCATCTTTATCTAGCTCTGTATAAAATAAAAACAATATATATTTGAAGGTTATGAGCGTCGTAAGTTCCAAATTTCAACACTAATTTTAACGCATTTTTGGGCGAAAATAGATACCATAAGAAGAAGGAAAATTGCAAAACAATCACCATACAGGGATAGATTAGTAGTTCAACAATGCAAAAAAAAAATTGTTTTGAAGAGATACATTTAGTCGTTTTTTCATGATATCCATACTCCCTAAGGTCTGTTCATAAAAATTCGCGCGTTCGGTTTCGTCCTAAATCATCATCCATTTCGCTACAAATCACAAGTGTGTATTATTATTATAAATATACAAGAACTAGCTTCTTATTGCTCATCACAGTATCTATCTATTTCGCATGTGTTATCGGTTGGTATAGATGCATTTTAAACCCGCGCACAAAATATTTCGTGCTGTCGACTAGGGCAACCTTAAAACGATGAGTTTGTAATGGCTGTTGTAATTCAGCTGCATCTTTTTGTACTGGTAGCTAACCTCAACCCCTCAAAATAAAAGAGGGCTAAACAAATTGAGTCAACTGCAGTCAGCAAAATAATATTACAAACAAACAATAAATAAACAAACAAACGGTAAATAATAAAGTCAATGACACCGTGTGCCTTTAACGTATGATACGAAGTCACTATGTATTTTGCTTAAGCCAAGTGAAGGCAGTTTTGTGAGCAACTGTCACTTCGATAAAGATGTTCAAAAGGATGATTGATGCGCACTTGTGTACAAAGTTGTGAACATAACAGCAAAAGACTCTTTACAACCTTTTATGTTGTGATGATATATTATATAAAGAAAACTTTCGTATAATAATTTATGGTACTAACTTTCAATGGATAAATTTCACAGCGGTGTTTAGTGAAATATGTTAGTAGGGTACCTTTTTACCCGACTTGCGAAGGAGGGTTATTTATTTAAGTAATTACGTAGTTTTTAGGGTTCCGTACCCAAAGGGTGAAAACGAGACCCTATTACTAAGAATCCGCGATCCGTCTGTCTGTCTGTCTATCCGTCTGTCACCAGGCTGTATCTCATGAACCGTGATAGCTAGACAGCTGAAATTTTCACAGGATGTATTTCTGTTGCCGCTATAAAAACAAATACTAAAAACATAATAAATCAAATATTTAAGTGGGGCTCCCATACAACAAACGTGATTTTTTTGCCGTTTTATGCGATAATGGTACGGAACCCTTCGTGCGCGAGTCCGACTCGCACTTGGCCGGTTTTTATTTTTTTTGTTTCTACCAAATAACCGCCATAATACTTAAAAGAATAGGTCTTTCTTTCTTTTTCGTGTGAGGATGTGGCAACCTCTGGTGTCAGAATTAGTAAAGCTGCCTCTGGGAACCCCACAGGCCTCTGACTTGGCTATTTCAGACTTACATTAACTATATATAAGTCCAGGTTTCCTCACGATGTAAAAGGATAGGTACCTAACTAGTTTTATAATGATTGGTAAGAAGACATCTGTTAGACTGCATAGAAATGAAAGAGATGCGCTATGCTAGGCATATGAGTTGTGTACTGAATCGAATATAAAATCATCCAGTTATGAAACTTTATTATTATTAATTTGACCAGCCTACGTTGGCTTGAGTGTGTGTCCCTTGCCACCTCCTTATTTAGAACAAAATCAAAAGACATATATTTAAATCAGGCTGTGAAACATCACATTTTCATCATCAAATATTACAAAAAAAAACATCTCAAAAAACGCCCGTCTACTTCCTATTATTTTAGGCTGAGAGGAAGAGGCAGCGCAACAAACTCTCCAGCTGTCTGTAAGTTACACTCTGTTAACTTGATTCTATCTATACAATAACAGAGCACATAAGTTAAGTTATATTGTTACTCCAACTCTACACTATTATAATGTGCTTATACAAAGTTTTTACCGAGATATGAGAACAAATCTCGCGAACTACCACGCACGATTAGTCCGACCAACTTTGTATCATGTTTTACGTTTTTTATGGATTCTCGTATTTTGTGTATTTCTGTGGGAATGTCAGTGACCCCTGATAGTCTCTATAGCACAGCTCTATACTCTATTAAAGGAAGGAGGAAAGGAGGAAGGCCTTGCCAGTGACAAGATACATCGTTTTTGATGTCCTTAACAAAATAATTAGGTGTTAGAGAGTTAAGAAGGGTTTTAGAATTTGGTATTCCTGTAAATGCGTTTGATGGTTGAGATTAAAGGCTCCCACAGACGCCACGGCGATGCGTTAATGTGTCAAAAATGTTGTTCTATGTGCATGTAGAACGGCTTTAGAATCATTTCTATAAAATGCGTTGTCGCACTGTCACATTGTGCGTTTTTATTCAACTAAAGTTAAATATATTAGGAGTGAAATCAACAGTTTCACTGGTGCGATATAACATAGGCACTTTATATCATTTGCTATTTTTAAATTTCGATCAAGAGATGAAATATTTTTTTCAATACAGTTGTTAAACATGGCGTACTTTCAGAGGCTATAATTATGATTCGAAAGTTAAATCTTACGCATAGGCATCTTTCTATTACGCGGTCGTGACTTTTGTTTACGAGCTCGATCATTATGTTTGCAGTTTAGTTTTAAATTTATAAGTCAATAAAAAAAAAAGTTTAGGAGCAAGGAGTTTTCAAACATAGAATAAAATGGGATAGACTTTCTAAGAGGAAAAATGAATGATTCCGTACGTTTTAGCATTGAATTCTCAAAAGTCTTATAAATGGTTGTTTATTATATTTAATTACCAGTTTTAATTTAATTATTTTCACATCAACATTTGTCAATAATCGAATTGGCTGTATAGCTGTATAAGCTGATATCGTTGTAAAAAAATAAGTCCAGTTGCAAAAATGCACCGTAAGTCAATTTAAAAAAGTTTAGTAGCAAGGAGTTTTCATACATAGAATAAAATGGGATACGATTTTATACGAGGAAAAATTAATGATTCAGTACGTTTTAGTATTGAATTCTCTTTTTTTTTTTTAAAGTTGTTTAATATGTTTAATTAACAGTTTTAAGTTAATTATTTTCACATTAACGTTTGTCAAAAATCGAATAGGCTGTATAGGCTGTTTTCTTTGTAAAAAAATATGTCCAGTTGCAAAAACGCGCCATATTGAAAATGTTATTTTTTGTGAATAAACAAATCTAATTCTTTGATTTGTTTTTACTGTTTATCACAACTGTATTGAAAAACGTCGTGTGATACACGGGTGTGTAGGTTATTGCAAACTCGTGTCATTAAAAACCCTCGCCTTCGGCTCGGGCTTGTTAATGACAGCTCGTTTGCAATAACCTACTTCCCACCCTTGTATCACAATGTACTATTGTTATAAATGTCACGAATAAATTAATTTGAATTAGAGATCTAATTGTTCTTTTTACACATTTGAAAACCACGAGCTAAGTTAGTTTAGCTGTGTTCGCACACCTGAGATACTTACACAGCTAAATTCACATACTTTGCTGTTTCCACACAAGACATGCAACCATAATTAATCAGCATAATTTTTGCCAAATAACTTCGTCGTTCTCCGTTTCGTGCTCTTGATCTGCTAGGATAACTATACTCTCCATATGGACATAGATGCCAAATAATTTGTATGTGTCTAGCAAAGACCTACAGTAGATACTTACTTATTCCATGGATCGTCATTAAAAACGGAAAGCCAAGATGATATTTTTTGTTCTCGGGTGGAAATCTTCAAAAGTCGCCCGGACTTTTGGGGAAAAGGATCAGGGAGTGTGGGCTTTTTGCCTCACTACAACGTCTACAACCAACTCGGTGATCACCATCAGTACATTGAAGGGGCCCAGGCTTATTACGTATCTTGCAACAGCAAAACGATAGAAATTAATGCGCAATAATTGCTCTTCAATCGCGAATCAACAATTAGTTAACTAAAATGTTCATTTGAACGTAGGGTGATCGCGATTATAGCGAGAAAATTTGGCTGTCAAATTGCGATGACTTTTTCTCTTGTTGTAGGTCGATTGCCAACCGCTCCCAAATGGCTAAGTACAGAAGTTTAAGAGTTTGGCGGATATTTTTCGAAATAAGTGCATTTGATAAACAGCGAGGGATTAGCAAATAAGTGTTTACGTAAGCCCGATTTTTATGACATATAGTGATCGATCGCGCGGTGACTGCGCGATCGTTGCGCAATTATCGCTCATTACTGTTTCATACGTAATAATCCTGCCGCTATCTCTTAAAATACCATCCCGGGACACTCACTGTGCAACGCTACTTAACGCACATCCGTGGGGAGGCTGTAAGGGGTCTCCCCGTTATGATGAACCTACTAAATTTATCGACGTATTAATAATGTCCATTATTAAATTATTTAGACAAAAAATAATAATTTTAAATGACTGCCTCATACGGAGTGTATGTAATGTACGGAGTATATGTTAGTAAAAATTACGCAATGACGCAATGGCAAAATGTAGGAAAGAAATATAGAAAAAACCAACTCTTAGCACACACGGTGGATAAACATGATTAAATTAGGTTGATAGAAATTATATTTCGACCAAATAATGCATTTATAATTAAAGATTCGATAAACGCTCTACTCAAATTCAAATTTAATTTAAGTTACAGAAACAATTATGGACCCTGTCAGGCACATCAACTTTCTACATACAGTCAGTGTCTAAGAGAGAGGAATAACGCTTAAAATTTTCCTTATTAATAAAAATTTCAGTCAACTATACACATCAAAAGTAAGGATAAAGGGATATATAGGGATCAAGTACATTTTTAACTATAAAACATATCCAATTAATATTTACCAAATCTAGACTTCCAGATCGGCTTCATGCTTTAATTTCTATGTTTAAGTTAACAACTTATCCCTAAATTTTGTAAAAATAAAGAAAAATATTTTAGTGCAAATTGTGATGATCACATCTGAAACATTCCTCTCCGCTTAAATCTGAGCATTGAGGTTGCCTCTGATCCAAATGAGATTGGTTCTTCCACCGATCCAAATACCGGCTCAAACCAATATTATTCCACCTCCATATGTGTTAGTGTTATTTTTAGTGTTTAATGAATATATATTTTTTTGTTGTTTTTAATTTAATCTGAATTGTATTGACATTATCTGTATTTTAATTGAATTCTAATTTAATTGACATTACTTGTATTTTGAATTGATTTGACATTTTCTATATTTTAATTTATTTGACATAACCTGTGTTTTGATTTCACTTGATATTTTCTATATTTTAATTATGATTAACTTAACTGTATTTTGATTTGTATTTTTAATATTAATAATGATGATTGAGTTGACTTACATATATGGCAGAATCTTTTCTTTACTTTAATTTAACCTGATATAACCTGTATTTTAATTTAATCGAACGTGTATTTTAATGTTGATTTTAATTTAATCTTTATAATGTTATGTATTCCTTCAGTTTTTTTCTGTTATTTTAATTTAGGTTTTTTTTTTTTTTATTTTTTTTTATTTTTTTATTGTAATGTTATCAATTGTATTGTATTTATATAAAGCGTGTTAACTCGAACATGACGTGTAAGCTGTGGTTACCTCTAATTGAGTGTGCATAACAAGATAAGAGTATTGAATTGTATATTGTCTGTATAAGTTGATGTTGTGTAACTCGTTGGTAATCCTAATAAATAAATAAATAATATGAATGAACTTCCTGACAAAATTTTAAACATTCTTGACGTCCAGAGGTCCTCCAAACTCGAGTACATCTTGTATCTGGCCGCATGCCGAAACGAGATTCATCGGAAAAGCAAACTCAACGCCAGTCTTCTTCCTCCCAATTTCTGTATTCGCGAACCCATTGTACACGGGCCCTACGATTGCGGGGTGCTATAGGTGGAACTCTCAGCGGCATCCGGGAACGCAGACCCACTTCACGTAAACAATTTCGGATGGTTTGGTCGCTTATCAGCAAGCCTGAAGAGCTGTGTTGCCTCGTAGCCAGCATCATGGCGGTCATGGTACGATTCCGTCGAGCAGTATTTTGGATGTACCAGTCCTGTCTGCGAGTGGAGATGCTGAGAGATCATCCTCCATATCCCTCGGCCACGCTGCCTTTGATACGATAGCGTGTCCAGAGGCCGCTTATGACGCTGCGTAGTTCCAAGAGCGACAGCCACCGTACGTTGCCTCGAACCAGCTTGCAACATTCCGACGGCTCTCATCATCTCGTCTCGTGTCAAATGATGTCGTCGCTCCCTATCGATGCAATTTTTTCAGTTCCGATGCAGAAATTATAATCTTCTTCTTCTTCCTTCTCTTGTCCCATTATTTGGGGTCGGGTCTCCTCACTTTCCTGCGCCAAGTTATTCTGTCTTGGGTTGTCTGTTCGGGCAATTGGGCTTGCTTGAGGTCTCTTTCTATAGTGGACCACTGTAAGAGACCCCAAGTTCCATGTTGCAAGTCTTATTTTGGTAATATTCAAATGCGAATTTTTGTTCTTGTCAAGACCGTCGCTTCGGGGGTACGCCCTAGCAGTATTCGTATCCATATTCGCATTTCGTCGCTTAAGGGGTACGCCCTAGTATTATAGCCCTCTTTCTTATTGTTGTACATTCATGTGAGGAGATGAGATGTGTTGGCTATTTGTTTTACGGCCGGTTGCCACCTGACGCCAAGGCAGTAGTTCTTCTGAAGAACTTGGGAGCCGCCGTTGGACCAAAGTCTCTTCCGCCGCCTTCCCTACTACACCACCCTGCCTGGTAGTGTAGTCCCAATGTAACCTGTGACCTCAATATGTAAGGGCAGCTATGCACTGGGCTTGTGCTCCCTCCGCCTGTTCCGCCGTTCCGATATAAATTATCTCCGCCTTCGCAGCCGTTGAAGTCTTCACCCGTAACCCTGGGCTCGGGACTGCGTTATACCCCGCAGCACTGGGTCCCTGCCCAAACTTCGCCACCATTTCAACTCGGCCTACTGAATTGAAGGGTGCCCACCCCCGCGACTAGGACGCGCTGAACAGGAATCGCCCAAGTGGGCGACAGAGAAGTGGCTCTGCCGCCCCAGGGACCGTATGATGCCCCAGCCAACGGCCGATGCAGAAATTATAATGTTTTTGTAAAAAAGCTATTAGAACTTTTACAGGAATCCTGATTGACAGTTATTTATTACTAGGATTACTAATAGGATTTACTATTTTTAATCAAAATTTAAAGAAAACTCTTTAATCAAATAGTGAAATTCACTAAACGATCCAAAAAAAGTTAAAATAATAATCCTCAATTGCGGCGATACTCTAAAACGTACTTGATCTATCTGACTTTTTTGATGTCTGTATATTTCCTATCTTTCTGCTTTTATCTGGTTTAATGTATATTATCATCATATCAGCCGAAAGACGTCCACTGCTGGACATTTGTCTCCCCCAAGCATCGTCACATTGATCAGTCCCGTGCGTCTCGCATCCAGCGGATCCCCGCAACCTACACACTTTTATAGGAATCCTGATTGACAGTTGATTTTCTATTTTTAATCAAAACTTTAAAGACAACTCTTTAATCTAATAGTGAAATTCACTAAAACGATCCAAAAATGTTAAAATAATCCTCAATTGCGGCGATACTCTAAAAATTACTTGATCCATCTGACATTTTTGATGTGTGTATATTGCCTATCTTTCTGCTTTTATCTGGTTTAATGCCATATCAGCCGAAAGACGTCCACTGCTGGACATAGGCCTCCCCCAAGTATCGCCACTTTGATCGGTCCCGTGCGTTTTGCATCCAGAGGATCGGCACAACCTTCACCAGGTCATCGGTCCACCTGGTGGGAGGCCTTCCAAACCAACGTCTTCTGGTTTGCGGCCGCCACACCAGAACCTTTCTGCACCATCGGTCATCCGTTCTGCGAGCAATGTGCCCTGCCCACTGCCACTTAAGTTTGGCAATTCTTCAAGATATGTCGGTAACTCTGGTTCTCTTGCGGATCTCTACATTTCTGATTCGATCACTCAAGGAAAATCCGAGCATAGCCCTCTCCATTGCCCTTTGGGTGACTGTAAGCTTTCTGATGAGGCCCATTGTGAGTGACCACGTCTCAGAGCCATATGTCATCACTGGCAACACACACTGGTCATAGAGTTTTGTCTTGAGACACTGTGGTAAGTTGGACGAGAAAATACCACGCAACTGCCCGAACGCTGCCCTATGTATTATTATTACTTATTAATTTATTCGCTCACAATTCTGTATTTAAATTAGTTTATTTGATGACCCAAGATGTAGTATGAATATGATTCATACTACATCTTGGGTTTGTCATGCGAAAAACCTGGGAGTTCATTAACATGGCAGCAGTGAAATCACTTTATAACGCGTTGGTGCAAAGCAACTTGGAAACTAGTGCTATCATCCGGAATACTTATGAAACTAAATATTCTCAAATGGTGGATAAGATGTAGAACAAGTTTACACGGTACCTTTACTTGAGGCAATTTGGCGTGTAGCGGCACCAGCGCCGCCACTTACGAACTAAAGACATGACGTACATACAATATTCCGACAATTACCGTTGGGCAGTTGCCCGGACCAGACAACACCCGTCTAGTCGGAGGATCCTCCCTTTTCTATGGAGGTTTGTGGGACTTTACACCCTGTCCCACATACTCCCAAACTGGTGACCCTCGAACATGAACGTCAGCGCAGCCTTCGTGCAGAACAACTTCGTCGTGACATCAGCATCACTTCCTCAAGCTTTGAGTCACACAGCCAGCCAGTACCCACGGCATCTACGAGGGTATCCTGACCACCAGTATGCAGCGGACGCGCATTCCTGGTCATCACCCTCAGCTTCTATCATCACTGCTCCGACCCACTGGAGCCAGCAGCACTGTCCCGACTCACTAGGAGATCATCACCGCTCCGAACTACTGGAGCCAGCAACACTATCCCGACTCACTGGGATATCATCACCCCGACTCACTGGGGCACAACCGCATACAGTTCCAACTCACCGCGAACTCTGCGACTTCCGGTTCCGACTCACGGGAACCAACCTTCCACTGGCCAGGCACGCATCACAAGATGTACGGACGACTCAACCTGCTATCGACCTCCGGTCTCCGGAGGGGCGTGATGTAGCGGCACCAGCGCCGCCACTTACGAACTAAAGACATGACGTCACACAAATCCTGCATCGCGCAAGTAAAGTTTGCGGCGCGGTTTGAACACATACAACATTCCGAAAATTACCGTTGGGCAGTTGCCCGGACCAGACACAACACCCGTCTGGTCGGAGGATCCTCCCTTTTCTATGGAGGTTTGTGGGACTTTACACCCTGTTCCGCAGACCCCCAAAGGCGTGTACCCGTTTTACCGGCTTATGTACCGAACTCTCTTTGTAATAGGGATGGTTGGGTACTATAAGTTGGCATTATTGCTCTGGTGAAATATGTGTTTATGGTGTTTCGTTCGTGGGATGCTAAACAATCCGCAAATCTTAGAATCGTTGGGATAACTCGTTCCAAACAGTAGGCACCGGTTTGGGCCGAGGAAGAGTCTGTTTAAAACTCCGGTAGCCCGTACAAACCTATTAAAGTTTGTACCCGTGTGTTAGGCGGTTACGATCATCAATTGCATCTCTCAGCGGTTGGACATTTTTTCGTGCTCTTTGGCGGAATTGCAGAGAGTGACAGTTAGTGTGTTGACCTCTATGTAACTTGTGCCGGCACACGGAGCCATTTCTTGGGACTGGTCAATCATGGACGCGAGTAGGGGTGTGATCAAGTTTCCGAGGCACGTCTCGAGGTGTCGCATTGTATAACTACATTTACTACCATGGGTTCTACCTGTAAAAATAATTGTATGTGTAAATGAATAAATAAAATAAATAAATACATTGACCGCGGCATATTCACCGCTGTTGTATTTTTTATTATTAAAATTAGGTCCGCTCCGGGTTTAAAAGCTTTCATTCAATTCTAAACAGTTTTTTCAGGAAGCTGTTGAAAGAGCATTTTACATGTTTCAATAGATAAAGAGTAATGTTCTATCGTTCAATGACTGCTAACATTCTATTGTTACGTAATGTAAAAAAACTTTTTTACAAAAAAATTACTACCGACTTCCAAATAAGAAAACTACAAAGTGAAAAATAACTTAGTTTTGGAAGTCGGTGTCTTTCGTAGGTACCATTTTTTGCGTTATGGACACCGACTTCCAAAACTAAGTTATTTTTCACTTTGTAGTTTTCTTATTTGGAAGTCGGTAATATTTTTTTGTAAAAAAGTTTTTTTTTTTTCACTTTTTAGTTGTACCTACCTAATATAGGCAAGTTGTTTAGTAAGTTACCTACTCGTATAACGCCAGAATATATTACCAAAATATCATGAAACTTGAACATAACCGGTGAAATGAGAGATCTGCGTACCCCTTAAGAGCGTACTGGCGTGATGTTATGTTATGAAATGGTATAAACAACAAACAGACATGCGACTGCAGCAATCCCGAGAGATTTGCCGTTGTTTATTGAAGAGTTATGTTGTATATCTTCGAATTTATTCGTCAGTCCTTCACCAAACTAAAATGGGACCAATTTCGGAACATACTCTTTCAAACAAAAAAAGAATTTTTGAAATCGGTCCACAATTGACGGAGATATCGGTGAACATATACAAAACATACATAATGTCGAACATAGAACCTACTCCTTTTTGGGAGGTCGGTTAACTACTTTATTAGATGTTTGAAACAGAATTTCATACTTACGAGTATTAGCGACACAATCGAATGTTGTAATAATACAGCATTAGTTTTTTTTTTTAATCAGCTGGTTTGATTCCTGGCTAGGAATATTGATTTTTTTTAAATCGAATGATGCAGTTTTAGTGTTCATCAAAATCGGCCTCGTGACGCCTTTGAGTGTTTTTCGCTATTCTTCTTAGTTTCGGATTAGGCTATCCACGCCCACTTAAAAAACTCGCCCTGTAAATATGTATATATATATTTGTAAGCTCGTTCCCGAAAACGGCTCTAACGATTTCGATAAAATTTGCGACTTAAAATCGATCTAACTAGGTCTCATGTCTGGGCAAATTCTATTTTCACCTGAGCAGTGCTCGGTCACCCAGGTACTTATCATTATTTAGGTCAAATGAGGAAGTTTAATTGAAATAAATAATTAATTATTAGGTAGGTAGTTGAGTATAGACCTAGTAAGCCAACTATCTACCGATAGATCACCCGGGAATTCCATTGATCTCACCTACGTTGTGTTTGTACCCGAGTGAACTTTGCACCAAAAATAATTCATATTCCTTCCAAAATTACATTAATATCTAAGATCAAAAAAATGGGCACGAAAAATAAATTGCGATAGTTGATCCGCCAATTGTTCTTCGGGAGGATTTATTTTAAAAGGAATGGGTATGAAATTATATTATTATATTATTTTTTTCTTAGAATATCTGACGTTAATGATACCTGTATACGGAACCCGGGCCTTTACCCGTGGGTATCAAAATTTTACTGGCCTATATCGGAAGCATAGGTAATTGACTTTTACCGGTCAATGACATTGCGGAACTGAAAAGTACTCGCCAGATGTTTTTTTAATATTATTATTATAGAAGGTGACCCGGTATTTATTCTGTGAATTTTTCTTTGTGCTTTGAATGAATCAAGACTTCAAAGTTGGAAGCCTATAAGTAGGCTGCCAAAATTTTCGCATTGACATAATTTGGTTACCTGTTTCAATTATGTTCTTTTTATGGTGTACTGTCCTATTTAATATTATTTGTAACAAAGATCGTATTTTTCCCTTTGAGCAAAATGGCACGAGTAAGTTACGTATGTAAGTTTGTTCCGATTTTTTACATGTTTTTAGGGTTCCGTACCAAAAGGGTAAAAACTATTTTTTATTTATTTATTATCACAAGTACCTCCTTAATACATATTGTCAAGGTCTCATTCTAAAAAATATATCTTAATATTATATACAAAAAAGGAGCTACGTCTGCCAACAAACTTTGGCAGAGGTAATAATTAAATTGTAACAATTTTTTTTCTGTGAATAAACACTTTTTCATATTAGTTTTTTTTTCATATCTCATGAACCGTGATAGCTAGACGGTTGAAATTTTCACAGATGATGTATTTCTGTTGCCGCTTTAACAACAAATACTAAAAACAGAATAAAATAAATAATAAAGTGGGGCTCCCATACAAAAACCGTGTTTTTTTGCCGTTTTTAGCGATAATAGTACGGAACCCTTCGTGAGCGAGTCCGACTCCCACTTGGCCGGCTTTTCTTTCTTTCTAAAGTCACCTTCAGATAACAAAAAAAAAGTCGTTAACACCTGTCTACCAATGTATACCAATAAACAAAACGACATGAAAATAATGTAAAGGCAGTATCGCATACACGATCAAAACAAACGTATCGTGTAAAGGGAATACACCTTGCCCAATTTAAAAATATTTTAAAGTTATGCTTAAATGAAAGAGATTACAGAAATAATAAAAAAAGTTGGATTACAATGAAGCTTTACAACTAACTCTCTCTTGTGGCTGTTGCTGTACCAAGGACCAATGATTGCGCAAGTTTTAAAAGGCTTCCTGTAACGTGAACGTGTTTCCATGTAAAATCTTCATTCGTAGGTATTCGATAGATCTCTAATCTTAATCTTAGTACGTGCAGTAGAGTTATAAAATAAAATAAAACCTTTATTAACGCAACGATAACGTATAATTTTGAATTAAAAAATAAATACACCGAAAATATAAAAAAAATAGGAAAAGGTAACACTTTTTTTTAAAAACAGGAAGAACCGCAATAGTCAATATCGTATTAATAATTTTAAATATTTAGTAAAATAAACATATGGGTGAAATTATGGCAAGGCTTAAAAGGATAAAGCGGAAATCATGTGCCTAATCTTCCGCAGTTGCAACCGGTTTAATGATGGCTTAAGCATACAATTAAAGTACGATACCGTAACATGATATAAGTAAGGTAATAATAGTACATTATGGTACAAGTGCGTAATGTTGGTGATTACCGCTGAGGCGCCATTGAGACCCGAGCCTTTAGGTGAGGGTCTTAAGAGAGCCGAGGACGGTAATCATCAATACACACGTGTATCATACGACGTTTTTCAACACACTTGTGAATAAAATAATACTAAAAAATCATTTTCAACAATGAAAACGAGTTGTGAAATATTTTTCGCAATGGCGGGTTAAATTAATTAATTATGCGCGCGCATCTAACAATGGCGATTGGCTATAGACTAAAACAATGAGGTTACTTTCTTTTTTTTAGCTTTTCGCGGATAGCGTACTAGCCACGTACAAAATGGGGAATTTCAAGTTTTCTTTATTGCAAAGAAACAAAAGTTATATTTGAAGGCAAGTTTTATTCATTAAACACGTACAAGTTGAAATTATCTAGTTGAATACGAAGTTGCATGAAATGAGCAAGCAATATGTTAGGTTCTAGCATTTTGCTGAATTGTTTGACTAGAAGATAGCTTCTTTGTCACATTTTATGTATTTAATGGATATCATGGAAATAGTAATTACTACCCATATCATGTTATGGATATAGTAAGTACTACTTCCATGACAGGAATAAAAAGGTATTAATGTCGAATGAAACACTTTTAATTGATTAACAGTGTTACATTTTATTATATTGAAAATACTTGAATTTTAACTGGATTAGAATTAATGACTTATTTTATTAATTTTCCATGGATTGATTTGTGACACTTTTAAAATTAGTTTAATTTAAAAGTATTTAAAATGAAGGCAGGAAACCATTAAAAAAAAAAAACTATAACTCACTTGTGAATAATAGCAATGCAAAAGTCACAGTTTGATTACAGGTATCATTATATGCCTAATTGCGGTGAAATTAGAGCCACTTTATGAGCAAGTGTGTTGAAAAAGTTTTTAACTACGGTAACTTAAAATGTGAACTACATAAATATAAACAAAAATTAAAAAAATATGATAACAGCAATTCGTCGCTGGATGAACTAAACCGTCTTCTGCAGAACCTCTCCAAAAGCTCTGGCGGTTTTTATAGAAAATATGTACGGAACCCGTTGAAAGATGTTCGGAATCCCGAAGACTGCAGGTACTCCTGAGGTCACTCGTTCTGTCCCGTGGTAAAGAGCCGAAAGTTGGCTAAACTGATATCAGTTTTGATTCATGATGTAAACTTGTCGCTCACTCTTGTGAGCGACAAGATTTTTTATGATGAGCTTGTCACCAGTCTTGGCAGGTCTGCCCTATCCTTCAGTCTGTCGAACGGCAACTGTGGAGACATGCGGTCCGCGAGAAGGATCCTCGGCCTAACGACATGGAATGAGTTCCTGCCATTTTCACAGAAGAATTGACATAGCCGTGGTCATGCTGTTGCTGGTCCTTTTAAAACACAATTTTAAACAGTTAATTTTAAAACCGGCCAAGTGCGTGTCGGGCCACGCGCAGAAATAGGGTTCCGAAGTTGCATAGTAATGCGGACTAACAAGAGTGTTTTTTGTTGTTACATGAACATTAAAACTGTGAAATCACAACGTTTAAAAATTGGCTCTCCTATGGTCGGGTAGCGGAATTTGCTTGGCAATCGAATCTAATTTGACTATAAATTACAAAACGTCGAAAATACTTCTGCACTAACACAAAATAGACACCCCCGCGCATGCGCTGTTTGGACTACAGACCGGTACTGCCAACGACTCCGCCCACTCCAATGCGTTATTCTAGCTTAAGGTTACACTAGTCGAAAGTTCTTCCATACAAACGTAGTCTAGGGATCATTCCACTGTTTGACGATGTACTTTCAAAATAAAAAGTGATATCAATAATTTGTCTCATCATTATTTAGCCCTGTATGGAAGCAAAAAAGTAAAAAAAGTAAATATTTGAAAGTTAGGAGCGTCGAAAGTTCTACATTTCGACACAAATTTTAACGCATTTTTGGGCGCATATAAATACCATAAGAAGACGGAAAATTGCAAAACGGCCACCATAAAGGGATAGATTAGTAGTTCAACAATGCAAATAATTTTATTTTGAACAGATAGATTTAGTCGTTTTTTCATGATATCTAGACTGCCGAAGGTCTGTTTATTAAATTTCCCGCGCTCGGTTTCGTCCTAAATCATTATCCATTACGCTACAAATTTGAAAAAGTGTGTATTCGTACGCAAACAAGCTTCCTACTGCTCATCACAACATCTATCTCTTCCGCACGTGTTGTCGGTTGATATAAAATGCATTTTAACCCCGCGCACAAAATTGTTCGTGCAGTCGACTAGTGTACCCTTAAATATTAATAAATTAGAAATAATTATTATTAAGGATGTTATGATTTAATTTTTGTATATTTTTACATGGTTCATAAGCATATATTTATCATCTGTTTCACACAGCTAACAACGTTATTTATGTAATTTTTCAATGAAATTTGTACAAAAGTTTTACTGTTCCAAGTACATTTTATAAGTTGGTCGACTATTACTCGTAAACTTGTAAAGCCTACTTAGCTGTGATAGTTATATATACTAATGCCGTAATTACATCACATAGCCAAGAGCAACCATTTCGCCGGCAGGAGGGGGGAGGGGGCAAACATGACTAACAAAAAATTGCAATTTAAAGCTTAATTTTACGCAAACAGATCTCTGAATCGAAAAATGGTTTTCACAAACTCATAATATTTTTGAATGGCCTATCCAACGATACCCCACACCATGGGATAGACGAGAAAAAAAATAACATCCCCACTTTACGTCTATAGGAGGAACCACAAAAAAAAAACATGTTTTTATTGTACCATTTTGTCGGAATTATTAATATGTATATCCATGCCAAATTATAGCTTTCTAGTACTTAGAGTTTCTGACCTAAGCTGCGGACGGACAGACGGACAGACCGAAACTATAAGGGTTCCTTGTTTACTTCGGAACCCTAAAAAAATAGCAATAACAAATTTAGTAGAGGATAACAGAGCCAAACATTTTTTATCAAAATTCTTTGTAATTCTTTGTTTTAACAATTTTTCTAGTACTGACAGTACTAGAAAAATTGTCTTCTGTTTTATCGGCAAAACGAACTATGAAAATTTTAAAAATTATAACCGGCCTGCAAATTAAAAAAGGCTAATGCAAAGCGTGTTGTAGCGATCACGCTACAGTACTCTTTACGACAACGAATGCGGTAAAATTTATGACGCGTATCGAACTAAACTCAGCTAAAAGTTTTAAAGCTTTATTCCATTGGCATGAATGGCTTGATAAAATTACCTGCTAATGGACGTGAACACGTGTCTTACAGGTTCATTGTCAGCAGCTGTGACGCACAAAATCGCATTCTTTGCACGTTCCTTGTCATCAAGTGTCTTCGATTGTTTGCAGACGCCAACGGCTTAATTGAGAGAGTTATAAACAGATTAGCTAGAAACATGTGCTTTGTTTAAAATGTTTATGAAACAAAAATAGATGATGTTTTGATTTAGATAGGTACTCTCTACATTATCTTAGCCGGTTAATTCTTGACAAAGCGGTCATGTTCGTTATAGATATCCCGATGTGAGACACACGTAAACGATAAGTACATAACGATAATAGCGGAAGTTACGGCATTATTTTCTACACCAATAGCAGAATCGTCTCAATCACCTTTCTATTACTTTATATATATATTTATTAGAGGAATATATATGTTTATGTTAACTATATATATACTTCAATTTTACTTTATTAATTATTTTTATGCACCTGCCATGTTATATCTCCACCACTCTTGGTCGACTGGTAGAGAATGCCACAGGCATTAAGTCCGCCGATGTACCTGTATGTTACATGAACTTTTAATAAATAAATAATAAGCGTCGCGTCGCTTAGTTTTGCGGCACCATTCTTCTTTGACTGCTGCATTCCTTGTGCTCGTGTTTGGGATGGTTAATAGCAGCTTTGATTTGATCCGTTCATCTTATTGGAAATCTGCCAACTACTGCCGAGTGATCTAAAGGTGCGAGTAAGTGCCGCGAGACCGCGACGCACAACCGAGGCAGGAGACGTGCGACAAAACTTGTCCTAGGCTTTGTACGGGTGCGAGTTCGCGAGCGAGACCTTGACGAGAGACCGAGACACTATAATGAAGACCGCTAGACGGTCTCGTTCTCGGACAAGTGTTTATGGTGTTCCTGCGCGAGACGCGAATGTCGCGCGTCTTGCTCGAAGCGCAGCATACATTTTTTTTTCTGTAGGCTCGCGTTTGACCACTATCTCGCCTGATGGTAAGCGATGATGTGGTCGACGGTGAATCACGCTTGCCTAGAGGTAACCTATTCACTCTTGACTTAAAGATCCCAAGGTTGTAGCTATCAGGAAACAAAGACTCCGGCTGGGAATTCCACTCCTTAGCTGTGCGTACAATGTACCGGTGTACCATGTACCGGTGGCGCAACGCCGTATCCAGGCGGAATCAAATTGTGCAGTTGCATCGCACACTCCTTGAAATGTTACCGATAATAAACCGAAAGGCTGGAACTCGGCGTTGATGTTCAAGGTTCTGGAGCTTTGAGTTGACCAGTGCATCGTTACCGATGAGCCTCTTGGCCCGTTGGTCAATCGACTCATAAGTGCATCAAGTTGGTACTTGGCAGATCCGTAACAGAGGTGAGAGCAGTACTCCATGCATGTCCGAACTTGCGCTTGATACAAGTTGAGCGTGGCGTACCGGCTCACCTTTGCAAGGATCCCCAACTCTTTTGCAGCCAACTGAGCCTTTGCCTCAATGAATTGACCAAAATTGAGGGTCGATGTTAACGTAACACCAAAAAGGTCGAGATGGTCCGTTATTGGCACGGTTACACCACGGAAAGATGGAGCCGGGTGGAATAGGCTCTTTTTTTAGGAAAAAAAGACACGCCTGGGTCTTAGCAGATGGACCGATCCCTCATATACTGTCATTAATCAATTAAAAAACCATTTATTGATCGACACCCGTATTGAAAACGATCCTTTTTGTGTCTCAAACACACTGTATTTTTTAAAATTTAAAATACCTATTTTTCACCTCATTTTGACTTAATATCGAAAAAAGCACCCTAGTTTTCAATCGAAAAGTCTCACGTCAAAATATCTGCTTTTTTTAAAAAGTCGGTAGGATTTTTGTTCGTTGAAATCTCTACTTTCTAAAAGTGTAAAAAAAATATTCAATCCACACACGTGGATGTACCCTAGACGTGGAAAACAGTTATCTGGTACCGTAAGCTGTTAGTAGTCAGGGTGCGAAGCTAGCTTACAATTACATTAAGGGGTGCGCGTGCGGCCAGTGGCCTACTAAGTCTCCCTTTTCTTGACGCTGTTATCTAATGATTTAACTATTAACAAAGTATCTTCTTCTTCCTTGGTCTTTAGATTCACTAAATGTAAATCCTACTAATAATAAATAGAGATTGCGGTTTATGAAAAGTAATCTCTGGAAATTCTGATCCTATTATAAAAATGATTTCACTGTTAGATAGCTACACTATCGCCAAAGAATACTAACTTGACTACGAAAATAAGCGGCACTCACCTCCTCCATAACATATATAGTTTTGAATACATCGTCGATCTGTCGAAGAATAGCAGTCCTACATGTTTTTCACACGCAACGTCTCCATGCTTTTTATTAGACCTCTAAATATAGAATGTCCGGTGGTCTTCACAAAAGCTTTTATTATATCATGGAACTATCCTTAGCATCAGTACCACTAATGTCCCAAACGTCACTCAGTAGGCGGATCATAAACTCAATTTGTCTAATAATAATTTTAGAATAGAACTGGTGACGCATGTTGTTTATTTACATTAGAATATTTAGAATACAGCTTCTACCCCTGAGGATATTCTTAATTGACTTACTTAATTAGAAGACATTCTGTTATAAGCTGATGAGAATAAATATAGTTTTAAACTAAATTACATTAAAACATAGGTAGGTAATTACCTCATGGGTAAACAAAACCTCAATCTTTGTTCACAAGCTCGGTAAAATTAAAAGTAGGCTTTTCATAAATCTCTAAGCTCATATGAGCTAGCCTGTATTTATTTTAGGCATCAGGTATTTATTTACCTATTCTGTAATCCTAATTCCGTCAAATAGTGATCAATTTGCCGCTGCACTCTCATCTTACTAATATTATAATTGCGAGATTTTGGATGTATGTTTGTTACTCAATCACGCCTGAACGGATCTGGATGAAATTTGGCACAGAGTTAGATAATAGTCCGGCACAGCACATAGGCTATTTTTCATCCCGGCATAATTCCCATGGGATAAGAAAACACTTTTCACGCGGGTGAAGACGCTGGCAGAAGCTAGTTTTTAAAAGCAAAAGTGTTGTTGCAAGTCGTTCCGGAGTCAGAAAAGTACTTTTGTGAAAATAAATACTAGCTTCTGCCAGTGGCTTTGCACGCGTGAATGTCGAAAATTAGCCCGAGGGAAGATACTTCCGGGATAAAAAGTACTATATCTGTGCCAAATTTCATCCAGATCCGTTCAGCCGTTATGGTGTGATTGAGTTACAAACATACACACATCTATCCAAACTTCCACTTTAATTATATTATATAGTAAGATTAGAGCAAGGTCAACTTTCTTTTCCAGCCAGTAGCATCTTACAGCTGGGCAAAAGAATCCTTTGATCACATTCTTCGCTCTATCCGCACGGAAAACTTAATGAACCCACCATGAAATCCCCATAGGAACAAACTACAGTGTATCTATCATATCAATGCATTGTTTGCAGAGAGCATTGAACCCTATACGTTGACGCATCGCGAACTCGTGTGACGCAAGCCCGCTGAATGCGGCACGGGTGCATTCACTGTAAACAGGGTGGAACATTGACGCTTGCCATATATGATAACAAAGGTGTTTGGACCTGCTGAATGCTGATATTATGTCGACCGTGAAAGCGAACGACAGTTAGTTATATTGAAAGGCAGTGTGCTCTAAAATACAATAATGAAAGGAGTTTTTACACGATGCGAGTTAATTGCGCCTGTAAAGAGGCACTAGACAAGTGACATTCCATCATCGAAAGCGTGGCGAAAGCGAATTAATTTTCAACAGCCAATCACAGCATACAACGCGTGCTTGACAATTTGTCACATTAATTCTGGAATAATTTAAAGGTGATAAACTCGGCCTCAGCCTAGTATTTTGAGGCGGCACCTTAGCCAGTGTCACGTTAAGAATAGAAGTTCTAGTTGCTTTAGATTTTAGTCCAATGTCCTAGTTAGGCCCCAATAAAATGGCGGTTACTTTATAAGAAGCTTTAACGGAGTTTTTTCGACAACATGTACAAACTCATGTTCTACCGCTGTGTTTTTGCCCACACTCGTGCACGTTCACTAATATTATTAACCATAATTTTTACACTATTAATACTCAATTTTAGGAAAATAAAACAGAGAAGCAACATAGACGCTATCACGTTCCCGCCAAAACTCCAGGCGGCATCTTTTTTGCTAAAAAGGTTAGCTGTAATATCTTTTTTCTACCTATAGAGGTGGATTTTATTTTCAATTTAATAAAGAGACCAATTTAGAGGTACACTCCAAAAAAAAAAAGAATTTTGGAAATCGGACCACCTTATAAAAAGATATGCGTGGACATCAAAAATATGTTTTGCTGTTTTGCTCCAGAGGTCCAATAGAAAAATTTGACCTCTATTTGTTATTTCTAAAGTGCACAATGAACTTTTCTATGAAAGTTTATCATCATTTTAATTTATAAGTTATTGGTAAATCGAATAAATTTGTTATGAAAAACCAAATTCAATTGTATATATTATGTTAATAAAACAAAATCAACTTGTCATTTATCCAGGTTGTGCGTTTTTAAGACAATTCGATTTTAGTCATGAGAGTAGGTACTATGCATGAATTATTAAGAGCTTTTTAGGGTTCCGAAGTCAACAAGGAACCCTTATAGTTTCGCTCTGTCCGTCTGTCCGTCCGCAGCTTAGCTCAGAGAATCTAAGTACTAGAAAGCTATAATTTGGCATGGATTACATATTAATAATTCCGACAAAGTGGTAAAACAAAATCAGGAAAAAAATATATATTTGGGTACCTCCTAATGACGTAAAGTGGGGATGTATTTTTTTTCTCATTTGTCCCATGGTGGGGGTATCGTTGGATAGGCCATTCAAAAATATTATGGGTTTGTTAAAACCATTTTTCGATTCAGTGTCCCTCCCCCCATGCCAGCGAAATGGTTGCTCTTGGCTATGTGAAAAAATTTACTGCAGTATTAAATATAACGAAATTAAAAGGGAAACTATCACGGATAAGTAGGCTTTACAAGTTTACGAGTAACAGTCGACCAACTTAATAAATGTACTTGGCACAGTAAAAATTTTGTACAAATGCCATTGACAAATTACTTAAATAACGTTGTTAGCTGTGTAAAGCAGATAGTTTTATGCTTATGAACCATGTAAAAATATACAAAAATAAAATCATAACATCCTTAATAATAATTATTTCTAAATTAATAATGTTTAAGCTTGAATAACGCATTGGAGTGCCCGGAGTCGTTAGCAGTACCGGTCCGTAGTCCATATGGCGCATGCGCGCGGGGGAGTCTATTTTGTGTTAGTGCAGAAGTATTTTCGACGTGTTGTAATCTAAATTCAAATTAGATTCGATTTCCTAGCGAATTAATTATTTTCTTTTGTCGAGATCCATCTATAAAGTCAATATTCGACCCGACTACATCACTAATTGAGTAGCGTAAAACTTTCCAGAACGAAATAGTGAATACCGCAAATTAAAGGTGAATACATAGGACATTTTTCAAATTCAGAAAGAGAAATATGAGGAGCGTGTGCGCAAGGATCCAGAAACGAGCCATACCATTCCCCGTGTCTCTAACGCGCTCTCATATCGGTTCCTTTCGCAATTCGCACCCGCGGTGTTACTCAAATACATAATATTTTTCTAACTTCAGTTGCGAAGTTGGATTTTATAACTCCTTCTTCAGTTACCAGTTAGTCCTTATGTAGGTTAAGTCAATACTAAATAGGTTACATCTAGACAAGCGTGCTTCACCGTAGACCACATCATCGCTTACCATCAGGCGAGATAGTGGTCAAACTCGAGCATATAGATTAAAAAAAACATCATCCTATGTGGGCCCGTGTTTAGACGTTGTCTGCCGCTGAAACCGTTTTAATGTTCATGTAACAACAACAAAACCCCCTTCTTCGTCCGCATTATTATGCAACCTCGGAACCCTATTACTGCGCGTGGCCCGACACGCACTTGGTCGGTTTTTTTATATTTTTTTATTATTCCTGTAGTTTGTAATGTTAGGTTAAATAAATACACATTAAAAAGCGAGGTTATTGTTGAGGCAATAATCCCGCTTTTTCTTTCCGTTCTCGATAAATTAATGAAGATCATCGTTATTGCTGACTTGCTTTTGCCAACGTCTTCGCCTGCTTCAAGAATAAAAACCGGCTAAGTGCGAGTCGAGTCGAACCGAGAGTTCCGTACAAACAGCTACATTCACCAACAAAATTAGGTAAAAATACTGAAGTTCATAAACAATGCAAACAAATTTTTTACTTTTACAAGTACATTTTATAAGTTGGCCGACTATTACTGGTAAACTTGTAAATCCTGCTTAACTGTGATAGTTTTCCTTTTAATTTCTATATACTAATGCCGTGATTTTTTTACATATCCAATAGCAACCATTTAGCTGACAGAGGGCGGGACTCTAACAAAAATTTGCAATTTAAAGCTTAATTTTACGCAAACGGATTTTGAATCGAAAAATGGTTTTCACAGGCCCGTAATATTTTTAATGGCATATCCAGAGCAAAAAAAACATCCCCACTTTACGTGTACAAAGGAGCTCAATTTTTTTTTTCTTGTTTTAAGTTTACCACTTTGTCGGCATGATTATTAGGTATATCCTTGACAAATTATAGCTTTCTTGTACTAAGAGTCTCTGAGCTAAGCTGCGGACGGACGGACAGACGGACATGGCGAAACAATGAGGGTTCCCTGTTGACTAAGAAACACTAAAAACATCAAATGTCGGAATCTAGGTCATGGGCTACCCGCGTACATGAGAAATGATTGATGAACAAACACATTTGTAATATTAGTAGGATATCAATGGACCGTGGACGAATGACGAACACAATATCATCCATCTTCCACCTATTAATATAGTTGTCGATAAAGCTAAGGGAATGGCTTGTCCATCTTTAACGTGAAATTGTGGATGGATGTGTGTGTGGATGTATGTTTGTTACTCAATCACGCTAGAACGTCTAAACGGATCAGAATGAAATTTGGCATAGAGATAGATTATAATCTGGAATAGCACATAGGCTACTTTTTATCCCGGTATAATGTTCCCTTGGGATGATAAAACAGTATTTCACGCGGGTGAAGCCGCTGGCAGAAGCTAGTAGCTATAGTTCTAGCCAAACTTCTTGGCCGCCCTGAAGTTGGCTGCAATGGCTGTGCAGTAGTAAATGTCATACAAAAACAGCACCGTTTCGTGCCTCGCGCATCGGAAACCCAATTTCATGGCAGCCCAGAAGTTTGGCGAGCAGTTTAGTATAATTCTGGCATGTATTGTCCCACTTCAGCTCAAAGCTTCTCTCTCATATTGTCTCACCCTGTTCGCTGCTCATGTGGACCTATGCTTTATGTGAGAGTTCTTCCTTTCATCTTCACCTGGATTGAAATGGGCGCTTTACTTTGTGTAAGGTATTTTATTACCAATGCTCTCAAAACGGTGAAGGAAAACATCGTGAACAAACTAAAAATTTGAAGACATGTGACATCCACCAACCCGCACTGGGCCCGCGTAGTGGATTATGGCCCATTCCCTCTCTCACAGAGAGGAGGCTTTTGTCCCAGCAGTGGGAACTTTAAAAGGCTGATGATGATGATATTGAAGTTGTTGTAAGTAGGTACTAGGCAGATTTCAAGTGCGCCAATCTGTAAGACACGTAGCACTTTTGTATGTTTTAAATAATTTCTCAATCTATTATAATATACCACTTATGCATTTGTCTCTTAGACATTGAACACTACCTAATGGGGTACCAACCTCGAGTGCTTGGCACTCTATGACAACCATTATAATGACGTCATAAAGGCTGTACATTGAGACCAAGGCTCCCAAACAAACTAGGCCATCAGTTCCATAAATAGTAGCATGCATTCTGAAATATGAAACATGGCGCAGTACCTTGGGGCTATTTATAGGCGGTTGCCGCTATAGTGAGGTGGTCGGGTCCGGGGTTGCTGTTCATTGACGTCGGGCCCATCGATCGGAGGCGGGGCCCGGGCTGCAGCAGCAAGCCTCTGACCTAGTTTGCACCCTCAATGAAATAGGAGGGTGAGAGACCCCAAAGAAAAGCAGAGTAACCCGACAAGAAGAAAATTTTGTAAAGTATTTAGACTGTTAAAAATTTATAGTAATTTTTCGCTTCGTAGTGTTTTTTTTTGAAGTCGATTTATTTTTTTTGTTAAGAACTTTTTTAATTGTATCTTTTTAGTTTTGGTACTTTATACTACTATGAAAAAACGCATTATTAAGGATAATTTAAAAAACTACTCGCCAGATCTTGATAAGCATCGGTTTTAAATAAGAAAAGAATCATCAAAATCGGTCTAAAATTGGCAGAGTAATCGCGCAACAACCATACAAAAGCATACAGTGAAATTGAGAACCTCCTCTGATGTCGGTTGAAAATAATAAAGATGATACTGTGTTGTCTATGATACAAATGCTTAATTCAAACATTGTTTGTAATCTTAGTAGCCTAACTTTTACCACAAAACGGGCAATGATTGAAATCATTACAAAAATATCACAAATCATTCAATAAATAGGTTGTGACTAATTTTCATGAAATAGTTAGCATACCAATTTGAGTTCACACCACAAACACAATCGAATTCGTTAACTACCAGAGCATGTGTACAGTATCAATTTAAAGTTCATAATTATTCTGTAATTGTTTGTTTCAGTAGTTTTTCACACACGTGTCCGTTTGTTTTACAATGGAGGTATGACCTTTAGGAGCATTCTCTAATTAAGTAACTTACCGTTGAACCAAAGAAGTTCAGTCGTTATTTAGTTATGTAAGCTTTGTTAATAGTTATAATACGCACTGTTTTCAAGCTTTAAGCTTTTCGATGATGTAAAGTCGGTTTCCGTAATTTTCTTAGTCGCTTTAGTTTAAACTTCAAACTTGACCATTTGAGTTCAACTTATGAAGTAAAACATTTTTGATTGCCCAAAATTCCAATTTATAGTTTTGAATTTAGTAAACATACAAAAATATATTAAAAATTGATCAGTTAAGTAGAAAATTTAGAGCGAAGAAATATGCTTTTCAGACTTGGCACATTTAGCCGAGCCTCCAAGGACAGTGGTGTTGGTTGTGCAGTGCAGGCCCGGGTCGTCGACCGCGCGACCCAGTTTCTCGTTGACGTCACAGCTACGCCTCCTGACGTCACTCGCGAGCCTCCGCGAGCCCATTCAAAACTAGATCACAGGCTCGGGGTGCACTCCACCTCACCTTCCTTCCTCAGCTACACAATTATCATCGAGGCCGCAGTACTGGCAGTAACGCCGGAGGTCATTTCACCCTGAGTTTCTATTTATAACAGCCATGCTAAGGTCACTGCAGCTAAATAATTATGCCGAGAAATTTTTCTTTTATGAAAAAGGCACTTATGCTGATAACAATTTCCATGAAGTTTTCTGAGATCAGCTTAACTTTAATTCCGTAAATTGTTTAATTGATTTGGCTAGTCAAAAAACACGATGGTAAATGATAGAATCAGTAAAAAAATAATAAGACGTCATTTATGTTACTTACAGAGTTCTGTTTTAACTCCAATCTTCTTCAAAATAGAGTAGGACCCATTCAAAAAGTCGTTGCGCCATAAGAGGCAAACCCCTTTTGCTTTGGTGTCCAGTTTGTAATACTGGAAGATCCAATAGAATTCCTAAAAATCGTACAAATCGTAAATGAAAATAAGAATCTTTATTCGTAAACAGTTAGTGAAGTGACACAATGTGAGAGATGTTATAAAATTTGTTAAGATTCTCTATGTTTTGCCGTGAAGCGCACACATATGATTAAATTTAAAGTTATTAATTTAAAAAACAATACATTATAGTATAGCGTAGCATTTAATGTTAATATAAATTGACAAATATATAGGAAGTTTTTAATTAATAACAAACTTTGTGCCTGTGACTAGTGCATTTATTTCGAAAAAATCTGCATGAATATTTGAAAGGCGCATGCTGCAAGTTGTTTGTTTGGTAGGTTGGGACCATTTACTTAGGCTTTTGTTAGAACTGAATTGATTTTCGAGCAATTGTGAATTTCTGCATTACCTACTTAAAAAATAATACTTACCACCATCTAAATACTGATTAACTATCCGTTTAAAGCTAAACGAATAGATAATAATGAATTGAGCTTCATTACAATGATATGAAAGCATGATGATAAGCTAAAACCACCAGCTGAATGTGTCAATATCCGGTAACCCAATCTTTTAATCCCCAAAATTCATGACTCAGCGGTATTTTAAATTGACATGAGGTGACAAAAGTCAAGAGAAGACCAGCTCTACAGCCGTGAAGATGTGCTTGAAACTGATCTAAGCCAATTAAAATCAATAAAGCCTAGAACACAAGTAGCGAATCCAAAAGGTCTATATAAAGAACAATCCTTGACATGAATAGCTTGGGTCGTGCGGTCGTGCCCTTTAGAGAGCGCAGCCGGAACACCCAAGGTTCCTACTATGAAAATATTCACTGAACGGACTGAACGATTTGTTTCAAATCAATTACGTTTCAGGAGAAACTGTTAATTGTTTCTGTCTGTTTCTGTTTGGATTCGGCATTTTTTTAACAGTAGCGATTTTTGGTTAATACCTTTATTACCAAGAGGCTCATCGGCGATGAGGCATTGGTTAAGTCAAAGCTCCAGAGCCTTGAACATCGTCGCCGAGTTGCCGGCTTGTCGGTTTTTTATCGATTACATTTCGGGGAATGTGCGATGGAATTGCATAATCTAATTCCGCCCAGCCCGTTTCATCATCGGACTACCAGACGCACGGCGATGCGCCATCGGTACATGGTGGACATCCCACCCATACGCACTAAACGTTTTGAAAATACTTTTATTATGCGTACAGCTAAGGAGTGGAATTCCCTGCCGGAGTCTGTGTTTCCCGATAGCTACAACCTAGGGGTCTTTAAGTCAAGAGTGAATAGGTTACTTCTAGGCAAGCGTGCTCCATCATCGGCCACATCATCGCTTACCATCAGGTGAGATGGTGGTCAAGCGCGAGCCTATATAAGATAAAAAAAAGAAAAAAATAAATAAAAAATATTTATGAAATGAAAACTTTATCAGGTAAAAATATAAAAAAACAAAACACTAAAAAGTGCAAAAGAACTTTCGTTTCGGAAGTCGATGTCTTACGTGCCCTTGTTTATTATATCTATGCTCGTACCTCATGTTTTATCGTTTTTCGACACCGACTTCCGAAACGGTCGAAAAGGTCGGTTTTGTTTTTGAAGTTGGTTTAATGTCTCTCTTTTTGTGTTGGTTCACTATCGCTACAAATTGAGCGAGTTTCATAGTAAGGTACCTAAAGGATTGACAAAATATATATAATAACTCAATTTACATATTCGTGCTGTTTGTCGCTAAGGTGTTCGGCTGTATGCTCCATATCTTGAAAACTTCTTTAAGCCCATATAGAGTAACATAATGTGCATATTATGCAATGCCAACAATTTTACATACATACATATCGAATTGAAAAACTCCTTTTTTAGAAGTCGTTTTAAAAATACGTTTGTAAATTGTGTCAAAGTGTGATAGGTTAGGGTTTATTTTCATTCCCTCTCGTTAGTACTCAAATATTTATATAAAAAAAATCGTTTTTTATGGAGTGCTTTACCAATAGAAGAATGCTGCATTCTATATAACAACTTATTGGTATAAAGCAAGTTTACAAAACAACGCCACACAGTTTCCAGTTATGCGTAGGAGCTGTTGTGGTACACCGCCAATCTCAAATGTCCTTCAGCGATTGGTCTTGGTTGTCAGCCTGTAATTTGCACATACGCAACTACACAAATACATAGTTACGTAATTGATGTAACTTGAGTACAGGGCTAAGAATAACTCAGTGTCTGGGTGGGCGTTCGGAAGTACCAAACGCTTTTGCAGTCGGCCAGTTGGATTGTTCTCGTCATTTGGGGTATTCTTGTTACCTATGTGGGTAGAGCTGAGTGGTTCATGCTTCTGAGATACCCTGAAATCTTTTGTTAGAGAACAGAACTTGCCTTTAAATAATTATACTGTTGCGCATGACTGAAAGAGTATCATCGTTCTTAGGGTTTATAGTGCCTAACGTATATTTTTCCCACGTAAAAAAACATTTTAGAAAATCTTCAAGAGAGCGGAAGATAAGGTAGGTTTTAGGAAAGTAGGTACATATTTACAAATAAAGAAAAACAGAATTTGTTTTCTTATGTCTTAAGTTATTTGAAAGAAGATTTAAACTAAAAACTTCTAAAAATATCGGCTTAATTTATCTCGGGTCTTGCGTAGGAGCGGCTCAATACTTAGGTAAATACTTAGTTCTTTGATGCTTGGACTAAAAAACAAGATTCCTGGAGTAATATTTCACGGAGCAGCTATTACAGTTGAATTTTCCTCTTTGGCCCAAATAGCGAAAAGAATAAGACAAATAGTGTCTTAGTTCAGTAATCCACGTCCATCCAGCATCGTATCTGGGTCATGAGCTGCTCTCACAACTGTGGACATCAAATTTTTCCCATATAAGGTTACGACATGACCTAGCTCCATATACTGGGCTACGTCATATGTATCGCTCATCTAAACTACTATTAAGTGATAAAGTTGTCTGTTTGTTTGTTTATGTATTTGTAAAAGACTAGCTGTTGCCCGCGGCTTCGCTCCCGTGGACCACCCCACAGGACCCAATTTCGGGGTTAAAAAATAGCCTATGTCACTCAGGCATAATTTAGCTTTCTATTGGTGAAAGAATTTTCTAATCGGTCTAGTAGTTTCGGAGCCTATTCGGTACAAACAAACAAAAACATCTTTCCTCTTTATAATATTAGTAATAGTATAGAAGTATAGATAAACTCTGTAAGCACTCTTCTCGTCATTCATATTTGTTTGGCCCAAAACTTTGCCATTTCCACGTCATCATCGGTGGCAGCGTATAGATCGCTTGCTGCATGTATTGCAGCAATTGTCTTTAAGCACTGAGCTGACAGCGAAAATCTGGAAAGTAATTAGCGAAATAAGATAGTTCGTGGTTCTTGTAGGATATGAAATGGTAGCGACGTCACGGGATATGTTTATGGGCTGCGTTGATGCGACTTTCATAACAGTGAGTGATTAAGAAGCTCGCTGCGTAACCTTCGCGCTAGAGGTCGCAGGTGGAGGTCACCGCCAATGTTTACTGACGGCCTGAAGCGAGTTTTTATACTTATTCGACCTCGTAAATGTTTGCTGATATCAAATCATATGGAATGACTTTGTTTCACTGTATAAGTTAAGTTAGTTAACGCGATCGTGTAGTATAAAATATAAAATTGGCAATAAAGCAGTCACTGATATTTGTGAATATGTAGTATGTTTTTTTTAAAGCGTACCGAATAAATATTTATTTCAGAATGAGGAAAAACGTTGCAACATATCCAAGAATATTGTACAAGAACTGCAACATTTAGGAAAATTGCACGTTAACTGTTTTGAAATGCTTACTGAAATAAATTTATCATCGGGAAAAGATGCTCTAGAGAAAAAGATTGAAATACTGAAAAATAAATGGCGTTGACCTGTTGTGTGAAAGGTTGAAATTACCATATTATTATGAAGTTTCTCCATTGACTAAGGTATTATGAAGTCACAAGAAAGTCATAATAGCGACATACAAAAGATACAATAGAGGTAATAGGTGAAACAAGGTGAGTGGCATTTCACCCTCAGTTCACATAATACGTGAAAGCGTAACAATTGAAATGTTATAATAGTGAAGTTCATTGTTACACTAGTGTTATAATATTGTTATTTTGTCATCGGGGGTCTATGAACACCATACCCACATGAAATGTCGTTCACGTCCAATTTTCCAGGTACTTGCTGAGTTTGTAATACAGTAGTTTTCAATGAGTTGGTCAATGGAATAAGAATTGAATGCAAGAATAGAGGTTATAATGAAATTGTAATAATTCACTAATTATTAAGGTTCATTGTATTATACAATTATGGTCCTTTGTATTATACAATATGGTCTTTTGTATTATACAATATCTTGGTTCAATGGTAAGTTCAAAGGTCGGTTGCTATAAGTGTTAAAGGTTATAAAAGTTACGGGAGTTCGTCAGAGTGGCCGTGTTTACCCTTTAGGTATTGGAACTCTATCCCTATCGATCCATAATTAAATCTGACCGACCATTCATCAATTAATTAGGCTGTTGTCGTTATGCAACTATACCATATCCGTTGAACTATCTATTTGTATCGTGTTCGATAAATCCGCGATTAAAATTAAATGTCAAATGTTGGTTCTGTTAATAATATTGTGTAATATTCTATTATCTCATATTCACACTCGTTTGTGATTATAAATTCATTTGGTTTGTGGCCGGGTTTGACGTAGGTGAGTAAAAGTTTGTGGTGATAAATGATAAATGATTTTATTTCTGTAAGTTGGTTTGTACAAACACTTTTACATGTCGATCATATTTTTAAAACTAGATGAGGTCGGCGTTTCCTATCTGACTACTCTGAGAAGAAAGGCCGAAACAAACTCAGAGGTCAGTCTCTTTTAAAGTCCAGACAAAACAAACATCTTGGTTAGATCATGTGTGGTGCATTCCTATATAAACTTAACGTCTTTTTCCTATGGGGTAGGCAGAAATTACAGAACGTCACTTGCTAAAACCCTTACGTACCTACTTTTTGATAAAATGAAATAAACTAGATAACTAGGATATGGAAGTAAAAAAAGTTGTTTGCACAGTTTTTTTTTATCAAGTTTATTTCATCAAAAGGTTGTTTGAGGGGAAGTGTGAAACTTTTTAGTTGGAACACCATTTCAAATTGATATTCAAACATGTGTTTTTGATAATGACTTGTGTCATTCACTTGAATAAAAGTTGTCACACTACTCCCTTATTTCTCTTCCACGCGCGCCGGTTGTGAGTACTCGATCATTAAACCTTTCTAGGAAAACACCAATTACATAAGTCTGAGTATGTCCTTCTAGGGCGTCCCCCTCGAGGCGTTTCCACTCACATCTGCCTTAACAAATTCAGTAAAACTTTAAAACTCTTTTGCCCTGAATGTTATCATTGAGGGCAAAACAGTTTAAAGAAAGTTTGTGGAGACCTGGACGCCTCCTTGGATTAATCCTACAAAGATCCGCTTTGGTATGCTGTTTGAGGTCGGATCCTTGGCAAAGTGTTTTTTATGAGTTAAGCGAGTTGAGTTTTTTGTGTAAGTTAGGCGTTCACTGTCTGATATAAGATGCACTGTCTTCTTCTAAATCTATACTAATATTATAAAGATGAATGATTTTTTTGTTTGTTTGTTTGTATCGAATAGGCTCCGAAACTACTGGACCGATTTAAAAAATTCTTTCACCAATAGAAAGCTACATTATTCCTGAGTGACATAGGCTATTTATTAATCCCGAAAACGGGTTCTGTGGGGTGGTCCACGGGAGCGAAGCCGCGGGGAACAGGTAGTTAAAGGTAAAGGAAATATCTGTTTATTGAATAAAAAACTAAAATCGTTCCTGTGGGTAAGTCAATATAATTATTAAGAATATAGTTAATATGTTCTCTTACTTTTTTAGATACATAAAAAACAGGAAAATAGCTTAGAACTATTATTTTTATTTCAAAAGACAAAAGACAAAGATATTTTATTTCAAGTAGGCCACCAAGCGGCACTTTTGAACGTTACAAATAATAATAGTTGATACTACCGTGCATTCGGAAAGTAGCTTGTAATGGAGAAGAATGCACAAGAAACTCCATACATACTCTTTAAAAAAAATATGTTTTACAATATTTAGGTACATAAGTACCTTGATGAATGAAATTGAGTTTATACAATACAAATATATTTATACAGTCTTCAGAAGGTCCAACAATACTTCAAAACAATAATGTTCTGCATATCACTTGTTTTTGCGCCCTAGTGGATGTGGAGCAGGACTAGCATTGAGCCAAGCATTTTTATCAGTGATGTAATCCCCCAACTTATAATATACCAGCCTATTACTACTGATATCAACAAAAAATAAATTGTTGACTAAAACATAGCATAGATACTTACATAAAAACAATATTCGCGTATAAAAAGGGAAGGACTCATTGGGCGTCATAAAATTCATCCACATCGCTGTCGACGAGAAACGTGCCCAGAACGCTGGCAGCATTGCCACGTTGGCTAGCAATGCTTATTCTCTAGCCGAAGAAAAGCTCAGCCATTTGGTCACGTGAAGAGTTGACTAACCGTCTTAGAACTAATTTAAAAGTTAAAAAAATCAATCAACAAAAAATTTCGTCGAAAAAATCCTCTGTATCAGTGTCGGCAGGATAAGTGGTAATGTAGCCAAAAGGGTTAGTCCTAACTAGCGCTAGGGTTACGGAAGTGTCAAGATTTGTTTGAGTAGTTATAATGTACTATATGATTTGGTTACGATTGAATCGGTTGATCGAAATCCTATTAATATTATAAGGGCCCTCTTACACATTCTGAATTCCTCTCTGAATCCAGACTCGGAATTCATATTATTAATTAAGAAAGCCCGGCAACGCATACAATTTCACTATGCCCCACACACATTCTGATTTTTTCAGAATAAGATTTACTCGGCATTCAAATTATGAATCCCGACTCTAAATTCATAGAGGCATTCAGAATGTGTGAGTCCAGCCTAAATGTCATGGGAGCGATAAAATAGTTGTCTTTGGATATTTGATATAATCACGTCTGATCAATGGCTGAAAAGGTGACCTAGATTAGGACATACAATACTTTCAATCTATTTCTGTGGAATTTATTACGACTTTCGCGCGTAAGAAGCCGGTAGGCTAAACCTAGTTAGTAATTAAAGCTTAAATTTGACAAAATTTATGAAAATGGTCACACCTTGTTCATCATGTAAAACATGGAAAAATGTGTCATAACTCTTCACTCCGGCCTCTGTGGAACCACTTCAGAAGCCAAGGATTATTACTTTTATTATATTGTAAGGTTTGAAGTTGAGGAGCATGGTGTAACACCAGCGAAGCTGTCACGTTTGTGGGCACGCGGCCGCCCGCAGACTCCCTCCGCTGACAAAATAAAAATAAACCCGCCGCGCGCCGTCCTGTTTAGCTAGTTGTGGCTGGCAGGTTGTGAAATAATGTCACTCATTCACATTTAAACAGTTTCGTGGACACCATTCTAATTTTATGGTTTTATTTTCTTTACTTTCCAATGAGGTTTTGTATTCCTCGTGTAAGTTTTTTCTAGCTAGACAGTCCCTTTATAACTCTTAACTTGTTGTGTAAAATATTGTCAAAAATCGTAACGCTTGTTCCAAACTTTAAATAAATTATTTAGTTAGATTCTTATGAACAGCGGTAGCCGAAGTTTGCATCCAGTAATAAAGTTTTCATAGCGTAGTAGCAAGTATTCAACGAATGTAAATTCTTTGAAACGAGTCGATTTCTTCAAATTCGAGCAAGGCGTATTCTCTTCAAGTTGTGTTTGTTACTTCCCCTCGTATTACCTTGTAGGTTATTAATTCAGTATATACCCCGGTTCTCGGTAGTGTTCCTGTATTCAACGTACACTTACCCTGCTGCTGATGAAAGATTCAATTAAACAATTCGATAAGTTCGTGGAACCTTTACTAGGGGTTATCGAGAGGGAGGAACTCTCTTTGTGAATATAAATTTTCTTTCAACTTCCATGAATGCCAAACAAGCGTACATAATTATTTATTAAGTATGTGTTAATCGTTTTTCTCAGTAAAGATTACTTCATGTTACGATCTTCCACTCCGATTGAAAATCGGTGTTTTGGGATTACCTCAACAGTATTATCATTTCAGCCGAAAGACGTCCACTGCTTGACATAGGCCTCCCCCAGGCGTCACCACATTGACCGATCCCGTGCGTCTCGCATCCAGTGCATTCCTCAAAAGCATAACTAACATAATTTCATCTATACTAATAATATTAGAAGGATGAAAGATTTTTTTGTTTGTACCGAATAGGCTCCGAAACTACTGGACCGATTTGAAAAATTCTTTCACCAATAGAAAGCTACATTATTCCTGAGTGACATAGGCCATTTTTTAATACCGAAAATGGGTCCTGTGGAGTGCTCCACGGGAGCGAAGCCGCGGGCAACAGCTAGTCTCTTTTAAAAGGTCTCCCTCAATGCAAAAGTCATAAAAAAAGAGTTTGAATTTGCCATCTAGTCAGGGAAAGCTCGCTTCTCGGTCACGTTTAAGGCCGCGAGTGAGGACTGATATAATACCTCAACCGTACTACTCTGTTTTACTTAGATTAAGTTAGGAGATAGTAAATAAATTATAGTAGTTGACTTAAACATTACTCCATTTATTTATTATCTATTCATACTTTTACATTTTTTAATATTATTCTATAAAAAATAAAATCAAACATATAATGATAATAGCCCACCAGTATCGGGAACAGGTTCTATAAGAAACGGGTTAGTGAAGTTGGGTATATTTTTATACATCTTTTAAAACTGTATTACCGAGCAGTGCAGGTGGCCCAGTGGCAACGGCCGCGACTTACAAGTTGTAGGTCGTGGGTTCGAACCCAGGCAGGCGCTTTCATCATCATCATCATCATTACTAGGCGTAATCGAGAGGGATGAACTCTCTTTGTGAATATTTTTTTTTCATTCAAATTCCATGAATGTCAAACAATCGTACATAATTATAAATTATTAAGTATGTGTTAATCGTTTTTCCCTGAAAACATATAGTTAACATATAGTTGGGGATCCTTGCGAAGGTGAGAAGGTACTTCACGCCGGAACAGCTGCTCAACTTGTATCAAGCGCAAGTTCGATCGTGCATCGGATCGGAGTACTGTTCTCATCTCTGGGACGGTTCTGCCAAATACCAGCTTGATGCACTAGAGTCGATTGAAAAGCGGGCCAAGAGACTCATCGGCAATGATGCACTGGTCAAGTCAAAGCTCCAGAGCCTTGAACATCGTCGCCGAGTTGCCAGTTTGTCGGTTTTTTATCGATTACATTTCGGGGAGTGTGCGATGGAATTGCATGACTTGATTCCGCCCAGCCCGTTCCATCATCGGACTAACAGACGTACGGCGATGCGTCATCGGTACATGGTGGACATCCCACCCATACGCACAAAACGTTTTGGGGACACTTTTATTATGCGTACAGCTAAGGAGTGGAATTCCCTGCCGGAGTCTGTGTTTCCCGATAGCTACAATCTAGGGGTCTTTAAGTCAAGATTGAATGGTTTTTTTTCTAGGCAAGCGTACTTCACCGTCGACCACATCATCGCTTACCATCAGGTGAGATAGTGGTCAAGCGCAAGCCTATAGATAATACTAAAAATAAATAAAAAAACATGTGCCAATTTTCCAGTCCGATTGAAAACCGGTGTTTTAGGATTACCTCAACAGCAACATCATTTCAGCCAAAAGACGTCCAATGCTGGACATAGGCCTCCCCCAAGCGTCGCCACATTGATCGCTCCCGTGCGTCACACATCCAGCCGATCCCCGCAACCTTCACCAGGTCATCGGTCCACCTGGTGAGAGGCCTTCAGGGCTGCCAGGTGCAAAAATGGCGTGATCGTACGCCAACTACAAAAAAAATCGTAGTCCAAGGAAATTTTGAAATGAAAAGATTGTACAACCTAGAAGTACAAAGTTTTTATTAAAAATAAGAAAAAATATTTTAGTTTTAGAAAAGAAATGCAATAGAAAGAAGATAGAAAACATATTTTTGGCAGATGCCTTAATACGACAAAAAAAAAAAGTTTTGACAAGTCGCAATTATTACCGAAAGAAAAATAATAATTTTCGTAAAAATGCAAACAAATACAGCCTTTAAATGACTCTACAAAGAGACTTCCAGTGAAGCACGTTCGTTTCATAATGAAATGTTGCCAGATTAGCCAGGTATATAAAAATCGTACATTTTCCGTACGATATTGGTCTAGCGATCGTACATGAGTGAAAATGCCAATAAATCGTAGGAGTACGATTAAAATCGTACATCTGGCAGCCCTTGAGGCCTTCCAACGCAACGTCTTCCGGTTTCTGGTCGCCACTTCGGAATCTTTCTGCACCATCGGTCATCTGTTGTACGAGCAATGTGCCCTGCCCACTGCCACTTAAGTTTGGCAATTCTTCGGGTTATGTCGGTAACCCTGGTTCTTTTGCGGATCTCTACATTTCTGATTCGATCACGCAAGGAAACTCCGAGCACAGCCCTCTCCATTGCCCTTTGGGTGACTGTAAGCTTTCTGATGAGGCCCATTGTGAGCGACCACGTCTCAGAGCCATATGTCGTCACTGGAAACACACACTACTCATAGACTTTCGACTTGAGACACTGTGGTAAGTTGAACGAGAAGATACCGCGCAACTTCCCGAACGCTGCCCAGCCACACTTTTAAAATTTCAATTTTAAAAGTGTGGTACTAAGTTTTAAAAGCCCGTAGTGTTTTATAGATTTGCAACAAAACGAGAATTTTGGTAGATAAATTGGTGAAATCTTATTGGATACTAAGTCACAAATATTCTATTACTTTTCAACAAGTTTTTTAGTAATGTAATACATAAATCTAAAGTAGCTAGTACCATACCACGTTATCAGAGATCCTGCCTAAGGAACGTTTGTAGGAAAAGAGTATAAAAATGTGATATTACACGTGAGCGCCGTGGTCTAGGTATTCTTTGTTACAAAACGTGGCGAGACACCCAGTGGCGTACAAACTTTTTTTATTATTTGTCTATATTGAATAGAGTTCATATAAAATAATATACGAAAAATTAGACATTACCTACACATTCTAGCTACTGTCTACGATCTCTGTAAACAGGTCGGACATTTTAGTTTGGTGTCTTGGTGTTTCAATATAGATTTTTACCTCATTGTTAATTGCTTAATTTTCTGCTCTCGGAACTGCGAAAGAAAGCATTCTGAGGAAACTCTGCTATATTAGAACCAACAATCCGAAGAAAATTAAAAACTGTTCAAGAATTGAAAACTTACACAATTTTATATTTATATTTTTATTGTTGTTTAGTTTTAAGTTTTCTTTTTTATATTGTGTGCTCTATCTAATAGCTTTTGACAAATAAATGTTTTCTTTCTTCTTTCAATTGTATTGGTGGATAATGATGCTAATTTATAAAAAGCTGCTTAGTTTACTAAGGACAATTTCTTAGCTTTATAAAGTTTGTTATTTTTTTTTCTCTAATGACTAAATTAACCAATCTCTACAACATTTTTTTTTTTAAATTAAAAAAAAATTCATCATCATAATTCTAGCCAAAATAAGACGTTCACAGCTGAACTTATGCCTCATTCAAGCGTCTTCTCATCAACCAGTTTAGTAATTCACGCATCCACCGGAACTAGATCATTAGAACAATATAAAACAAACTACTACAGTTTGAGAGCCATTGTCATTCACGGGTGGAATCCTTTAGCGGGCGGCGGGCCGCGTGCATGAAAACGAGGCACTATAAGAATCTGCTCGGACATGGAAGAAACCGCAAGACAAGAGGTTTTATGTAATTCTGAACTGGGAATAAAATTGGCGTGGGTGGTCCGGTTTAATGCGTAGGAATCGAACGGACAAACAACAGAACAAGAGGAATGGAAAAGGTTAATACATTAGTAAGAATCAGAGATGTTGGTATCAATTTACGGATTTATTTTTAAAAATCATGTCATCACATACCCACACAACATCAAGCTTGTAAGCGCTGAAGGCCGAAGGTAGGCTGTGGTATAGCGTTCCTTTTGCTTATTATTACACTGGCCTTCAAAACTTAGTACTACACTTGAAATCGCAATTTCTCTTAAACTATAGAAGTCAGAGTTTTTAAATAAAAAACGTTTTATAGAAAATTTCATCAACTTCCTATGTAATGAAGGTTTATTATACATTAGTAACGTTTTTAACTTAAAAAGAGATATAAAAATGATATTCCCCAACATCGCCTCCGAAATCTCGTCTTCATTATGCCAAACCGGCTCGAAGTTATAATCACACCTTGAAGAGGCAACACCAGTTATTAAAATGTAAAGGCGCAAAACATACTCATAAGATAATGTTGTTTATGTTTTTGCCAGTAAGTTAAAAATTGTGAATTTTTTGGTTTCTATCTTTTTTTAGTTAAAATCTTTACTAATGTATAATTAACTATAACTAAATAGGAAGGTGATGAAATTTCGTATAAAACATTTTTTACCCGTCTGAGGAAGGAGCGTAATGTGTTCATAGTGTATGTTTGTTCCTATGTGGTGTCTAGAGACCAAACGCGTTGGCCGGATTTTGATGATTCTTACATCAATCGATTCGTTTTAAGCTTGCTAGTGGCTACATTAAAATCGGAAAATAGAATAATGACGGATTTTGGGCGTCATATTGTGGAGGCCCAATTTTTTTAGGAAGAGTTTACATCTGGTTTTGGTCAGCAAGATCGCGAATATGTATCCTCCGACTGCACAGCATGATTTTCATCTTGTTTACGTCTTTTAAGGCTTTTGATTATTTGAATTAAGTTTTTATTTCAAAACTCTGACTTTTCTTGTTTAGAGGAGATATTTAAATATAATTTGGTAAAATGGAGCATACCCGGTGCAATTACGGTGCTCCTGTACAGACTATGCCCCACTTGCTGGAGTGTCCCGACTGGCCATTCACTTGCACCTTGGATGACCTGTATAATACCTCTGAAGCTGCAATAAACGTGCAAAAACTAAAAAGAAAGAAGGAGATATTGCAATTTTAAAAGTGTGATACTACAAGCGTGGTACTAAGTTTTTTCGGCCAGTGTATTAATACTGTAATTGCTGATCACTCAAGGCAGATTTCGGTCATACAATTTTGATTGTAGGTTAGCGGGCGTCTACGTGTAATTACTTCATTATCTCCATAATTTCTAAAGGTATTGTTACCTCATAATTCCAACGACTGTTTCTGGTTAGGAAAATTAATGGATGCTTTGTTCATCTGAACTCAATTCTCAAATGACGTCACTGGGTTTAAGGAGGAGCACCATATTATATCAGATTGTGTTATGATGCTGCGCCCACTTACGTTATCTCCCTTGTTTGGCCCACTTCAGCAAGAGTTCAGAAAGGGGAGCATCCAACAGCTGTTACTTTGAACTTCTTTTTATGTATTAAGAACACATTTTTAAGATAGGAGCGATATCATCAGATGACGCCTCCACTTATAAGTTTAGGGGTATTGTGTTACAGGTTCGAGCTATTTTAAACTTTAAGTATGGATTAAAGGGAAAATATCTATTGTAAGGGCCCATGGTTGAGAAGAAATACATGAAGAAATAGCCTGGAAATAAATAGGATTCCTTAAAAATTAATAACGAAAGTGACGAGACGTATGTTATATTTACATTTCCAGGCAATCCTACTAGGATTCATTTAATCTCTGTTATTACAGAAAACAACAGTGTATTATCTCGTATCAATTAAAGCCTCTCATTCATGTCCCTCATAATAATTAAACCATGTTATGTTTCTAACAAGCCAGCTACGATGTTTTCGTAGCTCGTAGTACGCCAACGCTTACTACGCCGTAGCAGATTGCTACGAATACCCGTAAACATTGATCGTTTATTCATGATGATCCATCTTGGAAGTAATAAATAAAGTATCTCGTCTTTGTTTTTGTAGGTATAACTTGTATTAATTATGTTTGTGTAACTCATGGTCACCAAAGATTATAACTGATCGTAGTTTGGAACTGCGTAACAAGGATTACATTCAGTATGATAATATTGAATGGAAACAATATATATTTCCGAAATGCGGTCAGCCGACTGAGAACTAGAGTAATCGATACAGCTCACAGATTAAGCAAACTGTGACTCTAAACAAATGTTATTCAGTCAGTGACGACGACTGCCAAGCGTCCAAACTATTGATCTCGAACACATTCGTCAGATTCCTTTTTCATCAGAATAAATTAAAGGCTGTTTTTTTTTTGACGAATACGAATTTTTGTTCAGATTCCGCTTTCGTCAGAATAAAGTGTCGGCTGTTTTTGGGTTTTGACAACACTATTTCAGTGGAACATTGTCAAAATATAAATAACTCTGAACTGCGATCTTAGCATGGTCAAGAGTTGATCTATTGGAGACACCAATATCCAGCAGTAGATTGCTGTTGGCTAATGATTGTGAGAATGAATACGTATTAGATATTTAAGTAATGTTGTGATTACCAGCCTGATTGTTTAGGAAATAATAGGGATACGGCAATAATGTTCGAAATTCCTCCGTGCCTACCTCGGCAAGTACATTAAGCTGTTGCTGTAATGTGAACATCTTTCACAGTGAAAAGCCAGGCAATCTGAAACCAGGCTTTTTTTTTTTTTTTTTTTTTATTTGTAATGGGTTTGCTCTTGACTCTAGTCTAGGTCATAGGCTTGCCAAAGAGTATCGTGTATTCCAGTTACTGGGTCGTGGAGCTCAGGTAGTCGGTCCATGTAATATACTCATCTGCATCCGCTTAGACTTGAAGCCGGCCCCAGTATAATTGGGAGCAGATTGATAGACGACAACAACGTCTGAATTGACGTGATTATAGAAGTTAGTGTGCCCAGATCAAACACTGATCTGGGCTTATTTAATGGGTGTTGCCACTATTTGTCTCTGTAAAAATTTCTTCATTACATGTAATGTTTATTAGCTTGGAACCTTGAAACACAAAACTTCGTTTCTCTTTCCATTTTATATAATATAACATCTTGTTTTTTGCTTAGATATACTCGTCTTTAATTCCAATATACCTTGTATTCGTAGGTAAGTACTACTTGTACCAACTGATTTGACGTTGTCTAGGTCACGAACACAGCATGGGGCACAATCATCTACTCGTTACTATAGAGAAGAAAATTATATTCATTAGTGTCGTTTCTTAACAAAATGTTCAAAGGAAAATACAGAGAACCCTTCTGAAGAAAGTAACTGGCAAAATTTATTGAAAGCGTCTGCCGTCTGATAAAAAAACAAAACATCTTCGTTATGGTGTTTGTTTATTATTACAAGTCACGCGTGTTGTAAACACGCTGCGAAAACATGTCAATTTTGCAATCTGAAGCAGTATAAAGAGTATTTTTTTCTTTTCCTATAGAATCTTGGCCATCCGCGATAACGTTGTCGTGCTTTTTACCGTCTTCGAAGTAGGAGGTAATCAATTCGACACGTATGTATGTAATATTGTTGAAATGTCACAATATTCACATAATGTTACTCTGTATGGGCCCATCTAAATAATATAATAAGTTTGTATGTTTGTACGTTAGTATGTTTGTGTGCTTGTGTGTTTGTGTGTTTGTTTGTTTGTGTGTTTGTATGTTTGTATGCTTGTATGTTTGCATGTTTGTATGTATGTTTGTCCACGCATACCTCCCAAACTACTTATCGGATCGTGATCATTCTTTTTTATTGGATTGTGTATCTTTCAACTTAGGGAACAGAGCAAGTTTCGTCAAAATCGGTTTAGCAATTTTGAAGATATGGAACATGCAACTGAACTCCTTAGCGACAAACAGCACGAATGTGTAAATTAAGATATTATTGGTATTTTGTCACTCCTTTAGGTGCCTTACTATAGAAATTAAACTTTAACTTTTAGCCGTAGAGTACTAAAACTAAAAAGCTCATAAAAATATTCACAAAAATTAATCCGACTTCTACAGCAAAACACTAAATAGTGCAAAAATAACGATGTTGAAAAACTTTAAAAACAAGAGGTACCAAAGACACCGACTTCCAAAACGAAAGTTATTTATTTAAATATTCTCTGCTATGAGGAAAAACACCTCCAACGTGACACTTTTTACCGACTTCAAAAAAAGTGAGGTAAATCAGGCACTGCACAATATTCACATATGTTATTCTATGTGGGCTTTAAATTCGTGTGTTGGCTTTCCATAAGTGTATGTATGTTTGTTTGTATGTATGTTTGTCCACGCATTTCTCCACAACTACTTATCGGATCGTGATCATTATTTTGTGCTGGATTGAGTATCTCTCAACTTAGGGAAAAATGCAAGTTTCATCAAAATCAGTAAAGTATTTTTCAAGATATGGAGCATACAACCGAACTCCTTAGCGACAAACAGCACGAAACTGCACGAAATAAAAATTAGTCGCAGCAACAAAAAACATTATCAATACATGTACCAGTAGTCACAGTTGTGTGTTATTGGACGATTTGCGCGAATTTAACTCGCCCGAAATGTGCGAATCGACTTTTTAATAATATTTTTTTTTCTTTGGCGATTTGCACGAAGTTTATTTATAAATAATTGTATGTGTAAATGAATAAATAAATACATTTATTCATTTACACATACAATTATTTTTACAGGTAGGGTAATAAAAGTAGTCATACAATGCGACACCCAGAGATACACCTCTCGAAATCTGGTCACACACCTACTCGCGTCTATGATAGACCAGTCCCAAGAAACGGCTCCTTGTGCCGCGCGCACAAGGAGCCGTTTAATTAACCTATTGATCTGTAGGTGCCATTTAATTATATGGAAAATATTGCGAAAAATATCGATAGGTGCCGTATATGGCATACCTCAGGTGCCATTCAATCAGTTTCCGTGGGCGCCCAATGTGGAATACGTCCTCAAATCATATAGTAGTTATTTTAATAAAGACATTTTTTTATTATTTTTTGTCGCATTTTATATCAATAACAATATTTAACCGTTAATACTTCTGTATTTGAGTGTACTTTATCTTAACGGTATTGTATAAAACACAATGTGTGTGCCAATTGCCTACTACATTATTTTGGTCGATTCGCACACCAATAAATTAACTTCGTGATAATCGCCACAGAAAAAAAAAAAAAAAAGGATCGATTCGCACATTTCGGGCGAGTTAAATTCGTGCGAATCGTCCAATAACTTACAGTTTTTCGGGTTGTTTCATAAACACATGTGACAAATTAAATGATTTGAAGAGATTTAACAATCTACTGCTATCTGAATTATTTTCTATAATATGTATGTTAAAGTCACCACAGATTATGACTTGTTTATTACCAGTTGCAAGTTTTGCTACAATATCTTTGGGACGTTTTGATTTAATACCATTATTAATTATTATAAGTGAACCTCCACGCAACATAATATTCCTGTTAAAACAACTGCCCACAGTATAATTTTCATAATTAATTAGCATTGCTTTATTTCAGCCAATGCTCAGTAAAACAAACAACTTCAAACATTGTTTTATCTAAAAACAGTTCTATTTCCAATTGCTTCGCAGAAAAACCATGAATATTTTGATGGAATAATTTCAAGGAATTCTGCTTAGCCCCTTTTTCATTAAATTAACTAAGTGAGAGCAAGAAGGTACCTTCTTGATGGTAGATGTACTCCGTACTATTTCGTTACTGGTACCATGCCTTGTCCTACAAACTAGTATAAACTGTAAATATTAATAGCAGAAGTGCTAACGTTATTAAACTCATTGACCACCTGTAAATGGGTATTTAGTCAATCCTTTAGGTACTGTTACCGTACTATAGAGATTGATTAATTTAGTGTAGGTGTACTAAAACTAAATAGAGAGAAATGAAAACTTTTTCACAAAAAATAAACCGACTTCGAAAGCAAAACACTAAAAAGTGCTAAATAACTTTCGTTTCGGCAGTCGGTATCGAAAAATGAAGATTCCGACTTCCGAAACGAAAGTTATTTTTCACTTTTTTGTGTTTTTTTTATTTTTTGAAGCAGGTTTTGTGCGTGATATTTTCTTATGTAGTAAACAAAGAACTGGTAGCCTTTCTTTCGTAGAGCTATCAACATTCAACTTGCATTTTTGTGGATTCAAATTGAAACATACACTTCATGTTACATTACACCTTTCCTTATTACATTATATAACACACAAATGTTACAGGTATATCGTTTTAAGTGTTTCTATGACATCTGTTGCTTAGACATTTAAATCATTTGTAAAAATAAATACCTAGATTTAAACAAATTGTTGATCTCCACAGTAAATCAGTGTACTTTGGTTGATAAAAAAAGTTACAAAATAAACCTAAATTAGTGGTAGTACAGCGTTACCCACAAATAGATAGATAGATAGATAGAACAATGATGCAGACATAATTCTGAAAATTATATCGTTATTCAACAAGGGGGTTAGAAGCTCCACATTAACGCCCATTCTTTTTCCCTAAGAACTTTCGCAATATTTACACAACGAATCTAACCATTTTAAGCAGCTATTTTCGTAATTGAGGTTCGAGTACTTCTGTAACTTTGAAAAAGGGTTTTCCCTAACTTTTTAAAAGCCACCTCAAAAATAAAGTGGTTACGTTGGGTGCGTGCGTCACAGGGAAGCCCGCTCCCTCCGACTTTACCTTTTGTGCAATCTCGGCGCTGCGTGACCGAGCGATCACGGGCCGCAGGTCGCGTGTCCCGAATCCCGCCACATTGCCAGCTTATAATTAAGAGCGGACTCTAGTCAACACGAATTTGAAAAATAGGTATTTGAAGAAACTATTGCGATCGCGCTGCGCCCGACCAAGCGAGCTATCAATGTGTGAGCGACTAGTGTATTTGTGTGCGTAAGAGCGCGCCGCGCCGGCCGACCGACTCCGGTGCACGCGCCCTCCCCCGATTACCGAGCCGCTTTACACTTTACGAAAAAAATTAAAGAGACGATGAATTTTGGAGAAATGTAGTTTTTTTTTTAAATGCCTTCCGCTAGTAATAATTGACGGTCGTATACCACGAAATTTACCTGCAAGTGAAAGGATTGAAATTACGATAGATAAATGCACATTTTTACACGACTGCCCAAAAGAGGAGTGTCATGTTCGAGTACGGTACTTCACGCCAGAACAAAAAAAACCGACAAGCTGGCAACTCTGCGACGATGTTCAAGGCTCTGGAGCTTTGACTCGACCTCATTGCCGATGAGCCTCCTGACCCGTTTTTCGATTAAATCTAGTGCATGAAGCTGGTATTTGGCAGATTAGTCCCAGAGATGAGAACAGTACTCCATGCAAGATCGAACTTGCGCTTGATACTACTTAAGCACCTGTTCTGGCGTGAAGTATCGTCTCAACTTCTTAGCGGCATGTTGAGGCATTCCTCAATATAATGGTCAAAAATTGAGTGTCGATGTCATCGTTACGCCAAGAAGCTCAATATGGTCTGTTGTCGGCACGGTTACACTTCGGAAAGATGACGCTGGATGAAATTGGCTCTTTTTAGTGAACAAAAGACGCTCGCTGTAAAATATAAATTATTTTTTTCCAAAGTTTCCCTTCTAGAAATGGTATTTGACCTTTTTCGGCGCAATAACTTGCAAATAAAATGTTACTTTAAAATTGCAATATAAATTTACAAATTCATAATACGAATGGTATATTGCATCGTAACCCGGTATGCTGCACCGGGCATCGTAACCCGATCACGGCTAGGCCACTTGGCGGTATGTCTTTGCCCGCTATGTGGTCACAAGCCCTTCGGTCGAAACCTACCACCAGTATGTCACATGATTAGCTCCATCCGGGGACCACGTGTAGGGATTCAAAACGCTTATTTTCCTACGGACACGGGTGACCCGACTCTCAAAATGATGGCTCTGATGTACTGAATCGTTCGCTCACCTTACGTCCTGTCTGCTGACTTACATTCTTTCGGTTGGTCTCCCAGTATCATGCAGACTAAATTTTGATTTCTTATAAAGCAGATACTTATAAAAATGATTTATGAATTTTGGAGAAGTGGGGTTTGTGGGTAATTATTTAAATTAAAATATAGAATTTTAAATTAAAATAATGAAAAAAGAATTAAAAACACGCTTATTAATTAAAAGCACTTTTTGACAAGGCAGCTTGTCGAAAAGTGAATGATAAAACTAAACAAAAAAATTAATACAAGCGAAATTATTTTTGTGTTGAATGGGGTCAACTGAAAACCAATCTTTTCAACGATTTCGGGGGACCAGTAAAAAACTGATCCAAGGAACCGTCCCCCGACTGCAAGGCAGGCGTGTTTTTAATTATTTTTAATGATATATTTTTTATATCATACCTCTTTTAGTAATAAAACGATATTTTTGCAAAAACAATTTATTTTATAAGTTTTCTATGGGATATTGAATAGTATCTACTGTTATATTTATTTAATTTCTTTAAGTATGTTATTAGGGAACGAATGATTATTTAATACTACTGTTATATATTATTATTTATATACTAAGTAAGCTCTAGACTAGCTAGACGATGATAGAATAGGTAGTTTTTTTTTCCCATTCATTAGTTTTTTTTTTAATAACGTTACGCTTCTAAAGATACCATATAAATTGATACCGGTTAAGCCGTTTAGAAGTTATGGTGGAATAAAGAAACTCACAAACATACATTGAACCCTAGAAACCTAACATAACACTCCTCTTTTGGGCAGTCGTGTAAAAATGTGCATTTATCTATCGTAATTTCAATCCTTTCACTTGCAGGTATATTTCGTGGTATACGACCATCAATTATTTCTGGCGGAAAGCATTTAAAAAAAAACTAAATTTCTCCAAAATTAATCGTCTCTTTATTTTTTTCGTAAAGTGTAAAGCGGCTCGGTACTCGCGGGCTCGCGGCGAGGGCGCGTGCACCGGAGTCGGTCGGCCGCTGCGGCGCGCTCTTACACACACAAATTCACTACTCGTTCACACATTGATAGCTCAATTGGTCGGGCGCAGCGCGACGGCAATAGTTTCTTCAAATACCTATTTTTCAAATACTTGTTGACTAGAGTCCGCTCTTAATGATGAAATGTTACACTGTGTTACTTCATTAACGGCAGACCCGAAGCTTCATGTCACGCACATGGGCTTTGATGGGCAAGATGCTATGGAACTTTTTTTGCAGTCATGTGAGTCAGTGTTAGATTAGATGGATGTAAGGAAACAAGTGGTACTTGATCATGATGTTGCGATATTTCAATGATTTCGGGTTTCGTCTATTTCTATTTTTAACCGACTTACCAAAAAGGAGGAGGTTCTATGTTCGACTTTCTTTGTTTTTTTTTTCTATGTTCACCGATATCTCCGTCAATTGTGGACCGATTTTGAAAATTATTTTTTTGTTTGAAAGGTCACATTTTAATTTGGTGAAGACCTAATGAAAATCTTCAGAGATATACAACAGAATTCTTCAATAAATAAAGGCAAATCTCTCGGGATTGCTGCAATCCCATGTCTGTTTATTGTTTATACTATTTCATAACATAGCATCATGCCAGTACGCTCTAAAGGGGTACGCAGATGTGTACAGTTCACCTTGGTACACTCTCATTTCACCAGTTATGTTCATTTTCATGATATTCGAGTAATCTATTCAGGCATTATAGGTACCTTACTTTTAACTACTTGCCTCTTAGATAGGCACAACCAAAAGTGAAAAATAAAAAAACTTTTTTGTCTTTGGTAGGTACATTTTTTTTTGCGTTATGGACACCGACTGCCAATAATTAAGTTATTTTTCACTTTGTAGTTTTCTTGTTTGGAAGTCGGTAGTATTATTAGCAAAAAGTTTTTTTTCTTGTTGAATAACACACATTCTAGTATGCCACATCATATACAATAGTAGAAGTAGTATTTTACAAAATAATAGCAGATAAACCGAACAAAACAATGTTTACAAAAGCATATATCTAAAATCTATATTTGTTCGATATCCTAATTATCTTACAAATGACGTTGTACGACGTTTTCTGCGTAATTTTCAATTTATTAACACTTATAAGGGCGTAAAAGATACCAGTATTTCCCTTAGGTACGTCCTTACAATCCAGAGATATCCATTTGCGAGAGGTGTGAGAGCCAATTCTATTTAACGTTGTATATAAATGTCTCCTCCTGTGACATTTACACGTATGATTGGACCACTTAATACCGGCACAATTACTTTTATTACCCGTTTACTTTCGAACTGTAGGGAAGTTATATGAACAAGATCAGTCGAATGGAGGCAATCGTTAGCGAAATGTCAAAGAGACGACCGACGTCTACATCCTTATAATTATAGCTACATTCATAAATGTATTTACATGTATGACTTTACAGGTCACACCGAAGGTGTAATACAAAAAAAACTAACAAGAATAAGGCAGAATAATACATATCTAAATACAAACTAATATAAAAAACACGAAATAACAAAATACAGAAAAGAAAATAGTTATCTATTAAAATACAAAAACAAAGAACTAGATATCAGGCACAATTAAATAAATTAACGTGAAAAAGCAATTAGAGGAAGTTTGAAAGTGGCGCCAGTGAAAGGAAAAGTTGAAAGGAAACCGTTTGTACTGGTATGGTCATGTGATGAGGGGGGATGAAACACATATTGCTAAAAGAGTTATCAATATAGATGTGGATGGATGGAGAGGGAGAGGAAAGCCAAAGAAAAGATCGATTGTCTGTGTGAGGAGTGATATGAAAGAAAAGGGAATGGAAAGGTATGGAAGAAGAAAACGTGTTGCTTCGACCCCAAATAACATGGGATAAGGGCAGAAAGACGATGAATGTGAAAAAGCAAATTATTAAACGAGTGATAATATCATCTCTAAGTATAACAAGATCAGTCGGTCGATTCTATAGACATCTCAATCGATACTAGGGAATAACGGCTCACTGAGAGATTTTTAAAGAATAGCAGTAATGTTATGTTTCTGTATCTTATTAAGTTGCCTGTGTATCGTGGTGCGTTTACGAGCATGTTACGTGCCCTGTCTACACCAAATCAGCTGAATAGTGACATGATAGCTAATTAAGTACAACGAATGATTCCGATGCAACACTGTTAACTCGATGCCTTGTGTCGCCGCCGATCACCTACATCCAATCTGACCTGCGTTTCGCAATCGTTTAGAATTGTATTTTTTGTAATAATTAATTTGGTAGTTGCATCGTCCAAGTCTAGACTTAAGATTTAATGTTGTAATTTAAAAGTAATTAAACTGTTCTTTAAATTAATTTAGTTTTTTTTTTTAGGTCGTCTGGCTGTCGCCTTTTTAGCGAAGTCTCTCGTTGTGCGGTAGGCGAATAAATAAAAGTTTTTACACTTGCACGGTAGATGAAAAATGTTTATTGCAAGATGAAGTTCACAGACACAGTAGAAAGAAGACAGCTTGAAGAAAGTATGAAGGAGTGGACAGACAGAAGGCACAGATGAAACAATGTAGATTTAGACTATAGATGATTAAGGTAAGCGCGTCAGCGAAGCAAGTAAGGTACTAATAGTCAGGACGATCTGATGCAGGATTTGTGTGACGTCATGTCATTAGTTCGTAAGTGGCGGCGCTGGTGCCGCTACACCTTCATAATTAGCATTCAAATTCACATACACAAACAGCTAGATCCGGAACGGCCATATCTAATAATATATGTGAACCCACGACACGCAGTGCAGCAATCATCGGTTCAGCCACTGTGCCGACCGTGTCATCTATTCAAAACAGTACACACATTCGAAAAACTGATCTAAAAATTTTAAATAGCCAACGAACATGAATAAGTGTCGTGATGGATGTACAGTAAAGTGTTTTTTCCTTTCGAGGTACGGAACCCTAAAAACAGAACTCTTATAGGATAATTTTGTTGTCCGTCCGTCCGTCCGTCTATCTCAAGAACGCGTGGAGGTATCAAGCTGAAATTTATATCAAATACTCAGGTCTACTGTCCCTTAAAGCTGTGAAAAAATCAACTTCTAAGCCATCGCACAATCAAAAGATACAGCCATTTATGCCGCAAATTGTCGACACTTGCAAGGGAATCAAAACCTACAGGGATTCTTCCCGTGAACTCAGAATCTTGAAATTTGGTACGAAGCAATTTCTTATAGAACAGATAAAGGAAAAATTGCGAAAACCGTAAATTTTTAGTTACATCATATGATAAAAATATTTTAATAATTTTAAACTTACGACCCCTTTCCTCATGAACGCGTAGAAGTATTAAATTGAAATTCATATCAAATACTCAGGTCTATAATACCTTTAAGCTGAGGTTTGTACGGAACCCTCGGTGCGCGAGTCCGACTCACACTTGGCCGGTTTTTTTTTAAATTTCCATCTATCACGCGGGCGAAGCAGCTGGCAGAAGCAATCTTTTATATAAAAACTAGCTGTTGCCCGCGGCTTCGCTCTCATGGACCACCCCACAGGACCCATTTTCGGGACAAAAAAATAGCCTATGTCACTCAGGAATAATGTAGCTTTCTATTAGTGAAAGAATTTTTCAAATCGGTCCAGTAGTTTCGGAGCCTATTCGGTACAAACAAAACAATCTTTATAATATTAATATTTTTTTAGTATATTATTATAGATAGGAACTAAAAAAATAACCAATATAATTCATCCCACACAACCGGAACACAATGTGTGTTGTGCCATTTTGGTACGGTCGCACGTGGAAAACCAAGAGAAAGAGATTCCCACCGAATCATCTGTGCAAGTAAAGGGCAAAGCGTCTGTGTTAGGTACCTGTAGATGTGCAAAGGCGACGGTAAACATTAGCAATCAAATGAGCCACCTGCTTGTATGCCACTGTATGGCATAAAAAGTTTGCCTCCATCAGATAAGTCATAGACCACCTTTGAACATACCCGTCTAGGCATCTTGATAACTCCTCGAGCACAGTGGTTGACGTTCTGCTACGCTGTGGATCGTAGGTTCGTTATCTTTTACAAAAACTATTATTGGCCTACATATAAACCCGAGTCGAGGTCTGGGTATTTAGCTTGTGATTACGTCTGAAAACCCACCCCTCAAAGTATGGGATTATAGGGGTAGCGATTAATAAAAAAAATGCCCTTTCAGGAAGACTTACGCCTGTTTTAACATAAATCGAACCCTCGCCCTTCCCGTAGGTGGCAACCTATACCCTTATTACGGTCATTGCACCCAGTAATCCATAGATATATAAATAGCTACATTGTCGGCTATGTCATATTATAAATAGCCATTGCACTGTACTACGGCCTGGATGTGAAGGACATTAAATGTCGGAGAAACCAGGTCATGGCAAGCGCTGAGATTTGCGCATTTTACTGACGCAATCCGCGATTCAAAAACAAATAGTTTCTGAATGGTCCAAACATTTTTGAGGCATTTAAAGTTACTGCATAGATAGTTATTAAAATTCGGCGAGATTTAATTTAGTTTGATGGTTCGAATAGGAAATATTGGAACAATAGGTACTTATAACATTCTTGGATTATGGTGCTCATAATTAGGTCTTGTGTATTCTTTGAATTATGAATAGGTATTTATGTATGAGATAAGTACAAGTGATTGCAGGATTTATTTTTATAAAAGTAGTAACTACGTTAACTAGATATTTAATTAAATACCATGCTTCCTAACTTCAAAAACTTTCTGGCGCTTGCGTAAACCTAAACCTAGACAGATATTGTGCGGCCATTGCTGTAATGGGTTGGTTTCCTCCAGTTAATTAATTGACAAGGAAGAATCCAGATAGTATGACCCAAAACCCTTGCATCATGCTATGCTTGCCTTTGATCAAAATGTGGTGTGACCTAGTTAGCGTTACTTAGCACCAATCGACCTATTCATTCATCATTCACGCGGGGCGGCACGGGAGGGGTCCAAGGTTCGCACGATGACGTCACAATGTTGGGTTTAAAAATTATACCCCCTCTCCACTTCACACAGCTGCATGAGTCCTTTCACGTGACCTAGTGACCCAAAACCCAGGGATCCAAGTGACGTAGACAGTACACCCCCGGCAAAGTGTTCCTCTATTGAAACCCAACAGTTGTATCGACTGGATGGCAAAACTTTTTGGAAGGAGCAGGCACTGCGTTTTCAATGGAAGTTTCTACGTTAACTGTATATGCTAGAGGTGCAGTGTACGTGTGTGTGTGAGGGTAGGCTTGATGTGTGAGTATATGCCCGTGGGTAAATGCCCTCCCTTCGTCGTAGCCTCGGCAGGCTTCACATATAGATGTAGCTACTGGAAGGCCGCTGTTTAAAGCTAAAATTAGACGTGTCAAAACGTCAAGTACCGGTGTTCTCCGTCTATGCTTGTTTGTTATTCATGATTTACGATTTCAGGGGAAGGTACTGCTAAATATAATGAGATTCAAATTAGTGCGACCGTATTTCATTCGATTGTTTTCAGTACCGACTTTCACATTTGCTTCTTGAAAGTTTGTTATTTATCTAGTACCTAATTTGAGAGTTGAGTATATTGAGTTCATGCTCTTAGAGTTAAAAGATAATAAAAAGTTAAGAAATCTATGTTTCTTATGTTTGAATTACCTTTATATAAACGTTTGTGTTGAATTGTTTGACTTAAGTTTTATTACTGGCTTACCATGGTCTGGTAATTTCCATCTTAAGATTTGGTATAATTTTTTGGGGTCACTGTAGTGAACGAGAAAGCATTTTCAGAGCTCAAAAGCGCTGCCTAAGAGCTGTATTTGGTCTTAAAGTAACAGACAGTTGCGTACCTATATTTAAGTCTCATAATTTATTAACCTTCCCATGGCTTTATGGCTTTATTAACCTTCCCATGGCTTTTATCCTTGAATTGGCAATATTTGTAATAACAAATCGAAGTCTATTTGCAACATTAATAGAAACTAGAAAACGAAGTACAGCTATGAGATCTCAATACCAGAATCTATTATGCACGGGCGCCTTTAAAACTAGCTTATTAAAAAAGAATGTTATCTGTATGGCTCCTGTAATCTTTAATAAAATACCTGATCGACTTAAAAACTTACCGTTGCAGAAGTTTAAAAAGCATTTCACAGAATTACTTGTGGATAGATGTTATTATTCTGTGCAGGATTTCTTAAATGATAATTTTAAGTAATGTCTTCCATAACCTTTACTTTGTATCACATTTTGCATGCTATATTAAGGCAGAATGTACATGGATCCTACTTTATAATGTAACAACTTATTTTATGTACCTACATTCTAAGCAAATAAAACCTATTCTATTCTATTCTATTCTATAAAGTGTTAGATAATATCTTTGTAACGATAACCATGCTTAAATCAAGTAAGAATTTCTAGACTAATTCAATTACTTACGTACTATTGAATTTATTTATTCTACATATCAAGGTGTTTTTAAGACTTCCTTGAACACTATTTCTGTATATCTTTGCTTGGAGGTGAACGAATGAAGAGTAATAATTTTTAATCAAGTTTAGACTTAAGCTTCAAACAGACCTTCGTCCGAATGTACCAAAATAAACTCTGGTTGAGTAAAAGATTACCGTTTGAGGTTTTCAAATTATGTTTTTATTTCTGTTCGGGAAGCTTTTGGATGAAGGCCAAGTAAACGCGTGAGTAAATATACTTTTATTTGCAGTTAGTTTTTCGATAATGTGGTTTCCGTCTGTTAGTATTGTGGGGCTGACAAGAAAAGCGTGATTAATTGTGGTTTGATATCGTTATTATTGTAGTTAGGCAAATTAATTATGAGGGGTGAAATGAACTTGCTAGGAGCTACTGTTTGCTGAACCTAATAGTGCAGCACCCGACGGCATTTTCAGTCGTGTGTTAAATATAAACTGCTTTTTATTCTTCATAGCACTTTGATTTTATTTCTAACTAGCCGTCCCACGCGGCTTCGTTCTCGTCAACTGGCTACCTAACTGCTTTACCCTACATACATGAATGTTGCGTAACTTTAGCGCACGCAACGGAAGCTCTCATAAAGGAATAATTTTGGCCGTTTTTGCAATATTTTTCATTTATGCTCCGCTCCTATTGGTCGTAGCGTAATGTTATATAGCCTATAATCTGCCTCGATAAATGGACTATCCAACACAAAAAGAATTTTTCAATTCCAACCTGTTCCTGAGATTAGTGCGTTCAAACAAACAAACTCTTCAGCTTTATAATATTAGTATAGATTTGTTTTAGTTACGTGTTATAATTATTAAGCTATTATTATCACTATTGATTTTTAATTCACTAATCTACTTTATTATTTAATGTTTATCTCTGACATTTTATTTTCACATATTTTTTTGACATTTGCCGGGACCTTAGCGCCCGGACCTTTGAAAGGCGTACCAGGGGCCGAAACCAACTCGCAGAGCTCTTTTTAGACATGTAGGATGAAATGTGACACCAACTGGCAATTATCTCTGTATGCACCTGTGAGCACCGAAATACATTCCCCGGCTGGTGCAGAACTATTGCAGAATATGGAGACAAAACACATGGGGCTATGGGTTTGGGAGGTTTCATAGAACGTTTACCTAAAACTATAGATGGTTCTACACGGTTATAAAATGGCAGGCGATGACTTGCATACTCAATTAATGGCCTCCCCCATTCAACAGTCGTTAGCACTTTAGTAAATTTCAAATTCATTTATTAATTTTGTGAACATAGGGTAATATTATTTTAGTGACGTAGCGCCAAGTGGGCAGCATATATGGAGGTGCTTGAGAAGTGGAGAAGTATACCAAGGCTATCAGGACAGTCCCGGAAGCACGGTCAAGATCCCTACCAGTATCTTACTGGGTTAACTTCCTACCTTCGAGCACGTTTGCTCTTGAGAATCTCGTCTTCGATTACTTTCTCTCTCTCTTGATCGGTCCCTCATATCTGAGGATCGTGGTTGCCTCTGGAACGGATGGTCTGCGTTTAAGGAAAGGATTAGGAGAGAACGGGGCTAAACGAGCAGATTTTCGTAAAATACAAAATTGAGCTATAAAAATGTTTGTGAATGTGTTTAATATTGTGTGGTTTACGCACATTTTTCAAGAATGATTATTGGCGTTTCCGAATTGTGGTATTTAAGATCGACCGACCGACCGATCTCATAAAACATGTTTTATGAGATCGGTCGGAACGGAACAGCCTATGGCAGTGGTTTTTCCGTCGTTTCAAAAATTAAAAAATACCCTCGTCCTTCAAAAATTAAATCTTAGTTCACAGACGCTAAATGAGCGTTTTGTAGTTCGTCAAAATATGTGTCTATTTTTTGTGTACTACTCGTATCAACAGTTAGCAAAAATATCAAAGGCAAAAATATTTATTAATCCATGGCGTTAGTTGTGCCGTCGATATTGTTTTTTCCGCAACTACTATTCTACTAAAATGGAAGCAACTAAAATGACATTGTGTCATAACGTTTCGCGACAAACATCATACGAACCGCTCCGTTTTTTACTTGCGTTCCTATTCTCATCGGAACAACTTACCCGGGCACTTTTAGCCCCGCTCTCCCCTACTTTAGTTTTTCTTTTTATAGGTGAGTCTGTACTACCATGAACTTGCGTGTGGCTATAATAATGACGTGTCGGCATAATGCCTGTGTATCCGCGACGAGCCAGCCTGACACGCATACATTATGATAATTTATCACTCCGGCGTCATTGCCGAGTTCCGCGTGCTCCGACCGGAGTAGGCGACGAGGGTGCTGCTCCGATGCGCGTGTCCATTCTTAGGTAGCTCTGTACTTGCTGATCGTTTGTCTTGACGTCCTTCATATGTACATGTGGTAGACTTGGAAATAAAAGAGCTCTAGATAATTTAACTTCTGTCAGCGATAACTATTGAACTTGCCCAAAACTGGGGGAAATGGAAGGAAAAAGGAGGCCTTTGCCCTGCAGTGGGGCAAGTCAGGCTGAAAATGAATAACAAATGACAAAAGTGTAAAGGGTTGACTTACGTAAAAATTTGGTAGTACATATTTGGGTTTTTCAACCGACTTCAAAAAGGAGGAGGTTCTCAATTAGACTGTATGTTTTTGTATGTTTGTTACGCAATTACTCCGCCAATTATGTACCGATTTTCATGATTTTATTTTAAGGTTCCGTACCTGAAGGGTCTTAACGGAGCCCCACTGCTGTCACTCACGTGGCCGTCTGTCTGTCCATCGTCTGTAACAAAATTTTATCCCGAATAATTTTTTAACTTCCCATTGACCTATGAACTAGAAATTTGGTGATAATGTTTATTATTATGTATACTTTACTAACAAGTACCAATATAATCTACATTTGTTACGGAACTCTAATTGTGCAAGGTCCGGTTTTTTGTTTATGCCAATCGTTATCGCTTATAAAATTTTATTTTGTCTATAGTACAAGGTCCAGTTTGACTTTTCTTGCAATTAAGAAAATGGAAAGAAGAATATTAGAAGCAGTGAATACATTAAACAAATAACACAATTCTACGTTAATAATCAACTAACTTCTGCCAGCGGCTTCGCCCGCGTGTAAGTCGAAAATTATCCCGAGGAAACAATTCCCAGGATAAAAAGTAGCATATGTGCTAAATAATAACAGCCGTACGGGTCGATCTACAAGGTTAAGCAACGCTTGACGAAGTCGGTCCATGGATGGGTGACCATTTCAACGTACCGAGTATCCTCCGTGCCTCGGAAAGCACGTTTAAGCCGTTGGTCTCGGCTGTCATTTGAAGATCTTTGACATTCGTTACGAGTAGTCAGAAGCTTGAGATCTGACATCAGTCTTGTCAAGGGGTATCGTGTTATCTAGTTACTGGGTTGTGGAGGTCAGATAGGCAGTCGCTCCATGTAAAACACTGGTACTTAGCTGAATCCAGTAAGACTGGAAGCCGACAATAATTGGAAAAAAGTCTAGGCAGATGCTGATGTGCTATTCCAGACTATGATCTATCTCTGTGCCAAATTTCATTCAGATACGTTCAGGCGTGATTGAGTAAAAAACATACATCCACACACACAAATGTAAAAGTTTGGATGGATGTGTGTGTGGAAACACATACATCCATCCAAACTTTCACATTTATAATATTATGGTAAGAAGTAAGATATTAAGTAAGAAGATATATAGGTAAAGTGAGAGATAAATATACCTACTTTATAAAATTATTGAAAGAAAATTACGAAAGCTTGTTAACATATATTTTTCATTCTTTGTCATAGAAGTAGTGCATCAACCACACGAGATGACCAGACTCTGCAATGAAAGGCATCTTTTCCGTGAGACAATGGACCCAGTCACCGCAAGCCTTGATCGGCCGATGAACTTATCCAATAATCTCCTTATTTCCACATAAAGTAATTTACTGCGATGTGAAGTTAAATGCGTACGATATGATAACCCTTATGTAAAACAAATCGTGCGCCAATATTGCTGTGAAGTCATATTTGCTCCGATATTTTGGGAGCAATCTCCTTTGAATCTTTCATTTATTAAAGCGTAACTCGTTATGAGGTTTTCGTTTGATAAGTTTCAGTTGTCTTATCAGTGTCGTTGACCTGTCTGTTTGTTATTTTGTGGGTTGTTTTCTTTGAGAGATAAAGAGGAAAACTGAGTAGAAATTGTGTTCTTAGTAAGTTAGGGCTTTAGATCTCAAGAACATCAGTGAATTTCGATTTTAAAAGACGATTGCTGAGCCTTACTTTCTGTAATAGATTTGGTGTGCGTTTAAATTAATTGAATTTGGCTTTAAAACCAATCATGGCCGACATCAGAGAGAGCAGTGGTGGCCCAGTGGTATCGGCCGCGACTTGCAAGTTGTAGGTCGTGGGTTCGAGCCCAGGCAGGTGCCTTACTTTGTGTAAATTATTTCATCACCACTGCTCTCAAAACGGTGAAGGAAAACATCGTGAGGAAACCGGCATGTCCTAGAACCAAAAATTCGAAGACATGTGACATCCACCAACCCGCACTGGGCCCGGGTGGTGGATTAAGGTCCATCCTCTCTCACAGAGAGGAGGCCTGTGTCCCAGCAGTAGGAAAATTAATAGGCTGATGATGTGATAATGATGATGGCCGACAGTATTTCTATAGATTGGTAGAGGTACTGAACTGAATCAACAGCTTCTTTAGTTTGCAGATTGCTATGTAACTATGTCGACACGTATTACTTATATAGATAGATAGGTACCTTAATTAAGTGAACCCTAGGTCCTGTGTGTATGTGTGTGGTATAAGAACGTGAGTGAAGCAAAATAAGTATGTAAGGATCGTAGCAGGTGGCTTTCTGTAGTTTCTGCCTACCCCCAAGGAAAAGAAGGCGTGAGTTTAAGTATGTATGCACCTAAGTAGGTTTATGTCTATATCGGTAAAAGGATCTGGAAGTATGCTCTTCCAAGCATTCTGAATAAATTACCTAAGGAAATAGCCAAAAAAATGGAAAACAAACAACCTCGACAAATAAAAAACATCTAGAAAATCTACTTTGCCGTTGAAAAGTCTAGAATGGGGGCAGGGCCTACGTGTGGGTCCACTACCAGATAAACTGTGAGCGAGTAACTTTAAACCTAAATCGATAGCGCACATAATCTTGCCTCAAAAAGATTGAGCGTTATTAACCATGTAAAAATTGTCTGAATGCTTGTGGAAATAAATAGTTTGTTTTTTTTATGTATACGCATGTATTTGGCAAACTTTCCTACCTTCCTATGCATTTTATCCAAGTGTGTTATTAGTCGTGTAGTGTGTAGTATGTGGCTGACATAGGAGCCTTTTTTGTCTCGCACGGGGTTTTGACGTGACAACGTCTAATAAATCGATGAACGCCGGCTGCACGCACGAAAAAGGATGACTCAATGTAACGTTACGCTCATTGTAAAGTTATAATCGTAACGTTACAATGACGTTAATTGTATCGTTAAGTATGCAATCATTTCATCAATGTTTTGCTATGACGTTGTCACGGTAAACTATCGTCCGTAAACCGACTTTACAGACAACCAATTTTTATAATTTTTTTTGCTAATCTCGTGTCTCCTGTGCGGGTCACGAATTATTATCTTTCTTTCTTTCTTTAGTCTGTAAGCTTTATTTACAATAAAATTAATGTACAGTTAAGGATCAAAAGTGCAGTCACTTTCAACCAAAACAGCAGCGGCAATTTTTTTTTAAGAAAATATGTTTCAACATTACACGGTATGTATAATCTATACCTTAATTTCTATACAACATATTAAATCAGTTGTGGATAATTTAACTTCTTCTACAATAACTAGCCATTTGAGTTTTGGGAGAGTAACACTGCATTTTTGACCCTTGACTGTACATGTATACCTATTGTTTATCTTTTCATACCATTGTTACAGTGAAAATAGTATATTATGCAACTAGTGAATAAAGGACGGAATAAGGCGAGGGCCATAGATGAATCACGAACTAGTGAAGGATTCTAACAACTGAATCACGACTGTATGGAGTGTTTCATGATGATTGAATCACGAGCATAGCGAGTGATCAAGTGTTAGAATCCTGAGCGACGCGAGTGATTCATGGTTCTCGATATAAATCCGTTTTATTCAGGAGTTGCATACTATATTTTATACCATGACTACGAAAAAAATTAAGATTTAAGCAGTAAGCACAAGGAATAATAATACATAAACAAATAAATGGTTTAATACCTTGCAAATTTAGAAACCTCAGGGTTTAAATTTTGAAGCTGAGTTAGGTAACGTGCTTTTTATTAACTGTTTTCAGTGAATAAAATAAGCTTTTTAGAGGGGGAATGGTATAATAGTATATTATGCAACTAGTGAATAAAGGACGGTTTTAAAGCGAGGGCCATTGATGAACTTCGAGCAAGTGAAGGATTCTAACAACTGAATCACGACCGTAGGGAGAGATTCATGATGATTGATTCACGAGCATAGCGAGTGATTCAAGTGTTAGAATCCTGAGCGACGAGAGTGATTCATGGCCCTCGATATAAATCCGTTTTATTCAAGAGTTGCATACTATATTTTATACCATGACTACGAGAAAAATAAAGATTTAAGCGAAAATCACAAGGAAAAATACTAAATAAAAGTTTTATTACCTTCAAAATTTTCAAAAAATGATAAAACTCAGGGTTTCACATTTTTTCTAAATTAAAGCAGAGCTAGGTAACAGCAACTGTGTTTCAGGGGCCAGTGACCACCTCCGTTACGTGACATAAAATTTATAATTAATTAACACCAATGCAATTAATATTAGAATTACAAATCCAAATAAGTATTCACTAAACATCCCAGACTAAAATCAAAATCATTATTAAAAGCCTTATCATTAACAAACTGAAAATCAAATCGATAAAGGAGTTTGAAAGTCGAATATTCTTTGCGCATGGAGGTTGAGCATTGAGATGGACGTCGAATATATATTGGTGTGTTCTAAATTCAAACACCAAAACAGTGAGTAAAAGTGCTTTTTATTCACTGTTCTCAGTGAATAAAATAAGCTTTTTAGAGGGGGAATGGTATAAAAGTACATTTACAATAAAGATGTGTTTTAATGTTAGGTCTCTAAGTCCCTTTAAAAATCTGTTTAACAATGACCATCTGAACTCTTTGATAGCTGCCTAAAGACCCACTGAAAGTCCATAATTATTTTCATTCAAAAGGCTATTCAAAGTACTTAATAACCCATCAGTCAAACGCTGTCAGAGTGTTTAAACACTGCATTGTTTGAATTAATCCCTAAGGCAGTAGACCAGACTACTTAACCATTTTGTAATTTATATTGAAACTAGAATATTCAGTCATAATCTAAAGTTCTATGTCACTGAACTATCTCTACTAGCACACAAAGTGAATAAATCACTTTATATAGCAGTTTATGTGAATAAATGAGTGTTAGATAACATGCAGGGAAGGCGGAAGCTGCACGATCAATAGGTGCATCAGGTCGCTGACCCCGTCCAACTTCAGCTTGTACGAGCGCCCACGAACAGAACTATGTCACATCGTTTTACTGTCAAAACCGTATTAAATCGCTAGATGAGATGAATCGTACTGGCCAAAAACGTCAGTGTTATGTTGTACAGCTATATAAAAAAAAACAAAATAGGTGGTTTTGTTACAATATGTCTGACATTAAGAATGGACATAGGTTTCGTAATTTAGTTGTGAAAAAGTTCTTTTTCATACATTTTGCTCGTCACATCTAAATGTTAAAAATTTAACTTGTAAATTTTTTCAATTTTTTAAGGTTCCGTACCCAAAGGGTAAAAATGGGACTATATTGCTAAGACTCCGCGGTCCGTCTGTCTGTCTGTCACCAGGCTGTATCTCATGAACCGTGATAGCTAGATATAAATTTTCACAGATGATGTAATTCTACTGCCGCTATAACAACAAATACTAAAAACATAATAAAATAAACATTTAAGTGGGGCGTCCATACAACAAACGTGACGTTTTTGCCTTTTTTTTGCGATAATGGTACGGAACCCTTCGTGCGCGAGTCCGACTCGCACTTGGCCGGTTTTTTTTACATCTTTTGTGCGGTTGCTGAGATTACCAAAATATTGTTTTCAGACATTTTAAACGTCACCAACGAAAATAACGTTTCAGAGTCGCTTCAAAATGGTTTCAACACATAAAATGCTCACACTTTCTTCTGAAAAAATATTTTGTTGTCATCAACTAGCCAATATTCCTTGAAAACATGATTTTCAGACTGTTCTATCGATTGTATCCGGTTTTGGCCATAAAACGATGCGACAAAAATCTTGGTTATGAGCGCTCGTACCATAATAAAGACTTGTTTCGACTACCAGCCCACTGGCCTATAAATATGAAATTTATTTATTTATTTAAACTTTATGTACAATGGTGATACATAGGCGGACTTAATGCAGCAAGGCATTCTCTACCAGTCAACCTTGGGGTTAAAAAAGAACACAACAGTGGTAGGGGTACAAAAAATATATATATGAACAATAATTAAGGCGGATATTAATAAACTATCTAACTAATAAAATACATAAATAATTTTTAAAACAATAGACTAATAAATATTATAATAAATATCCTATTCTAAATGAGACAGAAATTTAAATATAATAACTATGACGAAGACCGAGCTATGTAAGAGAGGATAAGTAATAGTTCCGTAACCTACGCTTGAATGAAAATTTACTCTCAGCCTTTTTTATGTCAAGGGGAAGGACGTTCCAGAGTTTTATAGTAGAGACAGTGTAAGAATTAGATAGAAACCCAGTGCGGTGAGAAGGAATATGGAGAAGTAAGTTTTTGGAAGCTCGAAGGTTAAGATCGTGAGAACTGCCCAACACTTTAAAATATTGTTTTAAATAATCAGGAGTACAAGGATCGTTCATGATGTTGAAGAGCATGCAGAGGGATCTTAGGGATCTCCTCTGACGGATAGGCAGCCATTTAAGCTGAGAACGGAAGGAAGAAATGTGATCATATTTTCGAAGCCCGAAAATAAAGCGAATACAGTTGTTAAGAAGTCGATCCATTTTGTTAAGAAGTTCTTGGGATAGATCAGAGTAACAAACATCAGCATAGTCGATTATAGGCAAAACAAGAGCTTGAACCAAGGTAGTTTTAGTGCTAGACGGAAGAAAATGTTTGAATCTATAGAGAGACCGCAGTGAGAATGTGACTCTCTGGCTAATCTGAGCGACCTGCTTATTCCAGCTTAACTTGTCATCAATGAATAGGCCTAAGTCTTTAACGTGAGGCGAGAGAGGGATAACAGTATTGCCGAAAATAAGCGGCTTCAGAAGGCCAGTGTCCAAGGTTCGTAGAAAATACGTACTACCAATAAGGATAGCCTGACATTTACTGACATTGACAGTAACCCCAAATCTGTTAGACCAGTCAGCGATTGCTTGAAGGTCAGCATTCAATAGTGAGATGCAGCTATCCAGATTGAGAATGTCAGATTGCGCGTAGAGCTGCAGATCATCAGCATACAGATGGTAGGAGCATTTGAGGATAGTAGTAATAGAGTTAATAAATAAAGAAAATAAGAGTGGAGAGAGTATACCGCCTTGTGGAACGCCTGTTTCCAGAGCGCACCAATCGGAGAATTTCTGATCAGCACGTACCGCCTGCTGGCGACCACGAAGATATGATGAAAACCAATCCCGTGCCAACGAAGAAACCCCAATTTGAGACAGGATGGCCAGGAGAATGTCGTGATCGACGGTATTAAATGCATTGGAGAAATCTATTAAAACCAACACCGTCAACCTCGAACCCTCCAAGCCGGTCCTGACGTCTTCAGTAACTTTAAGCAAGGCTGTGGCTGTACTATGGCCGGGCCGAAAACCAGATTGGAAAGGGGACAATAGGTTATTGCGGGACACGAAGGAGGATATTTGGTTCAGAGCAACTGCTTCCAAGATCTTTGATAGGAAAGGGAGAATGGAGATTGGTCTGTAGTGATTAGGTAAGGTGGGGTTGGAAATTTTTGGAAGAGGGATAATGAATGCCTTACGCCAGGTTGTAGGAAACTCACCAGCCTGCAGAGAGAAGTTGATGATGTGTGTGATAATAGGAAGGATACTTTTAAAAATGAGGGATAACATGGATCTGGTCACTCCATCACAGCCGACAGCCTTGGACTTAATTGCATTGAACGTTTTGAGGATCTCAGCGTCGGTCACCGGGGAAAAAGAAAAAGATTCGGGAGGTACAATTGGCATGGAAGTAATGTCACGTATAGTATTATACTTAACAGCAGCCGTGAGCATAGTAGACGATGAAAAGTGATTATTCAAATCATTCAGAGACATATGAGATGATACAGTATGAGAGGATGATTGCGTGATTCCAATTGATTTGAGAAACTTCCATATGTCAGCCGGTGAAGAATTAAGGACATTTTCACAAATGTATCGGCGTTTAGAAGCTCTTACCATCTGATTACAGCGGTTTCTAGCCAACTTGTACAGGCTCCAGTTCTCCTCACTGCGATCCCTTCTATATCTCCGAAAAGCCCTGTCCCGCCGTCTCATCGCCAAACGAACTCCAGGACTAATCCATGGAGCCGGAGGGCGCTTAACACGGACAGCCCTGAGTGGCGCATGCGCATCGAAAAGCTGGAGCACGGACCTGTTGAACATATCCACTTTCTCATCCACAGTTGATGCCTGAGCAACATCGACCCAATCAATAGCTTTGGAATCACTATTGAGTTTGTTCCTGTTCAACCTCGCAAAATTCCGGAGAAACATAATGGCAGGCCGCTGTTTAGGTGGCTTAATTTTGTACGACAGGTAAATCAAATCGTGTCTAGATAGCCCAGGGGCCGCAATCTGGCCATGGTTAGCAACCAGATTCACGGAAGATGCAAGCATGAGATCAAGCCAGGTATCGCTTGAGTCAGGATTAAGATGAGTCGGATTGAGCGTGAGAAGTGACAGACTCGACGATTCCAGGATTGATCTCAATCTACGCGATCTTGAGTTATCCTTCGAGAGGTCGGTGTTGAAATCGCCCATGACTATGAGATGTTTGTACTCCGAGGAAACAGATTCAAAGAGAGATTCGAGAATAGAGAAATAATCAATAGTAGGTGGGCAGTAAACTACTCCAAGAACGGCCTTAACCCCTTTGACATCAATTTCAAGGACTAAGAATTCGGGATTACCGCTATAAGTTGTCGGAGAAGATGAAAGAATTTTAAAGGGGATGTCACTGCGCAAGTATATGGCAACACCACCACCCCTTTTTCCCGTGCGATCATTGCGAATTAAGGTAAAACCGGGTAAGCTATAGTGTATAGAGGGAAGTTCGGGCTTGAGCCAACTTTCCGACACCAGGACAGCGTGTAACGCCACATCACAAAATAAATCCAGCATCTCAGAGTGGTGTTGAGGTATACTCTGAGCGTTCACATGACATACATTAAAACACTTGTTAAAACGCTGGCACTCACCACTTAAGACACTGTTAACTGAGAGAGAATCGTCTAAAGAAGAAAAAGATGTAGAGGAACTACGGCAAGAATGAAACGAGTCGTCGTCAGTCATAGTCATTGTAAAGCGTAAATAAATAGATATATAATAGATAAAATAAAAATATATAGATAATAGGAATGTGAAGGTAAAATTCACATATTAGTTGCATAACCTGCCGGCAGACTGTTCACAAACAAATTAATACACAATTACTTATGCGTGCAACCGAACGCAAACGCAAGATTTAAACTATGACAGTGACAGGTGACACTGACAGCACTCGTCAAAAAAAACAAAATACATTAAATTCTTAAATTGAGTGCCGGTACACCGAACAAAAAACTGTAATGTGTTTATGTGCGTGCTTAGCGTATATATACGAATCGAATGGATAACAAGCACAGACAGAAAACAAAGTGGACGAAATAAAGACTGTAAACATCCAATACATAAATCGTACAATAAACATTATTTCTTCTTTGTTATCCGCCTTGAGCGAGATGAAGACTGTGCCGACGTGAGTTTAGAGCCAGCATTGGCAGCCAGAGAAACCTCCTGTTCCAGCGATTTACCATGCTCCGCTCCAAGTGCAACAACCTCCTCCACGCTGATCACCCGGCGCCGCTTGCCGTCCGGAAGCTTGACGTTGATGTTGCCGTCCCTGGTCCACGCATTCGTCACACCGAAGAGCTTGCGAGCTGTTATAAAAGTAGACTGCCGCTGTCGTGTAAGAAATTCAGACACCACATAAGGAGAACCCTTCAGTTTCGTTTTGGTTCTCCAGATCTCGCTTCTGACAGCGGAGTCCGCGCACCGAAGCAGGATTGGTCTAGCATGGCCTTCCGAAGCAGCGCCTAATCTGTGGCATACAGTCAGCGACGAGTGGACCACATCTGTTAAGCCGAGCTTAGTCTGCAGAATGCTTGCCACGGTTTCAGAAACTTTCTCACCTGGATTTTCAGGAACGCCGCCAAGCAACAGAAACTTTTTTCTGTGACGCATCTCGATGATGTCCACACTCCTGTTCAACTCTGTAATCTGCAACTGTAAGGCACTGAGAACACTCCAAACATGCTCCTTGAAGGCGGAAAAGTCTTTGTGGAGGCCGCTCAAGTCAGCTCCAGGTGGTGATGCTTTCAAGTGCGCCTCAAAGTCAGCCATCCGCTGGTTCAGTGAAGTGATAGCCATTCGCTGGGTCTCCGCAATCTCGGCTATAGTGGTCATGGTATCAGTCTTGTGTTCAAAAGTCTGAGCCTAGTTAAAAAGTGACAGCTCCAGCCGACAAGTGTATGCAACTTGCACTTAGGACATATGAATGCTACTGCCCACACAATATATGCTTAATGGTAAGCAAATTATTAATAATCCGTAGGAATTTTGATTAAAATTGTATAAAATACTAATTAAAAAATAAAATTATTCAGAGCGTATGTGCGTTATTTTTATTCACCTACCCACGAAAAGAAAATGAAATGCCTCTTTTTACTCCAATGCGGTTAATGTACCTATCGTAGGTGACCGCTATTTAAAAGTTTTTAAAGTCTCGTCGTTGTATGATTTTAACGATCTATCTACACAGATTACGAGTAAGTAACCCAACTTTTATATTTCGATTGATTAAAATTCTTTTTTGAAACGGTATGTCGTAATCTTCGGTCTTTTTTAGGGTTCCGTACCCAAAGTGTAAAAACTGGACCCTATTACTAAGACTCCGCGGTCCGTCTGTCTGTCACCAGGCTGTATCACATGAATCGTCATATCTAGAGTAGTAGAAAAAAATTGTTTTATAGCATTATTTTGTTAGAAAAATAGTGTTATAATGAGATTCTATTTTTAAATTTCGGTATTGTGTTTATAAAGTATGTCAATATAAACTCGTTTTGAAGTTCGATTCGAATATTACGATATGAGAGTAGATAAACATACTTTAAAATACTTGTGGCTGAGTTTTGGATGCTCAACGTCTACAAAGAGGCTAAATAGCTCACACCAAACTGGGTACTAATAATGTAATCGCTTGTTAAAGTCTTGCTCATCATAGTCATCTTCTTCGCTTACTATGAGGAAGCTCATGTTCGGCATAGGACGGTCCATCATCATCATTTCAGCCAAAAGACATCCACTGCTGGACATAGGCCTCCCCCAAGCATCGCCACACTGATCTTTCCTGTGCGTTTCGCATCCACCGGACTCTCGCAGCCTTGACCAGGTCGTCGCTCCACCTAGAGGGAAGCCATCCAAAGCTGCATCTTCCGGTACGCGGTTGCCACTCCAGAAATTTTCGGCTTCCACGGCCATCCGTTCTGTATTGCAATGATAATGCCAATGCCCACTGCCACTTAAGATTGGCAATCCTTCGGGCTATGTCGGTAACCTTGGTTCCCTGGCGGATGTCTTCATTTCTGTCTCGATCACGCAAGGAAACGTAAGAAAGGACGGTTAAGTATACTGAATATGAAGGGTTTAGATACCTATAGTAAAATACTACCTTATTGCTCCGGACAAAACGACATTCTTTCGGCGGTTGAGATTGTCGATTGACCACACGACATTTTGGCACATTTTGAACTATTCGATGATTGTTGTCGCTAATTAAATGTAATCTTTATCTAGCCAGAGGCTAAGGACAGCCAGGTACAGTAAAAGGCCTACGTAGCTAGAATAAAAATTAATATCCAATCACAATAAACTACAAAACTTTTTGGTTGCAGTTTTATGATCGGCTCACGTGTGAATGGTGCGTAGGCGTCGGTCGTGTGCGGACGCTGCAGGTGACTGACGGAGCGCTGACAAAGCTAATGTTTTTCATATGAAGCATGGAGTATTAACTAGTTAGGAAACGTGATTATGGTAGCTATACGCGGTCTATTAGGTACACGTTTTATAGGACACGTAGTTGTTCTAATTCAGGGACGGAAAGTAGAGATACATAGGTGCGAGGTAGACATTTGAAGTTCTGGAGGATAAAGTTCGGTTTTGAAGAGCCACTTTTCTAAAACTCATACTTACCGATAGTCTTTTTCTACAACCAACATGTTTATTAACCGCCTTCAAAAAGAAGGAGGTTCTCAATTCGACTGCACTTTTTATGTTACCTCTGTACTTTTTACTAAGTGAACCGATTTTGATGATTCTTTTTTTATTTGAAAGCTGGTGTTTCTCATGCCCCATTTAATTAAGATCTGATGAAGAACTTTGGAGATATACAACGGAACTCTTCAATAAATGACGGCAAATCTTTCGGGATAGATGCAATCGCATGTCTGTTTATTATTTACAGCATTTCATAATATAACATCACGCCGGTACGTTTTAGAGGGGTACGCAGATGTGTACAGTTCACCCTGGTACATTTTCATTCCACTGGTTTTGTTTAAGTTTCGTGTTATTCGAGTAATCTATTCTGGCATTATAGGTACATTACTATAGAACTTACCCATTATGTACCATAGGTAAAAAGTGAAAGATAAAAAATCTTTTTCCAAAAAAATACAACCGACTTCCAAATAGAAACACTAAAAAGTGAAAAACAACTTCAATTTCGGAAGTCGGTGTCAAACAACGAAGGAATGAAAACAGGAACACCGACTTTCGAAATTGAAATTATTTTTCTTTTTTGTTAAAAGGTTTTTTTGTGATTGATTCTTCTTTCATCAGCCTCAACCACAAACTCTAGGACAAAAATATTGATATAGGTAGTACAGACCTCCTCTACTAATCGTGACAAACTAAAGCGACTAAAAGGACTTGCACTGATTATTTTTCTAATTGGATTAAAGTGCACATAATGTAAGGCTTATGCAAACGAATATAAAGGTGACATCGAGCATTCGCCGTATTTAACCGCACTTCGAATATGATCCTCGATGTAAACGGCGTATGCTCGATGTTATGTTACAAGTAAATGCTCTTGTTTATGTTCACCTTTATAACAACAACCTTAGCAGCTAATTTGTCAGCTTCTCAAGTCGTACGCGCAATAACAGTCGAGCTTATCTCTTAGCTTAGCTTCTTCTCCTTCTTGGTACACTGCTCAGTTTGTGGTTCTGGGTGCGATTCTCGGGTGGGGTAAGTTCGTCTGGCACCCATGTGCTGGTTTGGTCCCTGGGGTGGTCTCGGTGTGCAATGTATTTTGGTGCGCTGGTATGGGGTGGGGGTACTATCCAAAGGAGGGTCCGGTAACGGACAGCCGCGGTGAGTTCACGGATGAGTGCAAACGCATGCCCGTGTTCCCGCCATAAGCGGCACAAGAATACACGGTGGAGTTTTAGTGGGTTGATCCCATATAACTGCGCTATCGCCCCGGTATGCATGAGCATTTCTAAAGGAAAAAAAAAATTGTTAACTAAAATGTTAGGTATGAATAAAAAAGTTAATTCAAAAAATCAAATCAAATAAAAATTCGGAGGATACATATTCGCGAGCTGGCTGACCAAAACCAGATGTATCCTCGAACTGCACAGCAAGATTTTCTTCTTGTTTACGTCTTTTTAGTTCGCTTTTTAAGCAGTCGGGTTTTTAGATATTTTGAATTAACTTTTTTATTTATAACATTTTAGTTAACATTTTTTTCGAATAAGGTACATTTAAACATATAAATAAGTGTTATATATTTTTGAAATCAACTCTTGAAAACCTGTATTTTGATACCACACACGATGGGTTTGGAAGAAAAAAGAAAATTGGCCCCCCACAATATGGCGCCCAAAAGCCGCCATTTTTCTATTTTCCAATTTTAATGTAGCCAGTGACACTCGCAAGTTTACGACGAATCCATATACGTATGAAAAATCTAAATCGGCCAACACGTTTGGTCTCTGGAAGGCCACATAGGAACAAACATACATACATACATAGACTTATAAACACATTACCTTCGGCAGTCGGGTAAAAAAAAAGGTTCGGCCAAAGTGTTATAAGGATTTCTTGAATTTCTCAGTAGCAACTCGGGGCCTGTATCTATGCCCGGCTGAAGGCAATAGGTTTGCGACTTATAACGTGGATTCAAACATAGCTGGAGAAATAATGGTGCACCCACTTCAGGTACCTACACCTTTGTCTATCGGTTCGGAGAATACATTCAACGTAACGTGAAAAGTCAAGTTCGGAAAAAAAGTAATGAAATCACGAACGGATTCCGATCAGGTTGACTGACTTTTAAAAGACGTTTGATAAAAAGACACGTATATCGTAGGCGTTTTAGGATTGCTATGAAGATATCAATAATAATGGCTTGGCTTCTGAAGTCCCATGACATTTCATGTTCAGTAATTTATCTGTAATAAATGACATGCAGTGTGGGCTACAGATGCGGGTATTTAATACAGCTATAAGGGCGGTTACGCACTTCATCCAATCCGTATCCATGAAATTTCGGTTCCGAAGTAGCCGTAGTACTTCTTGTAGAGAAGGTTATGCTACATCCGAACTCTATCCGTCATTATATGTCACAATTTAGATCATTTTGAACTCGGAACTCAAATCACGGACACGGACCACGGACACGGTCGTGTAGTGCGTAACCGCCCTTTGAAGGGAAATAAGTACATATCTACGTCAGTCTTAACCCTTTTAACCATGAGAATTGATGAAAGAAAGAAAATGAATGAAGAAAGAAAAAGATTTTATTTGCGCCAGGCATTACAAAAATTATAATGGATGAAAAACAAGTAGGGCAAATATGCGTCACATCCGCGCAAAACGGCCGTCGATACAATTATCAATAGTTTTTAACATTAGTTGAATAAATACTACATGCATAACAACATTACGCCACTAAACCCCGAAGAGGTGCACAGAGGTCCACTTACTGATCTACATAATGTTCCACCCCAGTTCCACCCCCATTTTTCCAGTTAATTTAATAATTCCCCTTGTACAAGGTGAGAGCCAATTTTGCTATTGATAAGCTTTATTATAACACTAGTATTGTTGATTTTATTTTAACTTATTTTATTTGGTTTGATTTTGTTTTGATTGATTTTGTTTTAATTTATTTTATTTGAATTGATTTTAACATTTTATTTTGGATGATTTTGTTTGCGATTCTATTTTATTTTAACTTTTTTTTGGTTTGATTTGTTTTGATTAATTTTGTTATTATTGATTTTAATGATCACATACTTATACAAGTTATATAAGTATTCTTTAATCTTAATTTAGTACTAGATTAGCGGAGTGAATCAATGAATTGGGTTGAATTATGAATTGAATTAAATTTTAAGTCTATGAATTGAATTTTAAATCTAGAAATCTAAGTCTAATGATAATATTTTATCAACTAAAATATATTAAAGTAATCTTTAGCATTTGTTCTGGATGATTTCTTCAATTCTAATTTATTAATGTAAGTTATTTTTACGAAATTATATTTTTTACTATTATATAGTCACTGGTCAAATTTAGGAATTTTTTGTAAGTTGAAAGTGTGATAAAGTATTTTGAATGATATAAGTTTTATTGTGATTATGTTTCTACTAAGGAATGTTACTGGATTTAAATGTATTTCAATTTGTATTTAAAACTACACATGTGAGATTTAAACTTTACTTAATGCATGAAATAAAAGGCTTTTTTTATTTATTTTTATTGTTTATTTGAACTTCGTATGTTGGTAAAAGGTAAGCTCAGTAAGTACTGATTATATTATGAAAACTGTTTTTTCTGAAACAAAGCTACATATAGCTGTGTGTCTTAAGCTACTTTTATCCGATAAATTGCACGATACTTGTGGGATAATCCACGGGAACAAAGCCGCAGGGGGGAAGCCTGTGGATTGTACATTGTATAGTGCGATTTTCAGAAAATAAAAGAATTTTCACTGAAACTGCGTCTTTCTTCTTGTTTGTATCATATATTATGTGGCGAAGATAGCATCTTGTCCATTGTGGGTTAGTAAAGTAAAATTATTATGTTTACACGATATGGAGCGACGTGACGGAGCGATAATAAGCTCCTGTTTTTCGCATCTCGGTTTTGATTACCGCTCTGGACAAATATTTGGTTACTGCGATTGTTTTTTTATGATGTGTTTGTAAATGCTCATAACAAGAGAAATCCATGTGTTGTGTGTATTGTGATATCAACGTATTTCTATAACAAAAGGAAAACCATATCGTTTGCCAAGTATGGTTAATGGTGATTATGATAATCATAGACATTATGGCAGTCACAATAGCTATGAGCAGACAACTATACAAATGCTATTTACGAGCTTTATTATTTGCTACTTGTTGATTTCCATTTTATGGTTTATTTTTGTTATGGTTGTTGTTCTCGTAGCTTTTATTGGCGATAAGAAGAAAGAGAATTGAAAAGAGAAGATTTTATACCTTTGTTATCGTTTCGTGTAGAGTTGTAGATAGATAAATCAATCTTATGTTATTCTTGTTGAAGGCAACACTAAGGCACTTGGCAAGGTTTTACTAAGTATAAAACTGAGGAGTAAACTTACTCCTCTTTTAAGGCCTGTACAGATGACTGATTGGAAGTAGACTCGTTGTATAGATATATTATATCAATCTAAATATTCTATCAATGTATTATATACATTTTAAGATCCCGGCTATCATTTGAAGATCTTTGACAGTCGTTACGGGAAGTCAGAAGCTTGAGATCTGACACCAGTCTTGCCAAGAGGTATCGTGTTACCCAGTTACTGGGTTGTGGAGGTCAGATAGACAGTCGCTCCATGTAAAACACTGGTACTCAGCTGAATCCGGTTGGACTGGAAGCCAACCCCAATATAGTTAGGAAAAGGCTAGGCAGATTGATTGATATTATATACATTTTGTTTTCCTGACCAGCGACCGCAGATTGTTGATCGACTGAAGTACCCATTTGCTATTATCTTAAGATGTTTAGCATATGTTATTAGGTAAAGACATTCTCTTGACTTGTGATGTTGTGATCTTTTATAAAAGCCATAATGTTTGTGTATGTGTGTTTGGTATAGGGTAAGATGATTAAAAATCAGGCATAATTTTCATAGTTTTATTTCAAATACGAAAACTCATGTTAATCGACAATAAAAATTACTTACATCTAATTGATTTAATATTTAAACTAGCTACTTAGTATACGGCAATATCAACTGAATAGTTTACTGATCAAATAGTAGACAAATAGTATATCTATAATGTATAGGTACAAATTCGAAACATTTTCAATTGGAATGATTAAGTAAAGTTACATTTACGCTATAAAATGTGGTGTGTTATGCTGTAACATAGTACTTAAATTCCACACCGCACACCTATTGATAGTATTAGGTACACAGTTCTTATAGTAATAGTATACCGTATATCTAGACCTACTCAGTTTCCAAAGGAGGAAAGGCACTATGCTTGATTAACCAAAATTAAAAGTTTATACATTACAACTCTCATTAGACCACTGCAGTACAAACATTACTCGTACTGAGACTACATTATTATATATCGATGTCAAAACGCATGCAGTTATGTGGCGATACAAACAAGTACATAATAAATTGTGATTCGATCGAATTTTAGTCTAATGTAATTTAGATTGGTGTTCTAGAGTGCAGTACAGTTTACAAATTATGATAATATCCAGTGAGAAGATATTAGAAAAACGTGTCAACTAGTAATGTTTCACAGACCGACAGCTAGTTGCAATTCAGTACACAGTCTTATGTATTGTCCCTTATATAAAACTAAACGAGTCACAGCTCAACGTACAGCGAGCGCTGCGGAGGTCGCCGGGAGCAAGGCACTTCTCCCGACCCGCCTCGCTTGGTCCTCTATGAAGACTTCGTTACATCGGCTTCTCGCCCAGGTTTCAGCAATTACCTACTGATATGATGAGAAATTGCCTCTCTAGCGCTTTTATTCTACTCATAAATCTTAACCAGTCTTAATCTCCACCCGTGTCCTTCCCGAATGTTCGGTCCCTTTATCGGTTGAGGCCCATGGATGCACAGCACACTGTGTGGCGGGGCACTCTCTGAGTCGGCAGGCCGGAGAGACCGCGCACGTAGGTGTAGGTCACTGGGGGCCGAAGAATCCGCTTTGGTTGTGTTTGCTTCTTGGGTGGTCGTGTACGTTCCGTTGGAGAGCAGGACTGAGAGCGCGATGAGAGGGTCAGGCTTTGGAACACTCGCCGAAGAGACACGGTAGAGCGGTGCCGGCGGGGACGGTCAGAGCCATCGCTTCCGGATTCACTGACGGAGCACGAAGACCGGTCATCAGCACGTCCATTTTCACCAGATACATTTTCATTACTGCTCGAACTGCCCATGGAGTCCGAGTCCGTAGCTCTTCGCGAGAGGCGACTGCTGAGAGCTTTCAGCAGCCTTCCACCGAGAGGAGCTGAGCTTGTTTCCGTCATCTCGTCGATGGGTGGACACACCACTATCTTCGGAGCGACAGACTCGCGGCGCGCGTTGTTCTTCGGCGTCCGCTGTTGTCCAGCCACGTTCACCGGCAGGTCGCTGACGAACTTCTCACTCGTCAAAAAGTTGATTCCCAGCTTATTTTTCATAGGGCCGACGTTATCACTTCCTTTTCAGATGAAAACACAGTAGTATATTTTACGATTTTGTTGTTACAACGAATTGTAACAAATGTTATGATTGAAAACTTTTCCGTTTTCGAGCGTAGAGTAGTTGAGTTAGGCGCGTTAGTTCGTTTCGTGAGGGTTAGTCGCGAACTGTTGGCGGGTGGGAGGCTGGCACAGTTTATATGGAGTTTCTCGCGCATGCGCAGTGTTAGGTCCAATTGTTCATGCACCGGTACACGTAGATGCATGCCTACCGCGTCGGCATCACTGGGATGTCGCTATGGATACCTGCGAAATAATGGGGTCGAATTGTGCAACATTTCATCTAGAACTTTTCACGTACTGATGGATTTGTTCCTTAATGAGAAACCGAGAATAAACGTTTGATACTATATGATCAAGATCAGATCAAGTTTACGTTCCCTACTAGGAGAGATGAAGTAGATAGGCTATTTAGGATATTTATTTACAGAAACGAGTTCTATTATGCTTTCATTACCTAAAGAGTTGTGTGTTGTTGAAAGGTATTTTGTATAATACATAAAACAAGTCACAATAGTCGCTCGTCTATCATACTAAAAACATAACGCCTTTTGATTCTATGGCAGCAACAGAAAGCTTTTTGGCCAATTGAAATTGTAGTATTATAGGCGTTTAATATGAGAATGGGTAAATAATGTAAATACACCATTTAACACAAGTGCAATGACTTATCTCATTAATGACTTTCAGTCACAATAATGAACTTGGCCGTTTATTAATCATGTCTCTATTTTCAGTTCAATAGTATTTATTTGGTCAACATTTGACACTACAAATAATGGGAATTAAAGTAGAGCATTCGATTGTGTTTAATTTTAAACAGTGATCGAAATTCAAATTGTGTGCAATTATCGAAGAAGATTGAAATCAATTTCAATGCAGGCTTCAGATACCGATACCGTAGATATTGAAGTTTCTAAATCGTTGTGTTAGCTTAAACATAAAGCTATATTTTACGCAGTACTTAGGTGATGCCTATACGTTTTCAAAAGAGTAATATTGTTTAATTATTTACAATGTGTAGACATTTGATTTACAAAATAATTTCACTGTAAATAGCTAGATGATGACTTTCCTTAATCCGCAATCATTAATTCATCTCATTTTACTGTAATTTGTTGGGCGGAGTGGTTAAATTCTCTGGTTTTCGGGGCATAATCTTCTCCTGAAATTAAAGACACGAGCCTTGGTAATTATTCGTAGGTTTACAATACAGTAAGTGGGTAATTTAAGTATATTTATAGTCGTGTTTACCCGGCAAAGATTAGACTGCTGAATTCAACATACAATATTATTCAGCCTATGTATAACGTATCCATTGCTGGGACATCTCTCAAATCTCCCCTCTGTGAGAGGGATCTAGCCATAACCTAGTACGCGGGCCCATTGCTGTTAAATGGTTTTTGCAATAATTGATCATTAAATTGATCTCGTTCTAAAAGTTAACAGATAAATATAATATCTCTAATGGACAATGATTGTACTTATAGAATATTCATTATCTACTTCAAGTCTTCCATGCCATCTATTATATCCAATACACTCAACTCCTTCGATGAATCTTCAAGAACATTCGCAGTATTAAGTTAAATCATGTGACGTAATAAGGTCACAAGTCATAACGTTGATCCCGTGGTGTAAGCCAAGCCACGTGGTTTTTCTTAACAACTTCTTAAGTCACAAGTCGGCACGTGACGTATACAATCTTATGCGAACGACTTAATTAATTTCTGATTGAACTTATTTGTCGCGATTCGATGGCACGCCGCGTACTTGTGACGACAGCAGGTGATTACACTTGAGTGTAGGATGGCGTATCGAACGTTTTGTCTATGGAACGTGTCGCGGGAAAACTTCGGCGCATTTTGATTTTTCACGTGAGGTTTGAAGTGTGAGATTTGAAGCGTGTGGTTGTTAAGTGTTTGCTTAATATCGGAAAGTGTGTTTAGGTGGCTAGGGAAGGTTGGGTCTTCAAAGTTTATGTGTCACTTATTTAGCTCTGCTTATAGGGTTACCAGATAGAAAATTTAAAAGACCGGTGAAAAGCCTGATTTCCATTGATAAAACCTTGAGATTTTGCGAATTTTCTCGCAAATGTATTACATTATGAGCTCCATACATTGTGGGCAACCATTTTCAAGGCCATTGGTGTTTCAAGATTACCAGAGATAATGCGTATCTGTCAATGCATATTTGCTATTACAGCCCAGAATCCAAACGTAGAAAGAGTTTTTCTATCATGGGGGTCGAAATCATGGTCGAATGAAAGAAACCGACTAATTGTATATTCAGGCAGAGCTTTATTATAGACACAGTTTAATTTGAAGAGTTCAACGTGCGAAGCATTTTATAGAACTTTATTAAAAGACAAAAGTTTACTTAAAAAGGTATCATCGCAAAATAAATATGATAAAACTGATAATTTGAATAGGTTTCATAGATTTTATGTGATGATTTTATATGTACAATTCATATGACTAAAGTTGATTTTTGAATAATTCTATATGAAGAAGATTATTTGATTTTTATAGAACATTCTTAAAATCATGAGATTTCCAAAAACCGGCCGCAATTCGAGAAGAGCCTAAAAATCCTGTGATCTCCGGACAGATCCTGAGATATGGTTACCTTATCTGCGTACCCCTTTGGTAAAGACTTTAAGATCCAAAGAAATAAGTTTGTGACCTAATGGTATTTCAAACTAAACCTATAAGTTTACCCAGATATAGTTGTAACTATTGTTTATTTAAAGGGAAGTGCATTGTTTGTTATGATACATATTTTCGTGCTATCTGTTGCTTTAGTTCCCGAAAAAATAACTCTCTAGCCTTTTGTTTTGATCGTAGATCAATAATCTGAGTATCTGTCGACTTGTTGTTGTTTACTTATAATGCCCGGCAGACGCGGCCATCTACTTACTTATTTTTTTGTTTTCTTGGCTTTGTTTATTTATTATATGAAATTTTGTTACCAGATATACATACATGTTTTGTCGGCACTTACCTAAATAGGAGCTTATATTTTTTTTTTAATAAAAAAAAAAACTTTTTTAAACAAGATTTTTAGCTTAATGTGCATTGACATCCAAACCAAACGTGTATTAAAAATTTTAGCTCAATCGGTTGGGGATAGCTGTTATCAAATTCAGTCGCAAGACTTGACCCACACTTACAAAATAATTAACTAACACGGCAATTAAATAAAATCTTGTTAAAAACAATGAAAATATCAAAACGTATCTAAATAACGTGTTTTCTTCAATCATAACTACTTAATCGTGCGTAAAAAATATTGAAAGCTGATAAAAACTTTTATGAAGGCGGGACAAAAACTTGCCGTCTGTCGGGCACGTTTTGACTCCGGTGCTAGCTGCCCCGTGACGCCGAATACGTCACGACTCGGCTGCTTACACTTTTATTGCACAAAAACATTAGTTTGCTGTGCGTAGAAGCTTTGTTACTCCTAACAGGCGGTGGCGTTCGCGTATGAACGTATACAAAGCAAAAGGAGTATGTAGCAGGGGCGTTATGTAGTTTCTGCCTGGGATAGTAGTAGGCATGGGAAAAAGGCACGAGCTTATGTGTGTTTGTATCAGTGTATAAGTTTGTATAGTAATGGTTGTTTGTACTTACGGATACTCAACTGTCTTACATGCCTACGGCCCATTTAGGACGACTAGCTGAAAATCAAAATAAATAATATTTTAATTCTGCAACGCGTCCCACGTTTCTTTTTGTGTGGAACTTTAAACTTTATCAACGTTTGGTACAGTTAGTAAAGCAAGATTTATAAAAAAAAAAAAAACTTTTTAAAAATTCGTTTTTTTCATCAATATATTATTTAATATTAAAAAGGCAGTACCTACTAAATAATATTTTTCTAGAACAACAGTTTATTGTTTTATTTTACAAGCAAACGCACAAGTTCAAGTGCTATCCTAAATTAATACGAATGGTATATACGTATGTCTTTCGGTTATTATCAGTAAGTAAACAATGATTGCGGTGGTTACTTTTGAAGCAAGGCAGACCTTTAAAAGAATAAAGATAAAATAAAATCTTTTTTTTGACCAGTGATGTTTCGCCGGTTATTAACTATATTATGAATGTTAATTATTATGTCGAGTACTAATTGGTGTCAAATTTGTGATGATTTAATATGTTCTGTATCTAAGTGACAATGTTATGATTAAATTATTATTTTATAACAAATACATTTTTTTATTATTTACACACTAACAATTTTGCTACTGATTGTACTTTCTCATTTTGATAGTAACGTGGGGCGAGTTGCAAAATGTAAATTAAATATTATTTATTTTGATTTTCTGCAAGTATTCCTAAATGCCGTAGGCATGTTGGACGAGTTGATGAATTACTTGGGTTAATAAACAAATAGTCATCGTTATGAAGAACTTCTTGGTCAGACTGATTGCTCTTATCACATACATAAATCTGACTAGATAACGCAAGTCCCTCCATCTGTATGAAAACCAAGTGTGGCACTTTTTCAAATACAATTTAAAAACAAAATTTAATTACAAATAAAAGAAAACATTTGCAATGCTTTGGCCAACATTTTCTATACAGTCTTTACTGCTCAATATGGCATAAAATGGCATTTTTCTAGATTTCGATGGATTTCAGGAGCCGATAATGCTAAATGAAAAGCTCAAATTACGATCTTTGTTCGTAATTTTACTCCATTTATTGACACGCAAATCTAACTAGATTTATATCTGTGCTCTTTAAGTTATGCTTCCGAACCACGCTGCACGCAAAAGTGCTGACGCAGCAGTGCTGCCGCGACACTACTGGTCCACATACAATTTCTATAAGCTTATATGAGATTACATTCCGAGCTAGGCAGCAATGTCGCGGCAGCAATGTAGCGGCAGCAATGTAGCGGCAGCAGTGCTGCGCTTCAGTGTCACCCTACTGCCGCGACAGACCAGTAGTGACGCGTCTGCCACCGCAGCGATGAATGTTGACAAGTAATTTGGCAACAAAAAGATGAATTTCTCTGATTTAGAAGAGGATCAATTAATAAAATCAAATTAACTTGTCAATTCAAAGCAACTGAATAAATACCCAACAGCGCAACAACATGAACAGCGCAACACTGCCACCTTACCGCACTGCTGGGCAGCACCTTAATGGCAGTACTGCGGCAACAGCACTGCTGCTTGTTGCCCAGTTCGGAATCATACCTTTACTGTCACTACTAATATGAAGAATCTATCAAACCCTACTAAGCTGATTTATCGGTCAAGAACCACCTACTAATGTTTTCCCATAATAGATATAAATGGTTATGTACAAATGAATCAGGCACACGGAAAGTTTTCCCAACTACCCACCAACTGAACAACACAATACGGATTAGTGAAGGCTTAGTAGTGTTACGCAACGATTGAAATGTCTGCTTTTAAAATCATACGTGGCTGTGACAGGCTAATTTTAACTGAAACCGATGCCTATGGTAATAATAACAAAGTTACTTATATTATGTTGAACGCGTAAAGCGTCTATTTTCGTTAAGCCTCGTAGGACAATGGTCATAATATTTGCCAGTCATGCAACATTGTTCAGAAACAAAGACACCGAGCCGTTTTACTCTGAGTGGGCAGAAAGTAAAGACCATTTACAGTATCCTCGAAAGTTTACTTTGAGTCTGCCACACTAATATGCATTTTCATAATCAATTATTGTTAAGACACCATCGACTTAACGTTCAACCTTTTACTATCAAGTTTGGAAAATAAATAAGAAGGAAGAAACATTATAGACCAGGGCTGAAGTCTTTGAAAATGGTAAAAAGTGAAAAAATAGAATAGTAGGATGAAACTTATTTGAAAAGGAAGAAAGTGTAACAAAAATGAAAGGAAATATAATTTACGGGCGATCTGAGGTCGGGAAGTGGAAGAAGGTGAGTTTTTAAGGGTAAAAACGGTTTATCTCGATTTCCGGCAAAACTACAAGTCCTATGGAAAAAAAGTTAAATAGCAAAGTTGTAGGTAATAAAAAGAAACTACAACTTTTGTTTTTACACTTTTTTCACATAACCAACCTTCCAACCAACCAACCTTCAATCAATCTTTTTTCATGTGAAAAAATCAAATAACCATGTTTTTGTTTTTTTTTATCATTCACAATTTTTTAATTTTTCTCGAATTTTGGTGAAAACTTACCTTTTTATGTCCCAAACACACTGTAATTTTTTTCATTTAAAATATTTATTTTTTCACCTTATTTTGACTTGATATCGAAAAAAGCACCCTAATTTTCAATCGAAAATTCTCACGTCAAAATATCTGCTTTTTTTTAAAAGTTGGTGAGTTTTTTGTTCGTTGAAATCTCTACTTTCTGATGGTATAAAAAAACATACATTACTATGATAAATTTAATTTAATTTAAGAAAATGAAATAACAGGTAGTAAAGCCCAGACCCTCCTAGCAGTGTATCAGTAAATTACACAGTGTTTGGGACATAAAAAGGTAAGTTTTCAACAAATTTCGAGAATTTTTTTACTCTAAAAGAAAAAAACAAAAACTTTGAATTTTTCACAAAAAATTTGATGTCATGTGAAAAAAGTGTAAATAAAAAAGATGTACTTAGATCTTTTTATTACCTATAACTTTGCAATTTAACTTTTTTTCATAGGACTTGTAGTTTTGTCAGGAATCAAGAGAAACCGTTTTTACCCTTAAAAACTCACCCCCTTCCACTTCTCCACATCAGATCGCCCGTAAATTATTTTTCCTTTCATTTTTGTTATCTTCTCTTCCTTTTCCAATGGGCTTCATCCTACTATTACTTTTTTTGGTTTCAAAAATTATCGACCCTGGTCTGTTAAACATACGCATCGACAAAGAATGTTGGGCCCCAAGAATTGCTTAAAAACTTTTTACAAAAGAGCAACTGAATTGAAAAAAGACTTTTTAGACCTGAGCCGTTAGGTGAGAGTCTTAAGAGAGTCGAGGACGGTAATCATCAATACACACGTGTAAAATACGACGTTTTTCAAGACACTTGTGAAGAAAATAATACTAAAATAACTGTAATTTCAATAGTGAAAACGAGTTGTGAAAAATTTATCAGTTTTCCTATGCGCGCGCAGCTAACAATGGCGATCGGCCATAGACTAAAAGAATGAGGTTTCTTCTTTTTTTGGCTTTTTGCGAATATCTTTTTTTTATTACAGAGAAAACAAAAGTTATATTTGAGTGAACGTTTTATTTATTAAACACGTATAAGCTGAAATGATCTATTTAAATATGAAGTTGCATGAAATGAGCACGCAATAGGTACATTAATTTATTTGTACTATTGAGCAGGATCTTTTTTGTATCGAAACTTTTTTAAGAACAAAGCAACTCAATAAATAAAATTAATAAAAACTCTATAACTCACTTGTGAATAATAGCAATGAAAAAGTCACAGTTTGATAACGGGTATCATTATGTGCCTAATTGCGGTGAAATTAGAGCCACTTTATGAGCAAGAGTGTTGAAAAAAATCTTACGTGACGTTACATTTTCTATCGAACGATACCTAATGTAAGCCACGATAGGGAACTTCGTTACAAAAATACTCGCTGAAACATAATCTCCTCCTGTTGTCCGTTCTTCTCCACGTACACTTTGCCGATCGGATGGTAGAATCACTTTAATTGATCCAGCCTTAGTTGTCCCCCCAAGTGACGCCCTGAGCCGAGGTGTCGACCCCTTGAATACACAGATACAAAGATATGAGTAAAGCCAATATACATAAAGACCAGTGTACCAATTTCTTACAGGTAAGCACATCATGCATTACTTATTTGCCGATTGACACTGGGCGATCGATATTGGTCGGCTACTTACAATAAGATGAGTTCTTATACTCATCCAATTTCAAGCAGGCACACTAGATTATGCTATGGACTAAACTCCAGATTAAAATCGAAATCAAGATCACATTATATCAAATCAAAATCAAAGTTAAAACCAAAATCAAAATTCAATTAAAAACAATTAAAACATGAGTACTTCGACGCCTAAGTGTACCTTTCTTTTGTATATAGTGTAAGTAGTTAGTTTAATTTTAAGTTTGTAAAGTTTACTTTTGTTTAGTTTTTAAGTATGTACATATTCTTATCCTTTTTTCTTTTAATTAAACACTTTATGTAGATAACTTTTATTAAAACAAAAATGTACATACAATTAAAACAAAAATTAAAATCACAAATAAAATCAACATACCATACAAATCGAGATTAACATTAAAATAATCAAATCAAAATTAAAAATCATAATAAAATTGAACGATATAAAATTTAATGATAATTTATAACAAAATTCTATTAAAAGAGTAAAGAGAAAAAAAAAAACTTTTAACAAAAAAATAATAAACCGAGTGCCGAAACAAAACACTACAAAGCGAAAAATAACTTTATTTTTAATGTTATTTTTCGTTTTTATTGTTTTTTTTAAGTCCTTTTTTAATTAGTGTAAAAATACCTGAAATGTGTGTTGGTATCAAGTGGTGGTTATTGCATAGTAGGTAAAAAAGAATGCCTTAAAAAATAAATGAGAAGAAAAGGCTGCTTAAAAAAGTAGAGTAGACCGACATCATAATAAGAATCCGACTCTCTTGACTTACATGATTCCCTGCGTATAACGAAACTGAATACAGAATGCCACTCATATTTTCTTGATACTGAAATCCAGACGTCATAAACCCGATGTCCGATACCGGTTACCGGCCATTGAACACATGACGTACCAAAAAGTGGAATTTCAAAAGCAATTCTGTGTACTGTTATTACGTCATATCGGACATCCAGAGCCTCATAAATGAGATTACTGCTCATTAAACAGTACCACGTAAGCTGATCGGGACAGACGAATCTACCGGAGTGGACACTGCCTATTGTGTGAGCTAATTACATTGTGCACTGTTGCATAATATTACATACTAGCTTTAGTCCGACAAGCGGATTATTTGTCTAAATTTAGAAGCTCCGTACTTATAGTTGTATGATGCATATCCAATCCTTTTGTGCTCCATCGAATTGTGTTTGTGATTACGATGCAATGACATAATGTTAATATAAATTAATATCTATATTGATAACGTTATGGACGCTGTGGGCTGTGATGATCGTATGCAAAGACTGGCTTATATTTATTGAATTAGTAATAGATTTGTTAGATTTAGAAGATACTCATTATTTCATTGTTGGAATAATGCAATCAGCTTTTATTGTTTTAGGGCTCGATTGGAGAAGTGGTAGAGATTGGTTTCTTATGCGTTACTTGTCATGTATTCGATGCGTTTATGGAAAAATATGTACCTACCTACTTATTTGTCTTAGAGGAGTAGCAGTTTAGAAGACCTTGGACAAAATTGAGTAAAAGGAACATTGCTCGTGTTCTATTACACGTGGTCCACCGTAGACACATTGTCCATATTCTTATGTACTGAGGGTTTGTATAACTTTAAGGCTATAAGATTTCATTAACTCTCTTCGATTTCCCAAGATATAGAGAGCATTTTTGGCAAGGACACTAACAGCCACACTACCAGTAGTGTCGTTTACAATTAACAGCACTGCAAATCCTATTTTGAATTAAATGGTACAGTCAACACAGAAAAGTTCAGAAATATAATTCCTAAGGTTATCTCATTGCTTATGAGTTGCATTTGCACATGTTAGTTATAATCATCGTTATTAGTACCATCTAGAAGTTTTATTTTGTGTTTTTCTGAATCATTTGTAGAACATTAAGTAAGCGTAACAGTGTTAAATAGTTTATTTTTAAGGAATTATTCAATTTTGAATACCAGCCTTTGGAAATGTTGTTTGTGCGATGGTGTTCTCCAAATACCCATAACATGGCACTCAAATATGACTTCATCCAAATACTCGCCATAAATATCGGGAACAAAATTAAAACAGACAATTTATATTTCTTCCTTTTTTAATTTTCAACAATTTTAAACGTATATTGACATCACTTGTCATCCGCTTTGTTTCTTAAACAACTATAGGTACAGGTAATAGTACATTACTGCAGAATCCAGTAAGTAAGCCTTCCTGGCCAAGTATGAGTTATGTACGAGGCCAGGATGGCTTTTTTACTGGTTGAGGCTTGTATAATGCTGAAGGTTACATTCATATTAGGGCAATTACAGATAGATATTGTGATCGATTTACCGGGGGCATTTATATTTGTTTGTTGTACATCTTGATTATCGGACTCAAAAATATATCTATCTCATAAAATGTCTTACCAAAAAGAGAGATAGATATATAATTGGAGCCTCCCTTCTATAACCATGTTATAATGGCTAAAAGCTGTGTCTGGTGTATTAAGCTGTGTCTGGCTGGTACTATGTTTTTTTTTTTCTAAGCAGATCTAAAGAGAATGACCTACTGTCTAGAGATGGGCGTTTTCGGTTTTTTGCACAAACGGTTATGTAATCGATATACAGTTTTCGTATCAATATCCAAATCGGTTTTCGGATATCGATATCATTTAGTACAGTTTGTATAAGTTAAAATGTTATTTAGATGAGCAAACTAACAACGAACGCGAAATAATACTTAGAAAGAGAGGTAGCGCTATGGTTCCTATCGTTTGTGAAGTTTGCGTTTTGTTCGTAGTTCGTACGTTTTCGTATTGTTACGGTTTTAAGTTTTGACTTATTCGTTCTCGCACGCTAGTAAGGTTTTTATTAGATACAGTTTTTGTAATATCGGTTATTTTGATATAGATATCGGTATGATATGATATCTAACACATATCCGAAATAAGTTACCATTTGATATATCGGACCAATCCCTACTACCTCTACTTACTTACTGGACAGTAGGAGATTCCAAATTTAAAATCTCGCTTCTTACTGGACAGTTGTGAATGAGTCTCCGGTAGAGCTCACTTTCTGGATACTTTTTAGAGATGTTATGACAACATTACATACCATTTTTGAGAAAAGTGTATTTACGACACTCCCGGGCCCAAGTGGACCGGCAAGTCTACTACTATTTAAAATATTGAGACGTGTGGGCGGAAGTACCATGTGTCCTGACCGTGCTGTTCGCGCTCGCGGTACGTCAGTTGCTTGTTGCAGTTGGCTTGGTAATGTCAACCCTACCATCGGTAATTTCAACCCTGTCAACGGTAATGTCGATTTGAATCTACAGATTTTAAACGGAGTTTCTGGCAATATTTTGCCCCAATGTTCAAGGACCTCCGGTCCATTGTATCAAGATCTGCAGCATCAATTCGTACTCGTGGTTGTACAAACAATGATAGAGTAAGCGGTCTTAGTTCATATTGTCCACCAGTAATATACGTCAGCGGTCGGCTATTTATGCTTCACAGTCGCATAACACTGTTTGTAACTCCATGAGAATTAGTGAGGCTTGACCTAAAACTCGTCTTAGGATTTGTTTGACATCCCGATCCCCCTGGTGGGGAGGGTTTTACAAAAAGCGAGGCCAGCGGCTGCTGGCGGTATGAACTTCCATTAAATTCTATATATTGTTGATACTTTCTTGAACTTACTCCAGTCTAGTTGACTAAATGCATTATTGAGACCAGTAAAATTAGTACCATAATGGTAAACAAACAAAGAACCCTACTGCGACGTGCTGTGAAGCATCGTAGAGCCATGTTGAAGTCATTCGTTGTTAATGTTTCCGTCAATTCTATGTGCCGCACGATATGTGGCTTAAGTAAATAGTACAATCCAGCATTTATTGCCATTGCGTAGTAGCGTAAAAGGCATCAGCTGATTCTATAAGGTCTTTGGGTAGGCCAGTTAGAGGAGTTTGACAAGGTGTAGATGCCTGGTTTCACGAAGGGCGATTTTCGGGATGTTACGAAATCGACGAAAAATAGCCGGTTAGCTGCTGTAATTGGCTGTTGAAAATTCATTCAACCAATCACAGTACTTAACCGGCGATTTACTACTGATGGTTCCAGCCCCACAAATACTTTCTCATGATTTTGATCCCTTGGTATTTTTAACGCTCATGATTCCAGTCCCGCAAAAACTTCTCAATATTTCTGGCCTCCTGGTACTTTGGGTATAGATGCTTGTACATATGTAACAGGTATAAATAAATTCTTAAAGAGAGTGACGCATCGTCATTGTGGTGAATAGAACCTAATTCGTCTGAGACTTTCAATAATAAAGCAAAATGGCTTTACCCCGAGTTTATTTCGACGTTAGCGCTGATGGTTCAGCGTTGGAAAGAATCGTTGTTGAGCTTAGACCAGATGTGACCCCTAAGACTTGTGAAAACTTCCATGCCCTGTGCACCGGCGAGAAGGGCTTCGGTTACAAGGGCTCCACTTTCCACCGAGTCATCCCCAACTTCATGTTGCAAGGAGGTGACTTCACAAACCACAATGGCACTGGTGGCAAGTCCAACTACGGCGAGAAGTTCGCTGATGAGAACTTCGTCCTGAAGCACACCGGCCCTGGTGCCCTGTCTATGGCTAACGCTGGACCCAACACCAACGAATCCCAGTTCTTCATCACCACCGTGAAGACCTCCTGGTTAGATGGCAGGCACGTCGTTTTCGAAAACGTTGTTGAAGGCTTGCTTGACCACACATGGATGTGGTCAAGCAAGTTGAAGCCTTCGGCTCCCAGTCTGGCAAGTCCTCAAAGAATTCTTAATTCTGTAATAATTATAAAAGTATAACAATATTTTTTAGGTTTAAAACTATGTCCTCCCAGGTAATACCTTCACAGTCTTCAAGTGAATTGAATATGGTTCATTCCAATTATGATAAAACTTATTGCTATGTTTTAGGTTGCAAACTAGGGATTGCATTTATTTCTGTGCATTGTTTATTCATAATAATAATAGATTAAATAGTTTAAAACAAAGTCGCCTCCCATCACTGTCTGTCCCTATGTATGCTTAGATCTTTAAAACTACGTCACGGATTTTGATGCGGTTTTTTTAATAGATAGAGTGATTCAAGAGGATGGTTTATGTGTATAATACGCGGGCAAAGCCGTTGCCAGAAGCTGGTAATATATTAACTATTCTATATCATCTTTCGGTTGATTGAAAACAAAAGAGACGTGGCCCAGTTTTTCCACTATACATTTTTAAAAGGGGCAACTGGACTATGGGCCCAATTCCATACGCGTCCGAATGACCCCTTACCTAAAATAATCAATTTCCTAACACAGTACCTACTTATCCGTTGGTGCCATATTTGGAATACTATCTATACTTATACTTATAATATTATAAAGAGGAAAGATTTTTTTGTTTGTTTGTTTGTACCGAATAGGCTCCGAAACTACTGGACCGAGTAAAAAAAAATCACCAATAGAAAGCTACATTATTCCTGAGTGACATAGGCTATTTTTTAAACCTGAAAAAGGGTCCTGAGTGGTGGTCCACGGGAGCGAAGCCGCGGGAAACAGCTAGTTTTAAATAATTTCACTAATGGCACCTGCGAAAAATATCGATAGTTGCCGTATGTGGAATACCTCAGGTGCCGTTTAAACAGGTGCCTAATGTGGAATACGTCGTATTTCCACATTATTGAGTTTTTTTTCCAAATAAATTTGCTTCTATCTAGTAATAAATAAATAGTAATATTTCTGAAGTTTGCAGCTACTTTTATTTCATGATTTACTTAGTAATAAATAAAGAATTATATTTCTGAGCTTTGCTGTGTTGACTGTTCAAATTAATCCAAAATAGGCTTGGTAGAGTCGTTAATTGTAAACGACACTACTGGTAGTGCGGCTGGTAATGCCCTTTCCAAAAAGCGCAAAAAACTAAAAAAATATACAAAAATACAATAATTAAAAAGTTGGTTATTTAACTACTTGGACGAGGCTAAATCTTACCTACTTGTTACTTAATGCTAAATGATTTGTTTGTTGTTTATTTATAACACACCGTAAAAATAAAAGCTTTGATTACAGAAATTTCATTTGTGGATTGTTTAAAAATACATCACCATCCAGAAGAGAATTTTTGATCAAACCGTTACTACGACTTTTTGTTTTTAACTTAATAAAAATAGCCGAGAGCGATTATTGTGAATTTTAAAAGAACAAAGTTAAAATGCTTGTATTAAATATTTTTTCATTGTCAGTTACATTTAATAAATATTTATTACGTAGGTATTGATAAATCTTGACGACAGATTGAAATTAAGGGCAAAGTTATGTATTATGCAAGAAATAGACGATGATTATTCCTATGAATAATAAAAGCACATGTACAAGGTAAAATGGATTTAATTAAACCTCATATTTCTAGAATCTAGTGCAGTGATATAATTTCAAAGATAACAACATTAACAACTACGTATTCCTTGAGTGTCCTTACGAGGACACAACATCATCATCTTCCTGCCCTTGTCCCATGTTACTTGGGGTCGGCGCAACACGTTTTCTTCTTCCATACCGTCCTGTCCCCCGTCCTACTCCTCACACAGTCCATCCATCTTTTCTTTGGCCGCCCCCTCCCTCTCCATCCATCCACATCTACATTCATAACTCTTTTAGTAACATGCGTTTCATCCCTCCTCATCAGATGACCATACCAGGACAAACGGATTCCTTTCAACTTTTCTGTCACTGGCGTCACTTTCAAACTTCCTCTAATATACTCATTTCTCACTTTATCTATTCTCGTCACTCCGCACCTTACGGGGACACAATACGTCCAAAATTATTCCGAGTATATATTTTGTCTTGAGCTATGTTTTATGTTTGCGCATTCCATGAGTTATTTTGTAAGAATGATATTATGTGCTCTGTGTCCGTGTGAGTGCATCATTATTCCGAACATGGGCGCTGAGTCGAGGGATTGGGCTATTTTAGTAAACATGCATTGTTCTACTGTTGGCCCACAGAACGACGGACCAACGCGACGTGCGACGCTGTCCCCTACATATTGATAGATATTGCTAAATTAACGTATTTTATTTAACATATCGATTTGCAATAAATTTGGTTCAGCTTCCTATTAACCCAGATACTTATAGGCTAGTCCTTTCTTATCATCAATTATTTCACACATCACATCATCAGACTATTAATGTTCCCACTGCTGGGACACAGGCTTCCTCGGTGAGAGGGAATGGGCCGTAATCCACCACGCGGGCCCAGTACGGGTTGGTCATCAATTATTTGAATTGTATATATTATTATATGTATTTGATTCTCGGTTCGAACAAAGTATTAAGGTACGATTAATTTTAGGGTTCCGTACCTCAAAAGGTACAAAAAGGAATCCTTATAAGATCACTCTCTTGTCCGTCTGTCTGTCCGTGTGTCAGCACCGATTTTTTCAGGAGCGGGTGGACTTAGCAAGTTGAAATTTATACCAGATAATAGTACCTATTAGGTGTATATCATATGATATAGGCATATTTAGATTTTCGAAAACTTGTAAGTACCAAAATTTACCTTAATTTTCGACTTTTTTATTTTTCGTAAATTTTCCTTTACTTGTGCTGTAAGACCTTACTTTTAACCAAAAATAACGATTCTAGTTCAACCGGAAGTACTCTATAGGTTTTGGGTCGAAAACCTGTATGGTAGTTCCCGTTGACGTAGAATCACGAAATTTGGCAAAAAGTAAGGTCTAACAACACAAATAAAGGAAAAATTCCAAAAAATAAAAAAACGTTGAAAATTAAAGGGTGTCCCCATACATACATAGTTGACGCCACCCTGGGTACGGAACCCGTCGTGCGCGAGTCCGACTCGCACTTGGCCGGTTTTTTCCACCTGCAATTCCTCAGTAGGAGCCTAGATTCTGGCATTTAATGCAATAGGTTTGCTCCCTATATGAGACCTATACATAACTCACGAAATATATATATAATTATATAAACTCACTCTTCGGGCAATACAAACGCGATGATGTTATTGATGCATTTGTTATTATAATATTATTTTTGTTTTTTTATGGTCTACATGCTTACTTATCAAATGATTTACATGTTTGCGATGTCACGTTAAGTACCTTTATTCGTTGATAAAAAATTTGCTTGTCAAACAGATCGTTCTCACGGATGTTATTCATTGTTCGCACCTACGTGTTCTGATTCTTCATTATTTCTTGCCACTCTTGCCAGGTACAGCTTACCTTTATCTTGATACAATTTGATTGATTGTTCTCTAAATCTAATCTTTACTTTATGAAAAAAAAATACCGGCCAAGTGCGAGTCGGACTCGCGCACGAAGGGTTCCGTACCATTATCGCAAAAAACGGCAAAAAAACACGTTTGTTGTATGGGAGCCCCACTTAAATATTTATTTTATTCTGTTTTTAGTATTTTTTGTTATAGCGGCAACAGAAATACATCATCTGTTTAAATTTCAGCTGTCTAGCTATCACGGTTCATGAGATACAGCCTGGTGACAGACGGACAGACTGATCGCGGAGTCTTAGTAATAGGGTCCCGTTTTTACCCTTTGTGTACGGAACCCTAAAAACCCATACTTTCAAATGAAACAATAATTTCTTATAGTTATTGTTTAATTTAAAAGCTAGTTTTCATGTGGAGCTTTTTGTTCAAATCATTGCAGTATCTATCTTCTAATAATGAAATTGATTGCCGTGGCTCCGGTCAATAAATTGTGGTAGGAAGGTACCTACCTATGTGATATTATACATAGGCCTCGCAGCATTAAAGATCGCCAGCTTAGCATGTCAGTACGTCTCCGTCACTTATTGAAATTCGAGGAATTGCCAGATAGAACCTATTGATAAAATGCAGCTCGAAGCCTGTTGCGCAATATCCAACGAATATTCTCGAAGTCCGGTTCATAAAATCGCAATCAAGCCAATGTGATAAAATTTTTTGCTCATCCAACAATTTGATCCAATAACAATTTAGATACATGATTTTTAGGGTTCCGTACCCAAAGGGTAAAAACGGGACCCTATTACTAAGACTTCACGATCAGTCTGTCTGTCTGTCTGTCCGTCTGTCACCAGGCTGTATCTCATGAACCGTGATATCTAGACAGTTGAAATTTTCACAGATAATGTATTTCTATTGCCGCTATAACAACGAATACTAAAAACAGAATAAAATGAATATTTAAGGGGGGCTCCCATACAACAAAAGTGATTATTTTGCCGGTTTTTGCTCGATATTAATAATGGCAACAGGTAGACACTTGAAATATTCACAGAATATTTAGTTGTATATTTACTTCAAAAAATAATAATTATTAAATTAAAATAAAATAAATTAAGGGGGGCTCCCATCTAACAAACGTGATTTTTTTGCCGTTTTTTGCGATAATGGTGCGGAACCCTTCATGCGCGAGTCCGACTCGCACTTGACCAGTTTTTTGCCTACTGTACTGGTCCGTAACTCGATAATATGTAAATATATCATGTTGGCAAAAAAAGTGATAATTTGGACGTTGTATATTTGATTACTTATACAGATAGTTGTCGTTTAAATTACAGGTTCTATAGATATTTTCGTTACGGTGGCAAAAAGTGGTGTAGAATTACGAACTTTTTATACGCAGAAAATAACAGCCGAATCTTACTATAAACTTGTTGCTTAAAATAGTTATTTCAATTTAGACTATATAAAAAACCGGCCAAGTGCGAGTCGGACTCGCGCACGAAGGGTTCCGTACCATTATCGCAAAAAAAAAAACGGCATAAAACACGTTTGTTGTATGGGAGCCCCACTTAATTATTTATTTTATTCTGTTTTTAATAGCTGGCAATATAGCTGGTGTTATAGCGGCTAAAATACGGCAGAAATACATCATTTGTGAAAATTTCTAGCTGTCACGGTTCATGAGATACGGACTGGTGACAGGCGGACAGACACACAGACAGACGGACAGACACACAGACAGCCGGACCGCGGAGTCTTAGTAATAGGGTCTCGTTTTTACCCTTTGGGTACGGAACCCTAAAAAGATACAAAAGCATTAAGTCCAAATGACAAATGAGCGTTAAAGTGCTATAACTAAGTCTAAAATAAACAATTTCATGGTCACTCTACCACAAAAAATAATAGCACCTTGTTTATTTTCCTGCTAACTTCAGAAGCCGACCAAGAAACAGACTAACAATACGAGTAACATTACAATCAAAACAACATAAAAAAAACCATTGCTGTACAGATGAATGGTGACATCAATAAGGTACCTATCACCTGTATCTAAAGTTGGACAGAGCTACATCGGCCAAATTGTATATGAACAATACCGTACTTATGACATCAGCTGTCACAATGGGCTACTAAGTTTGTATATTATGTTTGTCAGTAATATCATCGGGGAAGTGCGTGGATAGGTAGGTACTACTATTGTATTTAAAGTTCAAGGATATATTTCAGGTACTTCCTAACACACGACATTTTATGATATGCACACCTTGTAGGTATTTGAATTTGAAGTGTGATCAATAAGGATCTTATATCGTACTAGCTGACCTCCGCGGCTTCGCTCCCATCAACTGGCTATCTACCTACCTACCACCTACCTATCTACCCTACCTACCTACCCACTTACCTACCCGCCTACCTTACCTCTCACCTGCCCTACCGATTAACCTATATACCCTACCCTACCTATCTACCAATTTGTTTGAATAAGAAATTATATTACAATACGAATGTAACCAACTTTTGTTTCTACTGGCGGTCTAATTAAATTTTAGAACACAAAAGCTGCTATAGTGACTTACTTATGATAGTGAGATATATTCTCTCGCAGTTTTTTATGTAGGTAATACTGAGTACTTTAATCATGTAGTACATAAATTGTATGTATCATCAATAGTTTTCTCAGCGCACGCCAAATAATGAATTGTATAGGCAAAATGTTGTTGTTTTTTTTTTTTTTTAAACTTTGCCCCACACTAGGAATTTCTCCTGTATCGTGGGTGCGTTTACAAACATATAAGTTCACATACACAAACACCCAGAGCCGGAACAACTATTTGTAGATCATACAAATAATTGTTCCGTGCGGAAAACGAACCCGCGACACGCAGCGCAGCAGTCAATCGCTAAACCACTGCGCCAACCGTGCGCCCAAAATTATTTGGATTTACATTATTGCAGTTTTCATAAGAATCTCTAATATTTTTGGAAATACATTATAGCGTATGTTATTCGTGAATAATGTAGCTTTCCATACGAGAAAGAGTTTTTTGAATCGGTCCAGTAGTTTCGAAGCCTATTCAGTAGAAACAAACAAACAAAAAAATCTTTACTCTTTATTGGTATTAGTATAGATGAAGATGATGGGATTAACAGACGGAAACATTGTTTTACTCAAACAAGTTTACTGTTTACTTTAACCTATAATTTCAGATTTGTCCATACTATACTATTATAGGAACCATGACAGTATAACAAACAATGATTTCTTAATACAATAATCCCTAATTGCCCGGCTGCAAGGAAAGGCTTATGTTTTTCGTGCGTATTTATTTATTTATTGGCCTATCTACAATTGTTACACTGTTTATTCTAATAATACAAGCAATATGATACAAGCATAGTATACAATATGATGCGATAGACACAGATCTTGATCTTGTATGTATGTAATACTCCTTATTACCTTATATCTTTAAAACCACTAGACGGATTTATTTAGATGGGTCTTGATCGCCCAAGTGTTCTTAAATAGGTGACGTTATAAAAACAAACATGGTGGTTTTTGGGCGCCATATTGTGCCAGTCCCAAATTTTTTTTCTTCCATACCCAACGTCCGGGTATCAAAATGACGGGTTTTAAGAGGTCATAATTTTCTTCTTGTTTACCATCTTTTAGGTTCGTTTCATAAGCAGGGTTCTTGTTTTTTTTTTTTTTTTACCTTTTTATCTTTTTTTTTTCGAATTGTTTTAAACATGTTAAGCGCGTTGTTTGTGTTGTTGCGTGTTATTTGTTTGTAACCACCTTTTAAAACCCAGTCGACGGCACGAACTATTTTGTGCGCGGGATAAAATGCATTTTATATCAATCGACAACACGTGCGGAAGAGATAGATGCTGTGATGAGCAGTAGCAAGTTAGTTCGCGTACGAATACACACTTTTGCAATTTTTTTGCGAAATGGATAATGATTTAGGACGAAACCGAGCGCCTGAAATTTTATAAACAGACCTTTGGCAGTCTAGATATCTTGAAAAAATGACTAAATCTATCTGTTCAAAATAAAATTCTATGCATTGTTGAACTACTAATCTATCCCTGTATGGAGGCCGTTTTGCAATTATGGTATTTATTCACGCTCAAAAATGCGTTAAAATTAGTGTCGAAATGTGGAACTTTCGATGCTCATAACATTCAAATATTTTCTTTTTTTACTTTTTCGCTTCCATACAGGGCTAGATAATGATGACAAATTGATATTACTTTTTATTTTGAACGTACATCGTCAAACAGTGGAATAATCCCTAGACTACGTTTTTATGGAAAAAAATCGACTAGTGTAACCTTAGTTTTGATACCCGGACGATAAGTTGGAAGAGGGAGGATTAGGTGGTCAGCCAGCTTGTGAATATGTACCCTCCGACGGCACAACATGATTTTCTTCTTGTTTACCATCTTTTTAGTTTGTTTTGCGTCGATAGGCAACGTCGCGCACGAATTTTCATAAATCGATTGAAATGCATCGCATTGTGTCCATATAAACTTGCTAGCAATTTAGCTCAGTACAAATTGATATTAAGTCGATTTACGTCGAGCCATCAGGATGGTCGCTTAAGAGTATAGAGATATCCTTTTGTTTAAAGCAGAACTGAGCCGATAATGAAACTTCGTTGATAGTAAGCTACACGCACATGCACGGCTCATGTGCGAGGCTATGGCACCGAAACCGAGGAAAAAATTCACGGTTCCGGTGCATATAAATATTACATAATATAATTTACACAATATAAAAATTTGCTGATGAGCAGAGCACTGATGTATTCTAGACACTGTAAAACTGATAAATGCAAACAACATAATGGCATTCGTAAGCCTACTTTAAGGTTACACTAGTCGAAAATTCTTCCATACAAACGTAGTCTAGGTATTATTCCACTGTTTGACGATGTACGTTCAAAATAAAAAGTGATATCAATTTGTCTCATCATTATCTGGCCCTGTATGGAAGCAAAAAAGAAAATATTTGAAAGTTATGAGCGTCGAAAGTTCCACATTTCGACACTAATTTTAACGCATTTTAGGGCGCAAATAAATACCATAAGAAGACGGAAAATTGCAAAACGGCCTCCATACAGGAATAGATTAGTAGTTCAACAATGCAAATAATTTTATTTTGAACAGATAGATTTAGTCGTTTTTTCATGATATCTAGACTGCCAAAGGTCTGTTTATAAAATTTAGCGCGCTCGGTTTCGTCCTAAATCATTATCCATTTCGCTACAAATTTGCAAAAGTGTGTATTCGTACGCGAACTAGCTTCCTACTGCTCATCACAGCATCTATCTCTTCCGCACGTGTTTTCGGTTGATATAAATAAAATGCATTTTAACCCCGCGCACAAAATAGTTCGTGCCGTCGACTAGTGTACCCTTAAAGTAACAAAACATCTCCGGGACATTTTGAAAAAAAAATAAGGAATGTTATACTAAACATGCAACCTAGTTTGCATTTAATAAGTTATTAATATTAAATATTTTTTATAGTCATTAAGTTACTCAAATAAGTTTGTATTCATGTCATAATGTTGTCTAAAAAACGATTAAGTTTTTGTCTATAAGTACTCATGACGTCACCGCTTTGGCAAGGCCTAGCGTAACAGTTTACTATTTTACATAATATTTTCGCCATGGGAGTGAAACCGAGGGAAAAATGCACAGTTCCTATCCGAGGTCATGATGGGACCGAAAAATCTAAAAGTTAAATTGAAAAATGTTATAATAACTAGACACACGATACAATGTAATAAAGTTGGTTACTATTATATTGCATTATCTACTTGCAATCAACGTATTATTATGCTAAGTTGGCAATGTATATGCATAGCTGGGGAATCAGGAGATACAACTTATACATGATTGATATGCACCAATTTGCAGTCTGCACAGTTAAGCCTGATTCGCGGCAAAATGCGGTATGAAGTCAAAATGTATGAAATTTTTATTTGTTGTTTGTAAGCAAAGCCTCTTTTGAATATCAAGGAGAACCTACTGGACACCTAGTATGAGCCGTGACAGTGATTACAGAACACTTGAATTCCTGTCATATAAGCGACGCGACGAAGGCGAAAGTTACAAATGTAAATAAAAGTAGTATTTACAAGTTCAGTCACACAGACGTAATTGTGTTCCTTTAAAAGCTTTGGCCTAGTTTTCTTTCAAAGAAAAATCTTATTTATTAAGAACGGAAGGTAAAACTTTTGAGGTTTTTTCACTGTAGGTACCGACAAAAAAATTGGTAAAATCATTAATCTATACTAATATTATAAAGCTGATGAGTTTGTTTATTTGTTTTAATGCGCTAAAATAAATAGGAGCTACTGATTGAAATTGAAAAAACATTTTTTGTTGGATAGTCCATTTATCGAGGAAGGTTATAGGCGATATAACGTCACGCTACGACCAATAGGAGCGGCGCATTAATGAAAAATGTTGCAAAAACGGGCAAAATTATTGCTTTTTGAGAGCTTCCGTTGCGTGCGCTGCGTAAGCGGTTACAGTTACGCAACATTCGTGTATGTAGGGTAGGTAGGTAGCCAGTTGACGGATGCGAAGACAGCTAGTATAACATAATAATGCTCTCCAAAATATTAAGTTTTCAAGTTGTTACTGTATCCTTAGCGTGATCATGAGGTTAACTTACTAACACTTATCCCTTCACACTAACTTGCTACATCACCTAAGCTTGATAAATCAATTTTTCTTTCGTGTTTTTGGTTGTTTTTCACGTTGCTGATTCGTAGTCACACCAGATTATCACACCAGTATGACAAACAGGATTTTTTTTCTCATTTGTCACACCACCGATTTTACAAAGTCAGGCAAAGTTACTTTGAAGCATCATAATAGGTAATAAAACATTGTCCCTAATCTTCTATTGAAAATCAAGCAACACAGGAGTAATTTTACGATATGTTATTTCCATCCACTGCCATTTTTGAAAGATAAGATCAGCAGTGGTAAGTCCCGGAGAAATTATTAAAATTTATCGACCCCGCAACGAAATTAATCAAACACCTACGGTTATCAAGTATCTGTTGAGATTAGCAATAAATCCATCATAATACTATGTACAATAACTTAGGACTTCGATTATCTGGGCCGTCCCCGGTTTCAGGCTCGTACCTTTTTAGGGTTCCGTTCCTCAAAAGGAAAAAAAAGAACCCTTATAGGATCACTTCATTGTCTGTCTGTCCGTGTGTTAAGACCGTTTTCTCTGGAATGCCTGGAGGTATCAAGTTGAAATTACTACTGTGATATAGGTACTCAATCAAAACCTAAACGGTACTTCCCGTTGACTTAGAATCATGAAATTTGGCAAGATGCAATGTCTTAAAACACAAGAATATAATATATAATCTTTGAAAGCTACAAATTTGAAAACTGTAAATTAGTAGCCGCAACAACTTATTTGCAGTTGGTAAACTGACTGCAAATGTCGATGTATGGGAACAACAGTTTTCCGATTTTCCGCAAAGTTCATTTTTCTCCTGCGTTAGAGCAGTGTTTGGAACTTTCATTGTTTATAAACGTCAGTAATGTTACCTAATTATTTTGTTGAATGCAGCTGATTATACGGAGCCCTCGGTGCGCGAGTCCAACTCGCACTTGACCGTTTTTTTCTCACTTCACCGCTTAATGAGGTAAGGGTTTAACAAGTTTATGTACATAAATTATGGCCTTAAATTCTCTTAGCTTTAAGAGAATTTAAGGACGAGTAAGCTTTTACTCGTCCTTAAAAGATCAATACGAGCTTCATACATGGGGTATTTAGTATAAGAGTTAGAAAGTCAAACTAATATTTGTTTGGTTGAACTTTATTTGCTTACTGAGAATTTAACTGTAATAAAATTGAAGAATCCATATTAGAATTTAATTGTGGTCAATGGTTTGTTTGGAGCGATCTGGTTGGCTGGTGTTCAATGTTCACCGAAGGTAGACGGCGCCGGGGACGGCAGGGTACGCCGAGTACGCCACTGGGGAGTACGCCGAGTACGGTACTACGCCGGCTGCTGGGTAGTAGCCAGCGTAGTCGACTCCAGCGGGGTAGGTCAGCAGCTGGGGCTTGGGGTTCGGCGCAGCAAAAGCCACTGCCAACAGAGCGAAGAGGGCGAACTGTAAACAAAAATAAAAGAAAATTAGAGGTTTAGTTTTTAAAAGCTAATATTATTTGTGGATTCACGTCAAAAGGGCAAAGGCACTGTTGTTTATGTCTGTAACACTTATCCAGAAAGTTAATAGAGTTCTATAAAAAACTGAATTTATGCAACGTTTAATTACAAAAACATAACTCATATTTTACAAGTTTAAAGTGGAGATTTTATCCCGCATTTATGGTAAAGGTTAAAATAACAAGATATACAGGCATAACTTGGGAGGTCTTTGAACTTTCAGGAGTAATCAAAACTTAAATATAAAGTAAATTTAAACTGTGTGAATCAAATCCACTTCAAAAATGTTTAACTCGAAAATCGGGACATCTTATAGAGATCTCGCCCAAGTTTACTAAGAATGAACTAAGTGTCAGCATTATTACAGAGGAAAGTTTCAACTCGTTCCAAATTTAAGTGTTTCTTAAATAAAAGTTACATAAGTTTTGTTCCCTTTTCAAAGAAGTTTGAAAATTCAAGTTTCTAATGTTTTAATGATAAATGGGATGTTGAAAGAGATACGAGACTTACGATTTTAGCGAACATGTTGATTGAGCGATGCAGTGTACTGAATCATACTTAGCTTCAGTAATGCGAAGCTTATATAACAAAATATTAGCCTTGATCTTTAGAATACATGATCTATTTTGTTAGGAAGACAATATGTCAAACCATAGCGAGGGCGCTGAGGTCGTTGATCTGAGGGTTCCTTAGAATATTCACATCCTGACTCGCCTTGTATGGTAACTGTATTGTTAATCCGTGTCTACATTACATTGAAGCTTTAGAAGCGGCGACATATTTGTTCCTTTATGTACGCTTGAGGATGATCTAAGTGACTAAAGATACACAAATTGCGTCTGCCTAGTATGCTCTAAAAGTAATAAAACTGAAGCGGTGCATAATTTAATCTTTTAAATTTGCGTGTGGTAGCTATTGTACAAACAAAGGCGGGCTACTTGCTGATGTAGAGCGCGTCTCCAGTACGTTTGTCTGTGCTCATAATTTACATTGATTCCCAACAGAATCATTTGTAAGTATAGGTTTTCCGTTATTGTTTGAGTGTCCAAGGACATGAGCCACCTATAAATGTCGAGGGAGGACGTGAAATAAAAACAGTACGACTTTAAAACTTAAGTGTATCGGGAGCTACCTGGACTTGTAATAAATAAATACATACATATCAAAATGTTTGCCAAACTGGTGAGTAGAGTTACTAGTTTTATAAGATTTTGGTTTTATGTTTTGTTTGGGCTTCTTTATTTCCTCTTGCTTGAGAAAATAAATTTACAACAATATACCTGCATAGGGATTATTAACAAAATACTTACTACGACTATACATCACTATTTCGCACAAGAATCCTATTATATTATTTGCTTCTCCTTCGTACTCCGCGTCACACTTCTAGCCGCTACGATGGCTCCTTCTCTGTTACTGCAGTGCATCTCTGGAACTCTCTTCCACACTCCATACGCGATAGCCCTTCTCTCGATGTCTTCAAGAGGAAAATAAGAAGCATTTCCATTCAACGCAATAAATTATATATATATATATATATATTATATATGTATTTGTCTTTATAAACGTAGGTAGGTCTTTTATGTATTATTATGTAACTAGTTTAATCTTACTACATAGATATATATATTGTACACTGGATTACTGCCCTCTATTATGATCTCTATCACTCAAAGGTTTGCTGGAAGAAAATTCCATTTGGAGTTAAGCTCGCCTTTGTACATGCATTTTGTTATCAACTTGTTTTAATGTAATTAATGTCTTGTTGTACAATAAAGAATAAAGAAGAAGAATTGATTACCTTGGAGTAGGAGGCTGATGTTCATAAGAAATAATTTTTGTGCGTAATACCTGTACTCTTCTCAAATAACGCGTACAATCAGTGTATATAAATTTGTTTGTGTATCAGTTCCCAGAGTCCCATTCATAAAGGAACGTTTTTTTATTTGCGTAACAAGCTTATGTCACAAGCAGATCATAATAATATCGAGAAAACATTGAATTTCCTCGGAAGTATCAAATTATTAGTCAGAAGTTGAAGGAAGAGATGTATAATGTATCACAGAGTTTTTGTTTAATTTGTTTGGTGATTATGATTGTTTTTGTTTCTACCTATGTTGAAGAGGATGACATAATATATGACATCGTAAAATAGAATTAATCTTTCAGTACTATGATTTAAGAAAATCCTCCTTAATCAATTGTGCCAGAGTCGAGGACTATTAGATTTTGAATACTTACCTACTTCAATGATCTTGTCGTAGCTTACATTCCTTTGAGTTGGAAACTTTCACACTAAGTCTGTGAGTGTGTGTGTGTTTGTATGCTTGTTACTTCCTCACGCTCAAACGGCTGTACGGATCTGGATGAAATTTGGTACAAACATAGATTATAGTCAGGAATAGCACATAGGATACTTGTTATCCCGGGCATAAGTTCCCCTGGGACAATTTTCGACATTCACGCGGGTGAAGCCGCTGGCAGAAGCTGGTAAACCCATAATTTTAAATACCAATAATTATTTAAATAGATACTTGTCATACATTAGGTACATTTAGGGCTAATCCAGACAAAAGATCAACCATGAATAGCACCCACGCTCATTATAATCGTCCATGTGTATCGGGCTTTACCTTATTGCTGCGTATTATTAGGTCCTCGGATTCAGCCAACTTTGTAGATTAAGAGCCGCTTTGTTTTGCTGGCCAACTATCCCAACTGCTATTAGGGCCACCTGGCTCATGACATACCGACTCCGAGTCGTTGACTTCCCCAGTTGGTCTAATACTGGTATTCGTGGTGTAATTAATTACACATAAAAGTAGTAGTGGCGACAATTAAGCGTTCTTTTGTTTTTCTATAGGCTGAATAAAATAAACCTTCTTTGTATGAAAGGCCTTTGCCCTGCTGTTGAACAGTTAGGTACTGGCGTTATGAAACAAACCAAGAGGTGGTCTTTTATCGCATGATGAACAAGAGTAAATGTTGTAATAGTACATTATGGTACAAGTGTGCAATGTTGGTGATTACCGCTGAGGCGCCATTGAGACCCGAGCCGTAGGTGAGGGTCTTAAGAGAGCCGAAGACGGTAATCATCAATACACACGTGTATCATACGACGTTTTTCAACACACTTGTAAAGAAAATAATACAAAAAAATCATTTTCAACAGTAAAAACGAGTTGCGAAAATTTTTCACAATGGCGGGCAAAATTAATCAGTTTTCCTATGCGCGCGCATCTAACAATGGCGATCGGCCATAGACTAAAAGAATGAGGTTTCTTTTTTTTGGCTTTTCGTGGATTGTGTTTTAGCCACGTACAAAATAGGGAAATTAAATTTTTCTTAATTACAGAGCAAATAAAATTTATATTTGAGTGAAAGTTTTATTTATTAAGCACGTACAATTTGAAATTAATACGAAGTTGCATGAAATGAGCAAGCAATAGGTACATCAATTTATTTGTACTAATTTATTTGCACGATATTTTTTGTATCGAAACTTTTTTAAGAATAAAGCAACTCAACCAATAAATTAAAAAAAAAAAACTATAACTCACTTGTGAATAATAGCAATGAAAAAGTCACAGTTTGATAACAGGTATCATTATGTGCCTAATTGCGGTGAAATTAGAGCCACTTTATGAGCAAGTGTGTTGAAAATTTTTATTTTTTATATCTTACTAGCGACCCGCCCCTGCTTTGCCCGTGACAAATCATACAAAACAACCTTCCTCGTCTTTCACTCTTTCTATAGGTGAAAACCGTTTGAAAACCGCCTCTAGTGAGAAGCAGGTTGTGGAGACAAGCTCACCTACTACCACCCAATTTCTTGAAACCCCAGGAACACCTGTCACCTGGACGCGAACTGCAGTGGCCTATATGGAAAGCACTCAATCCTTTGCGCACCCAAGTAGGCCGCTGCAAACACAATTTGGCAAAATGGGGTTTTATAGACCCGTCTGATACCCAGTGTGAGTGCGGTGCCCCTTTGCAAGATATGGCATACATTGGAAGACCTTAAGCTCGCCACTGACGCCGCAATCGGGGTGGCCACCTACTGGGCCCAAAATTTATGAAGAGTTTCTCATCGACTCGAAAAGAAGAAGCTTGAAAATCTGTGTAGTAGTTTTTGAGTTTAATACGTACAGACGCGGCGGAAGACTTTATTTTAAAATACATATGTAGAGATAGTGTTCAAAAAAGAGGGCCAAATCATCTTTAGTAGTGGAAGTCTAAGCTATTATTAAATAAAGCTAATACTAGTTAAGAGCAGTGGTGGCCTGCGGTAAAGGCTGCGAATTACATGTCGTAGGTCGTGGGTTCGGACAGGCGCTTACTTTGTGTAAATTATTTCATCACCACTGCTCTCAAAACGGTGAAGGAAAACATCGTGAGGAAACCGGCATGTTCTAAAACCAAAAATTTGAAGACATTGTGACATCTACCAACCCGCACTGGGTCCGCGTGGTGGATAGCGGCCCATTCCCTCTCACAGAGAGGAGGCCTGTGTCCCAGCAGTGGGAACATTAAAAGGCTAAGTATGATGATGCATACTAGCTGCCACCCGCGTTTATTATTAGTAACCGCGTATAGTGATGGCGGTTCGTGCGGTGGTGCCTATTCCGAAGTACCTATGAGCTTTATTACTGTAGTTTATTAAAATCCGTTCAGTTTATCCAATCCTCACAAACTTCGGCGGTTATAATAGTTGTAGGCAAGTCGTAATTAAAGATTTCTCAAACCTTTTTCTATTACAGATGATCTTGTTCGCCGTGCTCGCGCTGGCCCTTGCGCGGCCGCAACTGTACTCCGGCTACGGAGGCTATTCCTCCAGCTACCCGGGTTACTACGGTTATTCGGGTTACTCCGGCTACTCCAACCCCGTTGGCTACGGGTCTTACGGCACCTACGGAGCCTCCCCCTACAGTTACGGCTACGGCTACTATTGACCCTAAATATTTGATAATGCCAATCTTTACGCCTACCTATGTGATGTACCTTTATGTTAATTTCATGCAATATTATATGTTTTAAAAATGATTATTATTTTTTATTTGGGTCTTGGTTTATTCCCCGTCATTTCCCAGTGGCTCTGTGAGGACTCTGATAGATGGAAATAATGTCAATCTAAATTCAACTAAATACTATGTTAAAATCGATATTGTTTCACGGCATTCTGCTTCCAATTAGACGCATTTTAATTTGAATAAGGACTGTTTTAAATAACCCGTACAAGAAAATGTATTCTACATAAATTAGCAAGTTCAAGCTCACATACCTACAGTATTTATGATTATTAATAACTGGCTGCAACAATGTAACGAATGCCAAGCACCGAAAGAGATGGATGCCGCCTAACGCGGATGTCGATTGTCTATGTATATGGATCAGGTACATAGATTCATTCATTACACTGAAGATCAAGGACACTTTTTATCTCAGTACGACAAGACTGCTTATCGGGGCGTGGCCGTTTAGATCTGTATATAAGCCGGGAGCGGCCGGCTAACATTATCACTTGTGACAGCAATCCCGAGTAACTCTACAACCATGTTCTTCAGACTGGTAAGTTGTCTAACCACCAATTGTTTTATTAATATTTATATTATGTTTTAATCATCGATAGTATCCAACTATTATATACCCTGCCAGTAAATCTGATCATCAAATCTGATATTTTCTCACCATTATAATATGTGCAGTGGTGGCCCAGTGGTATCGGCCGCAACTTACAAATTGTAGGTCGTGGGTTCGAGCCCAGGTAGGCGCTTTACTTTGTGTAAATTATTTCATCACCACTGCTCACAAAACGGTGAAGGAAAACATCGTGAGGAATGCCTAAACATGTCCTAGAACCAAAAATTCGAAGACATGTGACAGATGTCACATGTCTTCGAATTTTTGGTTCTAATAAGCACTGGGCCCGCGTGGTGGATTACGGCCCATTCCCTCTCACAGAGAGGAGGCCTGTGTCCCAGCAGTGGGAACATTAATAGGCTGATGATGTGATGTGTGATGTGATTATAATAAGACCATAATTATAATCATCTGCTAAAATATTGGCCAAGAAAAACCTACAAAAAAACTAATCTCGAGCATGAGATGAAATTTTTCTAGAAGTTGCCAAAATGTCTCAAGACATGGAGACATGAACAATTTAATCTTCAAATAAACTTGTAAAAGGTCGACCAAGTTATTAGGAAATACAACAATAAGGGTAAACGTTTTAGTGTCGTTTATCTTGTTAGCGCGAGATATCATCGCTGTAACGAGGGGACGGTGTCATTTGCCCAGCTGTATCGTCCACTTTCAGGGCTTTTGACCGATGTCCGTTTTATCATAATAATATGGTTCAGTTTTATGGTTTCACTTACGAAATACGGTCAACGCTGTCTGGGTTTTTATTGGTTCAAAATAAAATTCTACAACATTGTAGAAACTGACTATGCTTTCTTTTTGATGTTTTCAAAGGATAATTTCGTGTAAAATCACCGTTACTAAATAATCACAAAGTGTAAAACTGATTCGTTCTGCAGATTATACCTTATTTCTAACAACACTTAATTAATGAACAAGTGAAAATTGTATACGCTTAAAAGCTTATACTTAAGTATATATGCAATTACCACATTTTGTTTTAGAGCCTTCATATTTTTTTTGTATTTTAAAAGTGGGATTAAGTGTATTTATTATATAATTCGACTCACAATGGATGGATGGTCTATGTTTTACAAACATTTATAAATCTATTGTAATTATCATCAATTCCAATCCTTCCATTTTATTTTTAAGGTTGTATTTCTGTTTACAGTTCGCCCTCTTCGCCGTGTTGGCCGTGGCTTTCGCCAACCCCAACCCCAAGCCTGAGCCCCAGCTGCTGGCCTACTCCGCCGGAGCTCCGTACCCCTACGGCTACGCCGCCGGGTACGCCCCCGTCGCCGCTGCCGCTTACCCATACGGCGCTGCCGCATACCCATACGGCTACTCCGCGTACTACGCCCGCTGAAAAGCTCACCAGAACCACTCCTGCTTGCTCAATGACACCGACTGCCAAAATGTTTGACCATGTTTCAATATAAGTTTTTTCATTAATATATTTTGTTTAATTCAACCCACGTTGGTATCCGCGCTCACATGCGCGGAAGCTCCGTCATTTTGACAGCTGTCAAACCGATGGCATAACCAATTATTTATTTTTTATTGAGCCTAATCTACATGTAGGACGTGCGAGACAATGTTATGGTTGACGTTTTGTTTTTGTGCGACGGTTTATAATGTAGGAAGTTATGTTGATGGTTCTAGTGTTCTAATGGTACTTATATCTAGCTACATAACATTCGACTGATTATAAGGGCCAGTTTCACTAATCGGTAGATATAATCTTAGGTTATAGCTGACAAAACCTGCTTACCTTTGAAAACCAAGCACTCTAACTCAAATATCTCATTTTATTGTGTGTATTTTTAGATAGTTTACTTTAATCTCTGTTTTATTTAAATTTAGATTGCTTACATTTTTTTTTAGAAAATTATGCTGAAAAGAATGCTACAGACGGTTGTACAGTTTTGGTCAGTCTGCTTTATAAGCAATTAGCAAAAAAAATAGAACTGCATGACGCCCAGTTCGGCTTTAGGCCTGGGCTGTCAGCTGAAAGTACAATCGTGTGCCTCAAGCAGACTGTTCAATACTACACAGACAGGAAGACGCCTATTTTAGCAGTTTCCTGGATCTGTCAAAGACTACTACAGTGTGATACTACTTTACCATCTGAGATATCATCACATCATCCCTATTAATGTTCCCGAAGCTGGGACACAGGCCTTCTCTCTGTGGGAGGGAATGGCCGTAATCCACCACGTGAGCCCAGTGCGGGTTGGTGAATGTCACATGTCTTCGAATGTTTGGTTCTAGGACATGCCGGTGTCCTCACGATGTTTTCCTTCACTGTTTTGAGAGCAGTGGTGATGAAATAATTTACACAAAGTAAAGCGTCTGTCTGGGCTCGAACCCACGACCTACAACTTGTAAGTCGCGGCCGATACCACTGGGCCACCACTGCTCTCCTGAGATCGTATCAATATTTAAGTACTGGTATAGTAATCAAAGTAATAGTGTGAAGTGGGTTGGCTCGCAGTCGGACGTGTATTGGCTGGAGTGCGGGGTGAGGCAGGAGGGGCCTAGCTCACCCCGACTCTTCAAAAGATACATGAGCTAACTGATCGTTGAGCTCAGCAGCATCAATATCGGATGTCATGTTGACGGGGTGTGTGATATTAGTTATGCTGATGGTTTGTTGTTGAGCCCATCAATCGGTGCTCTAAGGCGACGGATAGCTATATGCGAATCTTACGTGGTCAGTCAAGGGCTCAAATATAATGTCACAAACTAATGGTTTTCATAGCAAGCAGTGTAACATATTCTAGTATTACAAATGTCGCACTGTGTGGAAAACCCCTGCGAAGGGTAGAAAAGTTTAAATACCTAGGCCACTGGATCATCGAAGAACTTAAAGATAATTGTGACTTTGAAAGGGAACGTTGGTCGCTGGCTGTTTGTTGTAACATGCTGGCCCGCAGGTTTACACGATGTACGAAGCAAGTAAAAGTCACGCTTTTCAAAGCTTCAGTCCTTCTGGACACGTGCAGCCTGTGGGTCAGTTTCAGTCAGCGAGCATACAGCGACCTTTGCGTCCAATATAACAGAGATTTTTTTTGAATATTTCCCCGGTAAAGATTTGTCAATAAAGTAGGGTACCTACTACTACCACCTACTTTTGGTGTTTCTCAATTTTTTTTTCAGAATAATTTCAAATAGTTTAGTTAACGGTAACACATTACGTAAGGACACATTATAGAGTATGTTCATATTGGATTGGGCGCCGCGGGGTGACAGTCGTAGGCACAAACACTCAAACATCTGCCGCTGACATTGCTTACGTAACCCTGCAGTGGGACACAAATTATTCTCTACTTATTGAACCGAATGTTCATGTACAATATTTTAATAAATACATAAATTAACTTTTATTTCAGACAAAGTCCATAGGATTAGTAACAATTTACTTAAAAAACTAGTATTAGTAAGTACAGACATAAACACGCTTCAGCTTGGAGCTGCTTTTACCTCTGCATCATCGGAGTATTCCAATGATCTACGAACACACTGAGACTATTGTTGGTACCGCTGCGACCACACGTCAGGCCACACAGGCCCACACGGTCATGGAATCCTCAACAGTACTCTCAGTGCATTATTATATTGGACGCGTAGGTCGCTGTATACTCGCTGAGTGAAACTGACCCACAAGCCTGTGGGCCTGTGTGGCCTGTGGTGTACAGCCGCACGTGTAGAAGGACTGGCAATAATCTTTGAAAAATTACTTTTACCGGCTTCGTACATCGGGTAAACCAGCGGATCAGCATGTTACAACTAACAGCCAGCGACCAACGTTCCCTCTCAATGTCACAATATGACCCATTGGCCTAGGTATTTAAACTTGTTTACCCTTGGCGGGGTTCGACAGTGCGACATTTGTAATACTAGAATATGTTATCCTGCTTGCTAATAAACCATTAGTTTGTGGCATTTTATTTGAGCCCTTGACTGACCACGTAAGATTCGCATATAGCTATCCGTCGCCTTAGAGCACCGATTGATAGGCTTAACAACATGCCATCAGCATAACTAATATTATTAATACACACCCCGTCAACATGACTTCCGATATTGATGCTGCTGAGCTCAACGATCAGTTGGTTCATGTATAGGTTGAAGAGTTGGGGTGAGCAAAGCCCCTTATGCCTCACCCCGCACTCCAGCCGATACACGTCCGAGTGCGAGCCAACCCACTTCACACTAATACTTTGATTACTATACCAGTACTTAAATATTGACACTTTCTCAGGTGGTAAAGTTGTATCACATTGTAGTTTACGGCACAGAACATTAACATACGAGATCGAATTTCCTTGACAAATCCAGAAAACAGGCAAAAATAGGCGTCTACCTGTCTGTGTAGTATTGAACAGTCTGCTTGAGTCACAAGATAGCACTCTCAGTTGAGAGCCCAGGTCTAAAGCCGAGCGGGGCGTCATGCAGTTATAAGTGTTTTGCTAATTGTTTATCAAGCAGACTGTCCAAAACTACACAGCCATCTGTATTATTTTATTTTCAGCATATTTTTCTAAATAAAAATCGAGATTAAAGTAAGATCTAAAAAATTCACACTATAAATGAGATGTTTGTGTTACAGTTCTTGGATTTCAAAGGTATGCAGTTTTTATCAGCTAAAAGCTTAGGTTATAAGATCTACTGAATAGTGAAACTGGCCCTAATCATCAGTCGAAGGCTATGTAGCTATATATGGGTACCATTAGAACAATAGAACCATCATAATAACTTCCTACATTATAAACCGTCGTACAAAAACAAAACGTCAACCATAATATTTTCTTGCGCGTCCTACATGTAGATTAGGCTCAATAAGAAATAAAAAATTGGTTATGCCATCGATTTGACAGCTGTCAAAATTCTGGAGCTACCGCGCATGTGAGCGCGGATACCTACGTGAGTCTGAGTAGCATGCACATGAATTAAACAAAAAACATTTGTGAAAAAACTTATATTAAAACATGATCAAACATTTTGGCAGTCGGTGTCATTGAGCAAGCAGGAGTGGTTCTGGTGAGCTTTTCAGCGGGCGTAGTACGCGGAGTAGCCGTATGGGTAAGCGGCAGCGCCGTATGGGTAAGCGGCAGCGGCGACGGGGGCGTACCCGGCGGTGTAGCCGTAGGGGTACGCAGCTCCAGCGGAGTAGGCCAGCAGCTGGGGCTCGGGCTTGGGGTTGGGGTTGGCGAAAGCCACGGCCAACACGGCGAAGAGGGCGAACTGTAAACAGAAATACAACCATATAAATAAAATGGAAGGATTGGAATTTTGGATAATTATAATAGATTCATAAATGTTTGTAAAACATAGACCATCCATCCATTGTGAGTCGAATCATATAATAAATACACAATTTGTAATCCCACTTTTAAAATACAACAAAAATTATGAAGGCTCTAAAACAAAATTTGGCATATTCTAGAAAAAAATCATCTCATGCTCGAGATTGGTTTTTTTTTAGGTTTTTATTTATTTATTTATTGATAGGAATACCAACTACACGTTTACAAAAAAATCTTACATATAAATTATACATAAAATAGCATTCTGTACAAACATGTCACTTATAGGTGAACACAACATATACAAATAAGATTTTAGGTTAATACATTAAATTAGTTATAAGACTGATAAATTAATAAGAACAAACATATTACTTATTTAATTATTATTGTTTTTCTTGGATGGCAGTGGTTTATCATTATTCTGTGATCAATTTGAGCCAATATTTAGCAGAGGGCCCTTATGGTCATATTATAATGGTGAGAAAATATCAGATTTGATGATCAGATTTACTGGCAGGGTATATAATAGTTGGATACTATCGATGATTAAAACATAATATAAATATTAATAAAACAATTGGTGGTTAGACAACTTACCAGTCTGAAGAACATGGTTGTAGAGTTACTCGGGATTGCTGTCACAAGTGATAATGTTAGCCGGCCGCTCCCGGCTTATATACAGATCTAAACGACCACGCCCCGATAAGCAGTCTTGTCGTACTGAGATAAAAAGTGTCCTTGATCTTCAGTGTAATGAATGAATCTATGTACCTGCTCCATATACATAGACAATCGACATCCGCGTTAGGCAGCAGATGTTTCAGTGTTTGTGCCTGCGACTGTCACCCTGCGGCGCCCAATCCTATAAGAGCATATTATTATTCTATTATATGACCTTACGTAATGTTTTACCATTAACTAAACTATTTGAAATCATTCTGTAAAAAAATCTGAGAAAGGGTAAAAACGAGACCCTATTACTAAGACTCCGCGATCCGTCTGTCTGTCCGTCTGTCACCAGGCTGTATCTCATGAACCGTGATAGCTAAACAGTTGTAATTTTCACAGATGCTGTATTTCTGTTGCCACTATAACATAATACTAAAAGCAGAATAAAATAAATATTTAGGTGGGGTTCCCATACAACAAACGAGATTTTCTTCGAGCGCGAGTCCGACCCGCACTTGGCCGGTTTTTTTTTAATATTTCCTCGGTAATAGAGTGCAGTTGTCAACAAAGTAGGGTGTTGACACAACTGACTCCTTTTTCAGGGTTCCGTACCCAAAGAGAAAAAACGGAACCCTATTACTTAGACTCCACGATCCGTCTGTCTGTCTGTCTGTTCGTTTGTCACCAGGCTGTATCTCATGAACCTTGATAGCTAGACAGTTGAAATTTTCACAGATAATGTATTTCTGTTGCCGCTATAACAAAAAATACTAAAAACAGAATACAATTAATATTTTAGTGGGGCTCCCATGCAACAAACGTGATTTTTTACCGATTTTTGCGATAATGGTACGGAACCCTTCGTGCTCGAATTTGACTCTAACTTGGCCGATTTTTATTTGATGTTTGGCTACGATTAAAAATGTTGATCTTTTTTTTTAGCTAGAGCAATAGTAAATGCTACATATCGGCCTGATACAGCTGTAATTCAATAAAGTACAAAGGTGTAAAATTAACCAAAGGGATAATTTTTTAACGTTGAAATATTATATATAAGTGGGATGTGTAAATATCCCACTCAGTGACCTACTCATTGTAAATACAGGACAAGAAAGGACCCATGCACATGGAATTTTAAACGATTTAACAAGTCACTTTAATTACCATAAGTATCTTCAAAGGTTGTTAGGTACCTATACATAAAATATTTTACGACATTGATGATTTGATCACAAATAAAACACAAAACATTAGGCGGAACTGTAATTTATTGTGCGATAAGAACCAAACGGATCACTGCCAATACTTTAGAACCTTCGAGCACTTATTGCTGCGTTCAGTAGTACTTGTACGCGATGGGTGCCGCGGGATACGAGGCGATGGGCCCCGCGGGGTAGGATCCAAGGTAGGGGGCGCTGTACTGCAGGGGCGCACCGGGCAGGGCTGCGTAGCTCAGCGCAGGCGCATATCCGAGTGGGGCCCGGTACACGGCAGGAGTTAAGATGGCTGCTCCTGGATCGGGCGCGGGCGCCGCGAACGCCACCGCCATGATCATGAGGAAAGATAACTGGAATTAAGAGTTACATTTTTAAATATTAATATAATTTACAATAACTAATGTATGTATTTAATAACTAATGAAATATTTAAGGTATACCTTAAAAAACTTAGCATAATTATAATTATCCCACTGCTGGGACACAGGTCTCCTGCCTGTGATAGTTTTTCTTTTAATCTTGTTATTTAAACTACTGCGGTGATGTTTTCAGGGGGATTCTTGACTCTAACAAAAATTTGCAATTTAAAGCTTAATATTTTACGCAAACGGATCCCTCAATCGAATAAGAAATAGTTGTCACTGAACCGTAATATTTTTAAATGGCTTATCCAACAATATACCTTACCAACCTCTTTAGTGTACAGGAGAGACCTAACGTAGAACAATTTTTGCGCATGATTTTATTTTACCGGCGGTTTTATTTTTTTTAGTCGGTGTGATTAATATGTGTATCCAAATAATGCGAAATTTTAAGGGTTTCTTGTTGACACGGAACTCTAAAAAGTGTAAATTCAAAGTATACATTGTAATAAGACTTCTGCTAAGCAATTGCTGAACACCGTCGAGATTATTATAGATTCGGCATCACTAAACTAAATTAACTCTACCATCGGAGTCAACCAGCACGTGTTTGAAATGCTTCAAAAACAGTCAGTAATTAATGTTCACAGAGAAACAATGTTTTAAATATTTTTTTCTGTGTGCCTAAATGTCTACCCTTGAACTGCTATGAGCTGCCTTGAAGTAGAGCTATGACTTTGTGGCAAACAATGCAATTAATTGGTTTTTACTGTAAATATGGAAAACGTATTATTTTAAAGAACAGAATTTAATTGGATAACAACATTTAATTTGATAACAATAACACAAATTCATGCATCACGTATATTATAACTGCGTAGTTGTTATAACATGAAAACTTAATGAAAATAATTCAAATGTCTAACACATCTTTTGCTACTTCAAAGTCTTAGGAGGATCAAACATTAGGTAGGTAATAATATAATTACCTATAATTTCATTATGGTCTGGATGTATGTTTGTTACTCAATCTCATCAGAACGGCAGAACAGATCTGGATGTAAAGTAAAGTTTTTTTTTGGCACAGAGGTGGATTACAGTCTGGAATAGCACATAGGCTAATTTTCATATCGGTATAATGTTCCCTTGGGATAAAGGCCGAAGCCGCTGGCTGAAGCTTGTCTCGCCACGTCTATCTATATTCACCGAAGGATTAGGCCTATAGTACAAACATATTTCGCCAGTATGTGTATGTTACATCCCAAATAGTTTCTAATCAAAAAGGTTTCTTATTATTTATTTGTGTCAGACATAAAATCCATAGTTTTGTTAGTACATACAAATACTTATAAACTATTCTAGTCACTTAAAATCAGATACAAATAAAATACATACACAACATAAAAAAACCCTGAATCAATAAAACCAGAAACAGACAAAATTCCTCATTAACCTAAAATAAAATACAAACTCACATTGAAAAAATTATCATTAATTTATACACATCATCACATCATCAGCCTATTAATGTTCCCACTGCTGGGACTCAGGCCTCCTCTCCGTGAGAGGGAATGGGCCGTAATCCACCACGCGGGCCCAGTGCGGGTTGGTGGATGTCACATGTCTTCGAATTATTGGTTCTAGGACATGCCGGTTTCCTCACGATGTTTTCCTTCACCGTTTTGAGAGCAGTGGTGATGAAATAATTTACACAAAGTAAAGCGCCTGCCTGGGCTCGAACCCACGACCTACAACTTGTAAGTCGCGGCCGATACCACTGGGCCACCACTGCTCTATAATTATATTTATTATAATTATTTATATTAATTTATACATTTAGGTAAAATGTGTTATAAGATTTTTATTTAAGAATATATATAATGAGATAGTGTCCAGAATGGACAGAATCGCAATATTGAAGAACAAACGTAGACCCAGAGATAACCCTAGTCACACGACATTTATTTGGGACTTTTCTTTGAACTCGAGTTCTACTTTGTTTGTCCTATGACTCAATTCGTATCATTGGACTTGAGTCTTATTTTATCTCTCCTCTAACTCCAGGTTTCATGTTTGAACATATTTTCAATTCAATTGTAATAAATTAAAATAAAATGATTGAAATTTGAGAACCTCTATCAGTTATTATTCTCTAATAACACATTTGATCTTAAACATGTTCCACAGGAAACCAAGGATTCTAAATTAAAACAAAGTAAATAGCCGCAATCTTACCAGTTTGTGCATGTTGCTGGGTATGTCTCGTTCACAGGGATGAATGATGCCCTACGAAGGGCCGAAAGCATTTTTATACTCCCGTGCTATGCAACCTGCAATTGCAATAGCATTGACCTTAAAAGGACGGCTTTATGCAAGGGTGTTAATTTTGGTACCAAGAGATATTAAGATATATTTTTACAAACCGCGGAGCATTTTTTTCTTAAAGTTCTAGAATTGTACTCATTTGTATGCAAATTTATTGCACTAATTGAAATGTTTCTCCTTAAAAGCTTTAAGCTAGTTGTAATTTATGGCGTAATCAGTTTAAGGAAAGATTGATAAATGTTATGTAGATTAGATAGTAATTATAATAGTATTGACCTAATCAAACATGTAGACGGCTATTACAATGTATATGTCATGGAACGAGTTATTAATCATGGCACTATGTATCCCGGGCATTATACATCTTTCCTTAAACTTAAATAAGTTTAAAACCTTAAATAAGTGATACGCATAATTCAGAAAGCACAGCAATTTAATTATTACAATAGTTTTAAGCAAATTGCCTACTCGTATTGGGCATTTTTCTAATTGTCTGGGTATTATGAATAATGCTTAGAATAACAAAAAAAACAGCAACAATGAACAACCAACTCCATCACCACACCACCATCTTTATCGGACAAAGACTTATTGACAACATAAGTACCTACAAAGTCTAGATCTTTGTTAGAAAGCGATGAAAATTGTTATTGTGCGTTGCGCCAATGTAGTGTTTTTGAAAGTGTTTCTAAACTTAGAAATTTAGTTTGTCACAAGTCTGTCCCGCCTTCTAATAATATTAATAAATTTCAGATCTAATTAAAGATCCGTCTTACCATTACCGATCATTACATAATTACCGATCGATATGCATGTTCATAGGCGTGGCAATTATGATTATCCTAATTCCTAATAAATGTTATTCTTTTCCTACTATAATATTATAAATTTGAAAGTTTGTATGTGTGATAATTATAATTAATCAATGAAGCCTCTATTGCAGAACAAATTTGGCTTAGACTAGAACATAGAATACTTATTATCCCAGTAATGCATTCACAAGGGATACTTTTTGTGATTCACGCGGGCGAAGCCAATGACAAAGATAGTAACCAATCATTAAACGTTTGGTATACGAGTATATGTTATGGACTAAGGGATTAATACGGCATTATTCATAATAAAAATGCCCAATATGCCAAATAGTCAATATGATAAAAACTATTGAAGTAATTACATTGACCGGGCTTTCTGAATAATGCCTTCACTTATTGGGCCAAAATAATAAAAGAAATGTGTTTTTTTTAAATGATTTTAATATTGAAATTGGTTTTAACATAGAATAGCTAAGTAAGATTACCATTTAAGCAACAATATCGACGGTGCATGACGGGTGCTGAGTTCGCTCGCTTTGCTCGTTCACCTCCCGTCATCGCCTTTCTCGTCACGCCGCACATCCATCTCAACATTCTCATCTCTGCTACATGCAATCTCCTTTCATCCATCTTTTTTACAGCCTAACATTCTGATCACTTGGTCCATGACATATATATATCATACTATCTTTGTCACAATCTATTGACCGTCAATTTAAAAGTAACCTGCTAACAAGTTAACATCACATCCAATCCTTGCAATCATACATTAAGATGTACTCTATATATTGTATGCAGATTATAAAGACATGATTGCTCTTTGCTTTTTCCATCAATTATTCCACAGTTTGTGTTTATTCTTATTGTATGAATAGTTGTTGAGCGCAGTGCATGACACCGACCACGCGGCCCGCGGCCTGGCCTTGGTAAAGGAGTTATCTCCGAGCCGCTACAGATCGACTAACTCACTAGACCTGTTGTTGCCAATGCTCCAGAAGTTATATAGAGCTGATAGTAGGTCTAGAAACTTTGTTTTTTTTTAACTTTGTTTTGAGATTACTCAGTCAAAGTAAAGTTGATGAACACATGAACAGCTATGAGTTTTCTGTCGCAGATTTATTTAGGTTTTGTCAGGAAAGTTGTTTCTTAGTTGTAAGTTTATAACTTTCGAAAATAAGGCTTTAACCAGTTTGGTGAAACTCATTCCTAAGGTGGTTCTAACACCCAGAAACTTTCCCTGATAGTTTTAATGATATTATTTCATTAACTGGCAGAAAATATAATTGGGTAATGTTTTGTTAAGATTTTAGGCATGTGTTGCTTTACAGTTTCGACGGGTTCTTTGGTAAGCTGTAGGTTATTATGAACTTTATGAGGTATCGAAATTATAGAAATCTGTTCATTGTAATTTACTTATGAAAAATGTAAGCAACTTCGTTCTTTTCTTGTTGGTGTATCATTGCTGATAATATGGAGTAACAGTGTGGGTATCATCCACTCTGTATGGATCTAAGTTATTATTATTGGCACTTACAAGCGTCACTACAGTTTGCATAAAAATTTAGATACGAGGCATTAATTGTAATATCAGATGACTCGTTGATCGTATTTAAATTAATTTATACATTATTTCTATTCAAACACTTCCATGTAAGGAATTATTACCGTTTTCAATTAGAATTTTATAAATGATACCTTTTAATCATGGATCTTATTGGACAGAAATGTGTTTTTAACCTTATTGAGAAACTAGGGAAGACATGTTTATGGTATAAATATTCAATAATAGTGATTGACGTTATTAGCCTTATTACTGCCTGCTTTGCTTTCGTAATTTTCTTCTCGGTTTCGATAAATTAATCAACTTTATAGTGTTTTGGTATTGTATCGATACTGGTCCATTGATGTCAGTTCAGGGGTCAGAAAGAGGTCAGAAATTATAATCATATTAAACAGGCACACTTAATTTATTAATAAAAAAATAACAAGCGAAAAGCTTACAATAATAATCAGGAGTCCTATGATACGATCAAATCCGTAGTCTTATAATCGGCAGTAGATTAATAGGGGTCGTTTTAAAAATTACTTTTTATACACATAACTGTAAGGGGACGAGTAGGATGATGCATAAGCTAGGGGGGCAACGGGTGCAACGGGGGCGACTGGGGCAACAGAAGCTACAGGAGCCACAGGGTTGTATAAAGATGCGAAATCCTCAACACTGTACGCAGATCCGTAGGTTGATACTGCGGGCACCGTGAATGGTGCAGAGAAAGCTCCAGAAAGGGGCGCGTATGTTCCAGGGTAACCTGTGTAGGCTGCAGAGTACGTGGCAGGGTATGCGCCGGAGTACGCGGCAGGCAATGCAGCTACGGGTGCTGGGTTGTAGATTTCTGCTGCGGTGTAAGCGGCCCGTGATTGGTAGGGGGGAAGAGTGCCATAGCCGTAGAAGTATGGCTTAGCTGACACCGATGCGATGAGAGCCAGGACAGTGATCTGAAAGTAGATTGATGTTTTATTATGGCGCATCCACACATGCCCGGCGGCATGGCCGGCGGCCGTGCCGCCGGCATTTGCGCATCTCAGCTCAAGCTCTCAAGCAAGCCGGCGGCATAAGCCGGCGGCATGTTCACGTTTTAACTAAAAAGCAGAATAAGAAATGAGGCTACATGTAATTTGTTACAGTAACAATAGGGGTTTAACTACAGCTTAAATGAGAATAACAGGTTCCGAAGAATAGATGAGACTGACAATAAGTATTAACGCTAAGGTTGAAACTTAACATTGGTAAATCGAACGTTAAAAGTCTAAACAGTTCACACAACACACAAAAGAATAAATACATCTTAAAGTAGTCAAAATACAAATCTACTTACCAAACTTGACTTCGACATTTTGTAAGTTTTTGGTGTGAATATTATTTCACTTGTTCAGTTTGACACTCTTCAATTTGCACTGACTGACATGAAAAATGTCCTGCCTTATATATTTTGCCGAGTTTGGGGACAAACATAGAGACAAATGAATATTTGTGTGGAAGAAATGACTCTTTCAATAGTATTGCCAAGGCCTTGTTGAACGGCTCTTAGAGAAACAAAAGAATACATAATCGTAGCGAAGAAGTGTAAAGGCAGAAACACACGTGTCAAAATTGTTGCCTATTGTCTTGGCAAAGTGTGGCGAGTCCGGCTAGAGACACAAAAGCCAATGAATTCATTACAGCCTCTGTACACATGGCGAAATATTTTAATCTGGCATGAAATTAAGTTAATATCATTTGTGTCCAGTTTCCGTATCTTTAGTGACTAGTTTTGAAAATCGTTCTATTTTTAAAATCAACCGGTCCCAAACTTTTACGTTTACCTTTTTACGTTTACTGCTAACTTTTACCCAAACTTTATGAGTAGGCGCAGTATGTCGAAGGCAAGTGGTGAGATTGTAATCTTAACGATCATTTAAACTAAATGTATTTAAATTTAGTTAGGTTAGGTTATTATTAGAATTGCATATACAAACTGTTTGCAAAATTATTCATCACCTGCGCTACCTACATTTACAGTACAGATGGACTAGGTACATAGTATAGGTATCTACCTAATAGAGCATGGACCGGAGCTGACGCGCCGGAAATAAAGAAAAGAAAAGAAATGCAGGAGGACTGCGTACAAAAAGAAATGAGATCCCATCAAAAGCATAAAATGTAAAAAACACAAGTCTCGCGGCGCAGTTCTTCTACCGCTAAAAGTAGTGAGATCGAATGTAAAACCAAGTGGCATAATTTATTTAGTAGGTACCTTAATAATTAAGTTTTATGCAAACATACTAATCGACTTGGTTTTACATTAGAAGACAACAATAATGTCGACCCCTTATGAAAACATATCAATACAATAGAATATTCAAAAAAAAAAACCTTTAAACAAATACAAAAGGGAGACGGAAAGAGCTCATTGTGCATCAAAAAATTCGTCCACATCGATGCCAATGGGAAAAGTGCCCAGAACGCTGGCAGCATTGCCATATTGGATGGTAATGCTGTTTCTCTGGCCGAAAAAAAGGCCAGCCCTCTGGTCACGTGAAGAGTCGACGAGCCTTATGCAAATTTCTCATAAAACTCGATGCGCACTCGGACCACATGTACAACCCCAAACGGCTTAAAGGCGCAACTTTTTTTTTCTCTTTATATTTAGTTAGGGACTTTTATACAAATGTACATGTCAGTCCCATCGGACCTTATAACGTAAAACGTAATAACACAAACTTAATTAAACTATATGCAGCACCAGAGTAAGGCGTCGACGAAATATGATGAAACATACCAACATCGTACATATTTGTCTCGAGCTCACTTAGTAAAACCTCTCTCGCAGCCTGAAATCTGACACACTATGTCAATAGGTGTATAACATCTTCTAGTGTGCCACACTCCTTACAATTGGGGGAATTATTTTTTTTCATTAAAAATCCAAAGTTATTGAGCGGCATGTGTCCAGATCTCAGTCTGTGAGCTGTCACTATAAGTTTTCTTCTAAGCCTAGTGTTACAAAACCATGGTACATGAGGATGTGCCGAAACTATAGACCTATACCAAATTCCTTTTTCCTTGGCTCTTTCATCAAAGTATTCATTCCAAACTTTATAACATTTATTTTTATATTTTGGCAATAATTCTATAAAATAAGTTGCAATATATTTTTCTATTCCCTCAACTATACCCAACTTTGCTAAACGGTCAGCCTCCTCATTACCCTTTACGCCTATATGTGAAGGAACCCATTGCAATTTCAGATCTATACCTCTTTTAGATAAATTGCATATTTTGGAAATAATTTCACAAGCTATCGGTGCACCTCTGTACCCAGAGGCGCATCGAGCTATATGTTGTAGTGCACTTTTGCTATCTACACAAATTAATATATTTCTGTTAATATTAATATTCAAAATATAGGAAAGTGCTTCTGAAATTGCATAAAGCTCCAAAGACATAACTACTACATAATTATTTATTTTAAAGCAATTATTTGTATTATCCGAGTTCAAAGGATCGTAGTAAGCAGCGCCATTACCATTAGCGCTCTTAGACATAACATATAACTTCCAATAAGGTTGTTATATTTGCGCCGATTGAGGTTTTCTGCACCGGTAGCAGCCGCCCCAGCACAGCCCGCCGTGCTTTGAAGATGGGATGGCGCAAGGGTGTCGACACATGTTGTAGCCCACACCAAAGGCCTACCCACCTTCCAAGGCATTATGGTCATCCCATCTGGTCTCTTCCTATCGTCAAGTGCCAAGCCATTGGGTTCTAAAACAGCTGATATAGGTGACAAGAGCCCGACGTATGATGTCATTAATGCTGGCGTGCCGTGCTATCCGGCCAGCGCTCCTACTGCAGGATAGGCCATGGTGACCGAGGTGGTCGACTGATTCACCACATCGACAACGATGTGGAGCTCCGCTAGGAGCACCCGAACGCAGACATGTAGCGATCCGGCAGGTGTTGTCACTCAACATAGTACCTATGTTAGTACCTATGTTGAGTGTCTGTAGTGCCCAACTCCCACTCTCCCACAGCCAGCAGGCGAGCACGCTCAGCAGTATTGGTGGACGTATTTATAAGTTTATGCCGTACCAACCTGCAGAGCGGCTCATCCCACTGTCTCTGGGAAGATGGGTACTCGGGCAACGCCGTATTCGGGCAGTTAATGTGTTTGCATATAGCCTAATTATTTTTCAACACACTTGCTCATAAAGTGGCTCTAATTTCACCGCACTGTGACTTTTTCATTGCTATTATTCACAAGTGAGTTATAGAGTTTTTTTTTTAATTTATTGGTTGAGTTGCTTTGTTCTTAAAAAAGTTTCGATACAAAAAAGATTGTGCTCAATAGTACAAATAAATTAATGTACCTATTGCTTGCTCATTTCATGCAACTTCGTATTAATACGAGCTTAATAAATAAAACTTTCACACAAATATAAATTTCATTTCCTCTGTAATTATAAAAAATTAAATTCCCTATTTTGTACGTGACTAAAATACTGTCCACGAAAAGCCAAAAAAAAAAGAAACCTCATTCTTTTAGTCTACGGCCGATCGCCATTGTTAGATGCGCGCGCATAGGAAAACTGATTAATTTTGCCTGCCATTGTGAAAAAAAATTCACAACTCGTTTTTACTGTTGAAAATGATTTTTTAGTATTATTTTCTTCACAAGTGTGTTGAAAAACGTCGTATGATACACGTGTGTATTGATGATTACCGTCCTCGGGTCTCTTAAGACCCTCACCTACGGCTCAGGTCTCAATGGCGCCTCAGCGGTAATCACCAACATTGCACACTTGTACCATAATGTACTATTACCTACCTTACATAACTATTTACCATTTCGTATCTTAAAATTATAATTAAGTATATCATGGTACAAATATGTCCCTTGGAAGATTGAAACATACAAACTTGGATAAATATGGACGTAATCTAATCTAATCTAATACCTTTAAACGGTCGGCCAGGTACTCATAATTAGACCTGCTTAAAATGCCACTATAAAATAAAATATCATCAATAGTGATTACTATAATGTCATTAAAACAGAGCGGTGAAGCGTTATGAACAGTGAAAACAATATTGTGTTTTTGTGCTAGTGTCTCGAAGGTCATACGGGTGGGTGTTCACGTTGCTTAGATACATTTTTAAAGGCCAATGAATAAATTGGATAATGAGTTAGAGATAACTAATAACGTTTTTATAAAGACGTAAATGACTCAATAATTACCATAACATGCACTAGAAGTAAACTATGAGGCCTAAAAAAAAGAAAATATGTTTGAGACAATCGCTCTTTCATATGATACCTCACTTCGAATTTTCATTCCGTAATACATAAAAAAAAAACTTTTTTATATGCAAAATAGTTGGTACGGAACCCTAAAAATTACCACCAAGGAAATCATTTCTTTTGACCATTTATAAAATACTAAATTCTGTACTGTTTTCGCCAATTTTATGTCAGTGTACAATAAGTGCGAATCTGTCTAAACCTTTGGAGAATACTCATTTTAGGTTATGTAGCCAGTTTATTCCCTATCTCAGTACCTTGCCTACCCATAATACGAAAAATAAATTTTAAATATATATGAAGCATCCAATAAATAACTTACTTAAGGGATAATAAATATTAATTACGTAATAAATAAAATAATAATAATAATAATCTTGACTTAGCACACGAGGTTGTCGACATGTGGAATGTGGACTCTGCGATCATTGTGCCGATTGTCGTAACGGCCAACGGCCTGATGGCCAAGAGCCTCGACGACCATCTGTCGAGGCTGTCATTGGGCGTTTGGATCAAGGGTCTGATACAGAAGGCAGTACTCCTCGATACGGCTCGCATTGTGAGGAGGTTCCTGTCTCTGGAGCCCTAACCACCGGTAGCTTGGACCCTGTTCCCGATACCGGCGGACAACCATTATTTTTTATATTTTTAAACGTTTTTTTATGATTTGTTTCTATAAAGAAATATTTAAAAATGTAAATTTAAAATGTGTACATAATTAAAATAATATTAAGTAAATAAAATAAATATTAATAATTAAAAAAAATGGTTAATACAATGTTACTAAATAAATAAATTTATAAAACAATAATAAATTCTTAAATACAATTCTGTATTGAAAAATGTTCTGGAATGGCGACCGCGAACCGGAAGACGATGCGTTGGAAGGCCTCCCATTAGGTGGACCGATGATCTGACGCACGGGTTCGATTATTGTGGCGACGCCTGGGGGAGGCCTATGTCCAGCAGTGGATGTCTTTCGGCTGAAATGATGATGAATTCTGAATTAATAAAACAGTGTAACTTACTAATACTTAACTAATAATAATGATCTATGCTGTGCCCGACAGGGTCCATACCTAAATCGTGACTAATATAATTATTATCAACTATATATATAATGGTATGTAATAAAGAATTAAGAATTGAGAATTACACATTTACTACTGGCCATAGACGTTTAACAACTTGAATACTAACTCCGGATGTCTCCACCGTATATAAATTTCCTTAATGCTCTTAGGTACATTATCGTCATCACCAACGAGATTTTACGTCTCTTCAAAATCAATATATTAATAACCTTTTCCAGATGGTGCCCTATAGAGTAGAATGGGTCACTGGTTCTGCATGGGGAGAGGATGAATGCGATACGATAACACATTATGTTGTGCTTATGTAAGTGGAAAAAAGGGAGTGGTAGGCCTATTAAGAGATGCCTTACTGAACGTCATTATGAATATCAACGTGCATTTTCTGTCGTATACTCGTAGAATACGTATCTTATTGGCAATGCCTGTGTTTAAATCTAAACTGATATTATAGAGAGGTAAAATAGATTGCTCGTATGTTTTTACTTTGGAAGTATTTATTTATTTACTATACAATTTTTATGTATTTGAGGAGCTCGTGGCTAAATAATAACAGCCGCACGGGTCGATCATCAAAGTTAAGCAACGCTTGACGAGGTCGGTCAGTGGATGGGTGACCATTTCAACATACCGAGTTTCCTCCGTGCCTCGGAAAGCACGTTAAGCCGTTGGTCCCGGCTGTCATTTGAAGATCTTTAATAGTCGTTACGGGTAGTCAGAAGCTTGAGATCTGACACCAGTCTTGCCAAGGGGTACCGTGTTACCCAGTTACTGGGTTGTGGAGGTCAGATAGGCAGTCGCTCCATGTAAAACACTGGTACTTAGCTGAATCCGGTAAGACTGGAAGCCGACCCCAATATAGTTGGGAAAAAGGCTAGGCAGATGATGACTATTTTTATGTATTTTACTTTATTTTGTAGTGTCGGGGTCACGGTTGGCGCAGTGGTTGAGCGATTGACTGCTGCGCTGCGTGTCGCGGGTGCGATTCCCGCACGGAACAAATATTTTTATGACCTGAAGATAGTTGTTCCGGCTTTGGGTGTTGTGTATGTGAGTTTATATGTTTGTAAACGTACCCAAGATACAGGAAGAAATTCCTAGTGTGGGGCAACGTTTTAGATGCCTCGAGATAAAGCAATTTAGTCACAAAGAAGCGACTCATTTTGAAATTAGCACCAAATATTAAATTAGCTAGGTAAAATTATGTCTTGGGAAAATTCCTTCGTTAATCATTTACAAATTCAATGTTAACGAGATTCCTTTATAAGCGAGACCTCAAAGAGTTTTCAGAGGTCATATACTCCGAAATCAGCTCGATCAATCAGCTATCAATCTCGGCTGTAAACATTGGGATGTATTATTAATAGAGGGAGGTCTATTTTTAACAGACTTCAAAACAAAGAGGTTATTTTTTATGTATGTTCCCCGATTACTCAAAGACGCCTGAACTGATTTCAAAAATTCTTCTTTTGTTTTGAAGGGTATACTTTCTAGTTGGTCCCATAGTCATCAGGTCATAATCTGATGATGGGCTCTTAGAGAAATTGAGAGAACTCCTCAAATATTATAGGCATACATACAGCGATATTGGTATTTTTATCAACAATGCAATCATTTGCACTCAGAAAGTATCATTTGGTGAAGTGTAACTAATGAAGAAGACCACAGATGGCCACTGGAACTCTTAAATGCTAAGTATGTCACAGGTATAAGATATCTGGAATAGTTAACCGACTGTGATGAAGCAAATACTTATAAATAAATGGTACTGATGAAAATGGCACTATATCGAACTGATCTGATGATGAAGCCGGAAGGTAGGTACTGGAACTCTGATATTAAACAATGTATCCTAGTCGTGTTTGGGCTTATTGGAATCGTCATGAGATGTACTTTGGCTATAAATCATGTTAATTGGAGATACCTACCAAAACTAAAAAGTATAAAATAAAAAACTTTACTAACAAAAAATCAAACCGACTTCCAGAACGAAAAACTACAAAGCAAAAAATAACTTTCTTTGCCGAAGTCGGTGTCGAAAAACGGATAACAATGGGTACAAAAGACACTGACTTTGGAAAAGTAAGTTATTTTTTGCTTTGTAGTTTTTGTTATATGCCTATAATATTTGAGGAGTTCCCTCGATTTCTCTAGGATCCCATCATCAGATCATGACCTGATGACTATGGGACCAACTAGGAAGTATACCCTTCAAAAAAAAAGAAGAATTTTTGAAATCGGTTCAGGCGTCTTTCGGCGGGTTTCTGATTTGAGTATTCGACGCTAAGTATGTGCTGATCTCGGTTTAAGCATCTGTCACTCTTGATCATCTGCCACTTTAAGTTTTCTGCGTTACTGAGCAAGGTTTGAGTATTTTAGTCAAAGTCATGCCAAAGTATACCTTATGTCATACAAAAAACCTTCATTGACGTTCAATTGGGTTTCTCAACTGAGAAAAACACATTTGATCATTCTCAAATTCTCGAAGTTTTCTCAAACCGTTGTCAACGTTACATCAACAGTGTAGCCAGATTGTGCGACTTTTTGCCATTTAGGCTACTCGGAAGAGTGTCGGGGCGACCAATTTTTACGAGTGGTGGCAATTAGGCTACCTGAGAAAAAAAAATGGGGTGATTTTAGATGATTTCGGAATGTGACTATCTAATACAACATTATCTGAGGAATGATGAAAATAACTGGAAACCAAAATGCTTTTAACTGTTCATCACTATTTTAAATTATACATCAGTCGCGACAACACAGGGAAAATAGAGAAATGCTGAAAATTGTTTTATATGGAACCTATAATGATTATTGTGTTTAACGCATTGAAGTTTCGAAGAATGTTTCGTGGTTTTAGTGAATAATGTTCGACTTGAGTTTTTTATAAATGGAAAAACGAAATTTTTGCCGATTTGGGGCTCGTCGAATCTGGCTACACTGGTTACATTTGGCAGTTGATAGTTGACAAGCCTGTGCTTAAACGGTGATCAAGCGAAATAAATACAAAATAATATATAAACTTATAAAAACGAGTGACGAAGATACATCCTTGTCTTCCTTGGAGATTCCTCAACGAAGACCGATGCGTGGAAGAAGAGTGTTCGCCCTGAATTATCGAAAACATAAGATTGGATGCAAATATTTCATGCCTGATAAATCTCAGATGCTTGAAGAACGGATGGTCAATGGGGCTGTTAAGTTCTGGAGTGGCGACCGCGTGGTGGAATACGCATTTAAGGCCTCCGTAGACCGATGACCTGGTCACGGGAATCCGATGTATGAAAGACGCACAGGACCGGTCGATGTGGTGACGCTGGGGAAGTCCTGTATCCAGCAGTCTTTCGGCAGAAATTATGACGATGTTGAGTGAGATCTTCAAGAAAAATATTCAAAAAGTGCCAGTTAATGTGTTTGTGGTCGCGTGGTGCGCGAAAACCGAGTCTTGATCAACAGGAACTATGTGAAAAGTGATGCGCGATAACCAAGGGACATGGAAAAAAGTGACAAACTGGTACACAAGAGATGGGAAAAGAAGACGTGGAAGACGCGAATGAAATATGGAAAAGACCGCTGGTCCAAGATGTACAGGACAGACCCCAGTGGAAACTGTTAGTGGAGTGGAGGCCTATGCCAAGAGGCACACTGAGATTAGGGACATTTTATAAACTATAAACATGTATTGTATAGACTACAGTTTAATATCTCTGATTTCAGAATAAAAGGCTTTATTATGCCGTGCCGTGTATTTATTATTAATCTACTTTATTATATTAATTTATGTCCTAGGTTCATTTCTCATCATTGTGTAATTGTTTTCCAAAGTATATACTTCCAAATACGTTCAACCATTAAGGTGTGATTAACAAATAGCCAAACATACAGACTTTCATACCTATATAGAATAGGTATTAGTAGGATGCACAAGACAAGAAGATGTTACAACGATGAAATTGTGTACAGAATTTGGCTTTTGTATGATATGATTTTGGTATCAGAATAATAAAAGACGATAAAAACAACATGATAGGTCTTATTTATTTATTATTTTACAAAATAAGTAGGCAGATAGTATATTGTTTGTTAACACATATTAAAACACAGTCCTCCTTCATAATATCCGACACATATCCAATGGCACCGACCGGGCGACCCTGGCTACTACTCTTTTTCTTCGGAGGCTCTTCGATGGCTAGCAAAGCCTTTGATCTTGAAAACCCAGGTCACTCATAAAAAATTGCATCACAATAGTCCATTTTTGTTGGTAAATCACAATTGCAACCAGATTCCAATACAGATGAACAAGGGGCACTTGAGAGATCTTGTGAAATTCTGAGTAAAATATTCTATAGTTCTATGAGGTATCACAAGAACCAGCAACTGCTCGCTCTGAACACATTCACTCCTAGTAATTATAAGCTTAAATTCTTTATTTTGGCAATAACAAATTATATTAGATATTATTTTCTTTCGATAAGACATCATTGACAAAATAAATACGGTTGCCATGACAATCTTGAAGTAATTGACTAGTGCCTACGATCCATTTCATAGTTTCATAATAAGGTTGTATAGATTTCAAATAGATATCTTTGAAATTGCTTCATCACATCATCATCAGCCTATTAATGTTCCCACTGCTGGGACACAGACATCCTCTTTGTGAGAGGGAATGGGCCGTAATCCACCACGCGGGCCTAGTGCGGGTTGGTGAATGTCACATGTCTTCGAATTTTTGGTTCTAGGACATGCCGGTTTCCTCACGATGTTTTCCTTCACCGTTTTGAAATTGCTTAAATATGAAAAATCAAGTTATTACAGATTATAACATCTTTATTAACTTGATTTTTTACTCTTGAATAAAGTAATATAATACTATTGTACTTTTTATGGCTGTATAAAATGTATAAATAATATTTATGCAATCTTGTGATGTCTCGGATTTCTTTTGTAAAATGGAACGTAAGGGTGAAAGAGAAAGTGAATGGAACTTTGGCAGGTCCATACATAAGTAGGTACTTACTTAACTGATCTAGGTAGATTCTCAATTGTGAAACGTAAAAAACTCAAATGCTTCCTAAATTATTTGACAATACTCAACTGATTATTGCTGCTTTACTTAAATCAGAAACCGGCCGTTAGAGTAATCGGGGAACATACAAGTACATAAAAAAAAGATTCCGACGAATTGAGAAACTACTCCTTTTTTTTTGAATTGGAAGTTTAATAACAGAAAAAGTTAGTTATAATAAGATAATCGTAGAGGCCAACAAAGGATTAGAAAGTATAAAAGGCGTGAGTTTATACCTTTAAATATTTATGTATTTGTATGTAAAGTATTTATAATAAAACTAGCACTCCGCCCGCGACTGCGTTCGCGTGATTTCGTATTTTATCCTGCAGATGACTTTCTTATGTGCAGTTAGCGAAGGCGACCAAAAATAAGCCCTTGTTAAATCAATAAAAAATGGGGTATTGTAGATTATAGGGTTTACTGGATTGGGACGATTCGTTATTTGACTAAAAGAATAAAAAAAAATAGGTTACTACCACAAAGTAAAATCCTCCCTTAAAATGTTAATAATAATCCTTGTCACCCCGTTGAGGGTCGAGTTTTTAACAACCCAAATGTATTATGCAATATTTTATTCTCTTTTTTATTTTTTGTGTTGTTCAGAATGCGCAGTAAGATTCCTCAAAAAAAACTTGAACATCTTTAACCATATTTGGGCGGGAGTTTAAAAAATCTTATTGTGTCAATTTTGATTATTTACTTTATCCCAAAGGAATTCGATTTTTCATACAAACAAATTTCCCCCTTTGCAACCTCTTAAAGAGGGAATTTCCAAAAAATCCTTTCCCAAATATTGATCTTATTCTTCCATACAAAGTTCACCATCTAAATCGTCTATTCGGTGTAGTTTCGAAAAACGAATAGTGACAACCTCTATCATTTACTTAGATTACTATTTGTGCCAAGTTTCAAATATTAGCTAAGGAATAAGATTTTTCATACAAACGTTCAACCCCCTTATTACTACTTCTTCCCCTTAGGGGTAAAATTACCAAAAATTCTTTCTTAGTGCTCACTTACGTCACTTGAAGAACCTTTCTGCCAAATTTCATGCTTCTAGGCCCAGCAGTTTTGGCTGTTCGTTGATCGATCAGTCGGTCAGTCAGTTTCTTCTTATATATATATATAGATGAGGAGCTCGTGGCTAAATAATAACAGCCGCACGGGTCGATCATCAGGGTTAAGCAACGCTTGACGAGGTCGGTCCGTGGATGGGTGACCATTTCAGCATATAGAGTTTCCTCTGTGCCTCGGAAAGCACGTTAAGCCGTTGGTCCCGGCTGTCATTTGAAGATCTTTGACAGTCGTTACGGGTAGTCAGAAGCTTGAGATCTGACACTAGTCTTGCCAAGGGGTACCGTGTTACCCAGTTACTGGGTTGTGGAGGTCAGATAGGCAGTCGCTCCATGTAAAACACTGGTACTTAGCTGAATCCGGTAAGACTGGGAGCCGACCCCAATACAGTTGGGAAAAGGCTAGGCAGATGATATATATATAGATCAGAGCATCAAAAGTGAAGCAACTAAGAGCAGTATTGTAGGGTGACAAATAAATTAACAAATTGGCGTAGTGATGACTGTATTGTTACTCTATTACATCTAAATAACACATTATTTGCAGATCAATATAATAAATATGTTCCGTTGTTGAAGAGGGGTCCATTTAGAGGTAGTAAGAGTATGGAGATGCGTAGGAGTATGCTGAGAAGGGCGAGTAGGCGCTGTAGGCAGAGTAGGCTACTGGCGCGGTGTAGGCAGCAGCTACTGGCGCGGTGTAGGCAGCGGTGTAGGCAGCGGTGTAGGGTGAGGCGTAGCTCAGGACCAGCGGCTTCGCTGAGGCGAAAGCCAGGAGAGCGACGAAGATCAGCTGTGGAAGAAAAACAGATTATTACAATACATTCAATCATGTTGTGCCGACCACAGATAAATCGAAGTTAGGTGGGATAAGAGAAGGATGATAATGATGACTATATATTTATGCATCATAAGTAGGTCTAGGTACTAGGGGTTAGAACTGTTTATTTCGTAAGGATTCTTAACAAATAAAAAAAATCTTAATATTGCGATTCGAAGCGAAAAAATATTCGCTACAAATAAAATATATTTTTTTCCATAAAAGGATATTATCAAAAAAATATAGATGAATGAATATCTTTGCCCCGCAGTGGGATAATGTATGCTAAATAAAAAAGGCAAATGTGAGGCAAATGAAAACGCTATTGCCGTGGCTGAATTCTGGTCAAAACGTATATAATTGAGGAATCATCGATACGACGAAGAATAAAAAAGGAGATTTTAAGATACTATATTTTTTGCATTTTTCCCTAAAGCTGGCAAAGTGCCTTTGAAGATTATTAAGTCTAAACTAGTACAGTCGTAAATATAAAACGCTACAACTCTAGACTACTAATGACTAAATTAGACATTTGATCTTCTTGCCGCAGCGCGAGTAAATGTTAAAGGTAATAAATAATTTTGCGTCTTGATCAGGGTAATATAAAAGTTATTATTACTGTCAACTTATAGTAGAAAGTATCTATTGTCATAATAAAAAAAAAGATTTTAGTACTGCTCTATATTAGCAGCCACAGGCAATCAAAACAGGCAGCAAACAAAAAAAAATACATAATAAAGTAAAAACTTACGAATTTGAACATGTTGACTGTTGGTCTATTAGTCCGACAATACTGACTGATGGTGCGAGCTTCCCGCTAATATATAAGGATTCATAGATGGCCTCATTGTGTTGGCAGAGCTCGGTGCTCGCGCACCTTGAGACGTGCGCGATCAGGACCCATGCGTGACGCGAATATTTTCACTGCATTTGGTTTTAGAATCTACAGGCTGTTGCTTTTGGGTAATTACATGCTTTAAATATGAGTCCCGCGGAAATTGACTAGTGACATCACGGTAGACGAAGATAGCGGGACGAGCTCGACACCAATAGACTGAACTGGTCCCAAATCGGGAAGAGTGAAAATAAGAAAGAGGGCGTTTGCCCTGCAACGTGACAGCTGAATACATACTTAGGTTGTATTTTAAAATAGTTGTATTTAAAAGCTTAGGGAAGATGGCTACTGTACTCCAAGCAGACAGGTATGCCATAATAACCTGTGCTCAAGAGAATATAGATAGAGGAACCAGAGGTAAATCCATATATATTATTAGTGACAGCGAGGCTGCAATCAAAGCCATCCTACAAAGTGGACTCCAAACTTTTTCTGGATGCTATCCAAACTCTAAACAGTCTTGGGAAGCATAACAGAATAAGACTGATGTGGGTCCCAGAGCATAAAGGAATCCATGGTAACGAAATGGCAGATGAACTTGCAAGAGAGAGCTCAGCAAATGATTTTGTGGATCTAGAACCATGTTCATATTCTTTATTGTACACAAAACAAACATATACTAATACAGAAAGACAGCTTATGTATAAAGGCGAGCTTAACCCATAATTTGGCATTTCGACGTGTCTCGTGCAAGCCACATTCAGGGAGTTTGCAGACCGCAGTCGACAAACACGTTGGCTGTCTAATACCGGTCTGGAACACTCCATGAAATTTCTGGGCTCTATGTTCAAAGCACGGAAAAGCATTTGGAATATGAGCTGGGGGCAAATCCGCTACCTGCTTTGGGCCTTCACTGGCCACTTTGGAACCAACGACATGCTCATGAAGATGGCTCTAACCGCGATGCCTATCAAGAATGAGACTCCTAGGGGTAGGATATCCAAGACCAGAAGACTATAGACTTATATCTCCTAATCTCATTGTAAAATTCATGAAGAAGGTTTTCAACGAGATTGGGGAGGAGTAGGTTATCTAAGGGACCACAAAAGATCCCAATGGGTCGAAGTGTCCGAGTTATTTCTCGGCCCCTCCACTAGATAAGATAGGTTTTATTTTAGGTTCCAGTGGAACTTGGCAGTTAAAGACTAACTTAGGTGTCTGAAACCAAAACACACGGGCTGAAGTACAAGTATGGAATGATCTATATTTCCCATGAGGAACCGGTCGCATGTCAAATTATTGTTGGCTTGAAACCAAGGGGAATCTACTCGCCTTTGGGTTAGAATATTGTGATTGACAATAATTTATCTTAATTCATTACAATAGTTATTTATTGGGACATATAGTATAAATATCTAGGGTTAGGATGGCATGGGTTATTGGTTAGGTCTTACCTTCACAGTAAACTTTAGTGCATCGACTGCCTTCAGTTATTTCGAATATGTACTGAGGAAGGTGTAGGTGCTGAAAAATTACATTATAAATATTATTATGCGTCTCAAGTATGGAACCCTCAATATGGTATTTATAAGTCTCGTATTGAAGCTGTACAGAAGAAGTTTTTAAAATATCTTGACTTTAAAGCTCATCAGTATTCGACAGATTATGATCATCGTTGCCACAGATACCATTTCTTACCTCTCGAATGTAGACGGCGCATAAATGATGTATGTTTTATAATGAATATAGCAAATGGCACTATTGACTGTCCCGAGCTTGTTTCTAAGTTGGAATTGCGAACGAACCAACTTTGTTTACGTCAACGTCCACTCATCAGCATACCTTTTACTGCTACAAATTATAGGCAAAATGCTTTCTTTGCCAGGAGCGCGTCAAGTTTTAATGACCTACCGCGTGAGTTGAACATTGATCTTTTTTGTACTTCCGCTAGCACAACGAGACGGAAATTAGCCAAACAATTTTTTAAATAAAAATTATAATTATAGGCGATCAAACTGTAGTGTCATTATTATTCATACTATTCTTCATACTAGTACCAAGAATATGTGACATGTACTTAGACCTAGGAATACAATTGATAGTATAGTACGACATAAAAGAGTAGAAATTAAATATTTGGGAACTAATAGTTTTCATTTTCTGGCAACATCTAAAATGAGTACTTGAGCTGTCAATTTTTCTCGATCGGTTTCGATTTTCGTAAGAATTTTGGTTTTTGTGTGATATTTCTGAGTGTGGACAGAAAAACAGTGGCAAATCATGAATAAGGTAATTCGTGGAGGTGCCCGTGATATAGTTTACAAAGTTTATATGTGGTGTATAGCCGAATTCCAAGCTGGGAAGCTTCTATGCAACTTAGAAGATGTTTACCATCGTACAGCAGATTTTACTGGTAAGTAACTATTGAAAGTTACGCTAAACGTTAATTACAAACGATTAATACATTCAGGGAGCTAAATTTTCGAACCACATATCATTTACAAATTATTTGTCTACAATTTTTGAGGTTATGCTAAGGTAAACAAATACCTTTGTAGTTATAGCGCGACTTAACAACGTTGATAGTAAGGCAAAATCAATTAATGTAATTTATTGCGGATACGAAATATTTTTTTACTATGCCATATTTGTTGATGCAATCGTCTGAATGGAAAGAAACAATTTTAAAATATATTCACGTTTATCTACCGCGGAACTTCTTTCGTTGGACTGACAGTGATTATTTTATTTGCTTGTTTTAGGTGTTTCTGTAAGCACAGTGCACAGAATCGTGCAACACGGCATTGAAAACGGTGGAAAATTCTCAACACCAGCTAAACACATGAAGGTCGTCCCATGGTGCAGACAGCAGTAACGATGAGAGTGGTTCAGAAATCAGTGACGAATCAATACCAGAGCTTAAAATAGACTACACGAACTTAAGTGTTCCCATGGAAGGTGTAGAGTATTTAGATTTTGATTTATTAGATTAGTTTATTTTATAAATTTTAGTTTATATCTGAGTTTATATGGAAAGTAATTGATTATTAAAAATACTTATTTTTTGTGAAATTGTTGTTTTATTACTACTACATATTAAATATTTATTAAATATACTTATTTAATATATTTACTCATTTTTTATACCCAATAAATAAATAATACTATTCAAGTATCAAGATCAGCTGGGTCGTACTAACTGGGTTGCTATCTGAGCGATTGTGGCGCCCTCATTTAATTTCTACTCTTTTATGTTGCACTGTACCTAGTAATTATATACTGCACCTAGTATTGTGATAATAAGTAAACTTAGACAGGATGAACTAATTTTAGAATAATATTTACTTGTGGAGGCTTGTTATTAGCAATTTTAAGTATAATTTTTTTTTTATATACTTTTGTAATTAGTCTGTAAGCCTTCTTAAAAAGGAATAAAAAAAAAATAAAAAAAAAATCTTCTGTCATTCTGTAGGTATAAACATGAATGATGACAGAAATCAAATCATGACTTGGTTATTAGTTGCTTGATACTTATAATTCATAAAAACTAATTATGCAATCATTTAAATCTTTATGAATTGAGTATTAAATATAAATAAAACTGATTTATGATTTAATCATTTGCTTCAGGCACGTGTTAATTGATGAAACAAATTAACTGCACTGCAAACATTAATTATATGAGCACAATTTATAGCTTTTGAAACGGACTGATTTATTGATTATAGTTTTTGTTATGGTTAAGTTTACCAATTAAGTTAGCTAATTGCTTAGCACTTTATTAATTTTAAAATATTGACTTTTCTTTCTTTTTTTTTCATTTGGCATAAAAAAACTAACCCAAATAAATAAGAAACTTTAAAAAGTGCAAGACTTGTCAGTACACTCAGTGCAATAAGCCATAGAACGGCTATGTTTGATAAGAGTGCATTTTGTATGAGCCCTAGAATAATAATAAACTACCTAAGTACTCGTATTAGGTCATTACATATGAAATTGGCTTTTTGTAAGGAAGGAACATAAAGTCTTTTTTTTTTGTATAATATATTTATTTAATCAAAGTATGTACCATTGCTATCTATGCACTTTTGCCATCTCATAAGTATTTCATTGATCCCTTTACTAAAAAAACCATTCGGACGGGTATCAATAAAATCTTTGAAGGCGCTTTGGACTGCCCCATCGGAGTTGAATTTATTCCCTTGCAAGAAGTTATCCAAATTTAAAAAAAAATGGCAATCTGTTGGAGTAACGTCCGGGGAGTACGGTGGATGTCTTAGACATTCCAATTGAAGCTCTTCTAATTTGGTAGCCGTCTGTTGTGCAGTGTGTGGTCTAGCGTTGTCCTGAAGCAGCAGTGGCCTAGAGCGACTGACCAGCCTCGGCTGTTTAGCAGCTAGCTTTTCCATCATGGTTTGCAGTTGCTGACAATAGACATCCGCCGTAATCGTCTGGCCAGATTTTAGAAAGCTGTTGGTAGTGAACGACACCGGCACTAGTCCACCAAACGCTCACAAGTATTTTTTTTTGAGTAATTTTCGCTTGGGGCAGGCTTTGGCTGGTTCGCCAAGGTTCAGCCATTGCGATGAGCATTTCCCATTAATGTACAGGATCCACTTTTCATCACAGGTAATGATTCAATTTAAAATCCCTTCATTATTGTTCCGGTTGAGTAATGTAACGCAGCAGTCGACGCGCGTTTGTCGGTTTGCTGCACTCAATCATGAGGTACCCACCTTTCAACCTTTTTCACCTTCCAAATTTGCTGCAAGTGGATTAAAACAGTTTTATCACTAACACCGCAGCCTGCAGCTAAGTCGAACGTGGTTTGCGATGGATCCGCTTCAACAATAGCCTTCAATTCTTCATTATCAACTTAGGTCTACGGCCGTCCACGGGGCTTGTTCTGCATGTCGAAATTTCCAGAACGAAAACGTTGGAACCAAAAACGCACTGTGTTTTCTTTTGCGACACCGTCGCCATACACCTCATTAATCCTTCGAGCCGTTTCTGCAGCACTGGTGCCACGATGGAACTCGTACTTGTAAATAACGCGATATTTCAAGTTTTCTATTTTGTAAACTGACTGGCGCAAAGAAAAAACAAAAGAATTACGGTTTTCCAAACACAAAAGCAAGAGTAAATAGCTGTATAAATTTAAAATTGGAATTCCAAACCAAAGAGGAGATATTTGAGATCAAAGTGGCCAGTACGACAAAACGCCAATTTCATAGGTAAGGACCTAATACATGAAAGAATCTAATGATTTCAATTTATTTAAAAACCAATTAAAAATAATTTTATTCAAAAAGCTTATTATTCTGTTAGTGCTTATTTAAATAATGTTATAATTAAGTTGTCCAATAACAGAATTACATAATGTATCGATGATGCAATTGTTAATATTAATAAGTAATTTAATATTGTAATATTTTATTAATTTAATTGTAATATTTTGCTCACCTGCTTTGGTAGGATATGGTCTAAAAAACTTTTATAAAAATTTCACCCTGAAAACTACCCATATTTAGCAAATAAATTATTTGTATTGATTTTAACTGAGCGGTCGGACCGGAAAGTCAGCGGTGGCTACCAGATTAACCCATCTGGCGTTAGCAATGTCTGAATTTACTTATTTAGATGAAGTTACGTTATCATTACAGACGTAACTACATAATAGTCCACCCATATTTCGCCAGTAATATAATATAGGAGGCAAACTGTTTGAGCCAAGAACAATGTCCGAATCGGGAATCGAACCCATAAATATTGTTTCAAAACATAAAAAAACACACGCTGTATTTTGGCAGCAGCTTCGCCACGGTCTAATCTGGCCGCAAGGATCTCGCGTCATGCGTGTAGAACGTTTTATGTGCGCAAGCGACACTTGCGCGGCCGCACGGACACACGGACACCGCTACTAAATCAGGTGCTGGCGATCAAGGCCACCATTACTGTAGCCCAACTTGGAATTACCTTGAACTTGATATTACTAATACTATATGTTATCATGGCGCATGGTGCAATGTATGTGATCCTTGACTGATATGAGGTCTTAGTAGGTTCTGTCAAGGATTTGTACTTCGATTGAAGGAAACTTTGAAAGGAAATGTTTTGAATTAATTATTTAAAACCGTGGCTAAGACCTCGCCTCTAGTACTTCATCGGTTCATGGGTTCAAATCCGGGCAAGTACCAATGTGTCTTATTTCATTCATATGTATTTTATAGGGTTCCGTACCCAAAGGGTAAAAACGGGACCCTATTACTAAGACTCCGCGGTCCGTCTGTCTGTATGTCTGTCTGTCACCAGGCTGTATCTCATGAACCGTGATAGCTAGACAGTTAAAATTTTCACAGATGATGTATTTCTGTTGCCGGTATAACAACAAATATTAGAAACAGATTTAAATAAATATTTAAGTGGGGCTCTCATACAACAAACGTGATTTTTGTGGCGTATTTTGCGATAGTAGTACGGAACCCTTCGTGCGCGAGTCCGACTTGCACTTGGCCGGTTTTTAATTTTATCTTGGAGATTGAAGAAAATGGTGAATGAAAACATCGTGAGGAAACCTGGAGTTTGGTTATAAATCGGCAACCCGCATTGAGCAAGCGTGGTGATTAACAGTCGTGCCTTCTCTGTATGAGAAGAGGCCTTTGAGCATCAGCAATGCGATAGTAACGTGCTGGAATTGTTATTGATATGTGTCTAAGGTGGCGTTCTTTTATATCCTAGAACACGCTTGTTTCAACTACACAATGGTAGTTGAAACAAGGATAAATTACACTTGCAATCCTTTGTCGTCTAGAAATCATTCGTTCGATCTATTTTTCAAAGAGTTTTTGTAAAAGCAAAATGCTTGTTAAATGGAGCTATGTATTTGCCTAAATAATAAGAGCTGTGTATAATAGCTAGAAGTTAAGTGCTAATACATAGGTGTTCAAACATCAATAAACATCGTCTAATTATGTGACCGTCTGGGCTAGAAGAGCTCAGTCATTAAGTTATTCAACTTCTATTTATTTACTCATTCAATGTGTTGCGGTCGACGACAGAAAAGAAAATAAAACTTAAAAACCACAAAAAATAGTGAACATCTCAGAGGTTACTGAAACAGACATTCTTTTGCGGAAATCTGAAGCAATTAAATATTATGCAATAACAAAATTTTCGCTAAAATCTAGATCCTAACTTGAATGCGGAATGTTTGACCGCCGCGCGGTCTTTATGACCCGACGGAATCCTCATCTCCTCCGCCCCAAGATGAGCGAAAGGGTTTTTATTTCTGCAGCTATCTTTGGCCGGGGCTGGAGTGGTTGCGCATTTCGACACGCTGCCCCACTCAGGTATTGGCCAGTATGAATTCATGCGGACCCCATCACTGCAAAAATATGCATAAATAAACATGGAGAAAGTGTTGCATATACATGATATATCCCTGTCACGTGTTTCAGTCCTCCATAGGGCATCCCCAGAAGGTATTGACTTGCGTCACGTCCGAGCTGTCGACAAGTCAACATATCCAAAACTAAATATTGATATAGCAGGATGACGTTACGCAGTTTCTGTTTACCCCCATGGGAAAGAGCGTGGTCTTGTGTATGTTCGTCGGATTGTAGGTAAAACACAACTAAGTATATTGAACAATATCAAATGTAGCTATACCAAAATTTTAAAACAGAACTGGATAACACAAAGCATTGATGAATATTGTACATATTTGATGAAAGCATACCTAAATTCGTTAATTTTAAATTAGTATCGTAATTTGTTTAACGTATAGTAATAATATTACATTATGGTACAAGTGTGTAATGTTGGTGATTACCGCTGAGTTGTCATTGAGACCCGAGCCGTTAGGTGAGGGTCTTAAGAGAGCCGAGGACGGTAATCATCAATACACACGTGTATCATACGACGTTTTTTAACACACTTGTGAAGAAAATAATACTAAAAAAACATTTTCAACAGTAAAAACGAGTTGTGAAAAATTTTTCGGAATGGCGGAAAAAAATTATCAGTTTTCCGCGCGCATCTAACAATGGCGGTCGGTCATAGACTAAATTACTAAAAGAATGAAGTATCTTTTTTTTGGCTTTTCGCGGATGGCGTTTTAGCCACGTACAAAATGGGGATATTTTTTATTTATTAAACACGTAAAAGTTGAAATTATCTATTTAAATACGAAGTTTCATTTAATGAGCAAGCAATAGGTTCAGTAATTTATTAATTAATTTGTTTGTATCAAAACTTTTTTTAAGAACAAAGCAACTAAACCAATAAAATAAAAAAACAACCTTATAACTCACTTGTGAATAATAGCAATGAAAAATTCACTGTTTGACTATAGGTGTCATTATGTGCCTAATTGCGGTGAAATTAGAGCCACTTTATGAGCAAGTGAGTTGAAAATTTATTTATCGTGTGTTTAATAGTCAAAATTTTTAAACATCACATTCGATTATAATCGGCTTAACGTTTTCAGTGACGTCATGTAAGTATCAATCTGCCTCGCTTTATTGCAACTATGTTGGCTCGGCTTCTAGTCGAACCGGATGCAAATGCCTTACTAATCGCACCCACAACACAATATGTGTAACACGACACCCCTTGGTAGAACTGGTTTTCACACTTTATGACCTCTGACAACCCGTAACGACTATCAAAGACCTATATATGGCTGGGTGCTTGTCGACGCACGGAGGGATCTTGGTATTTAATGGAGGGTAACCCATCCACGGACCAACCTTGGCCAGCGTTGCTTAACCCGGAACATTGACCCGTGCGGTTGTTAATTTTAAGTTACGAGCCCCATTAGAATACAATATGAAACTACTTATTGTTTCAGACCATTAAAATAATTTTGTTTGTCCTCCTCACGACATGATGAATCAGTATGGTTTTCCCGGACTTGCTTACTAGTCGATCGCCATTTGCATGCCAAAAAGACGGTCACATAGACATTTATATTTAATGAAACACCAAACAATAATGGCACGTACCGTAGGTATACCAGAATTCGCAACTTAAGTAAGTGGTGATTGTACTTTTAAAAGTGATTTATGGATGTTAGACACATTTTTCCTGTTATTGTTATCCTGTATTGTCCCTCAGCTGGGCAATGGCCTTCTCTATGACTTCCAAATGTTGCGGTCCAGGGTTAGTGTGGGCAATTGGTTATTAATAGACGCATTGTAGTCAAATAATGACAAAGGTATATATATATTTGGAACAAAAGTTATAGTTCAAACAACTTCCAAATAAAAACACTACATTTTTCATTTCGTAGTGTTTTTATTTGGAAGTTGGTTGTGTATTTTGTAAAAAAGTTTATTAGAACTATAATTTCAGTGGCCAGAGGGCCGATGGGGCAGAACATTTCTGGAGTGGCGACCGCGAACTGGAAGACGTTGCGTTGGAGGCCTCCCACCAGGTGGACCGATGACCTGGTCAGTGGGAAACTATCGCGACGTACTGTACTGATTATTTGTTGTACATCGATCGCGTTCGGTTCCATTCCACGGATATAGCTGGTGATTTAACTGTCGCCGTGGAACGAAACCGAACGAGATCGATTTACAAAAAATAATCGGTATAGTCAGATGAAAAACGCTAGTTACGTTGGCACGGTTTCTTTGTATGCGATGAAGCAGCTGTATGCTAGTATTATATTATCTGTGACCTGGGGGGTGACCATAAGCTCTTAGAGCGGTATCAATTGAGATCGAATAAGGGACAGATGTATCTGACGTGTATACATCTGTCACTTACTCGATCTCAAATTGATACCGCTCTAAGAGCTTATGGTCTCCCCCCTGGTGAAGGTTGCGGGGATCCGCTGCATCCGGGACGCACGGGACCGGTCAATATGGCGACGCTTGGAGGCTTATGTCTAGCAGTGGACGTCTTTCGGCTAATATGATGATTATGATGATGAAAGTGAAACATAACTTCATTACGGTAGTCGGTGTTCCTGTTTTTGTTTCTTCGTTTTTTGACACCGACTTCCGAAATTGAAGTTATTTTTTGCCTTGTACTCGTTTTTATTTGGAAGTCGGTAGTATATTTTGTAAAAAAGATTTGATTTTTTACTTTTTAGTTGTGGTACATAAATAGCTAGTTCAATAGTAAGATACCAATAATACCCAAAGTTATGCCTGAATCGATTTCCCGAATAACATAAAACTAACATAACCGGTGATATGAGATGAGAGTGTACCAGGGTGAACTGTATATATCTGCGAACCCCTTTAGAGCGTACCGGCGGCGTTAGGCGTAGTCGCACACTATGCTCCAGCTCCTATCCTGCTCTTTGTTCCCCAAAAAATGCAGCCTAAGTGACTTATGTGCTGCTACCGAGGAAGAGGCAAAGTTTTGAAAACAGTCGAGCTAGTTCACGAAAAATTAAGATCTAATTACGTTTAATTAGAAAAAAACCTAAAGCCTCTAAACCATAAATATTAAAATGTTAAGCATAACAACAAGCACATAACCGAGTTTTGCATTCAAATATACATAAATACTATTGATACGTCACAATTAATCACTTCATGATTTCACAGTGGAGTTCTATGACGTCATTGTATAGGCCGCTCACAATCAACACCCTCCAAACAACCCCATCATGTGATGTAACAAATCTATTGATGACACACAACACCCCGATTGTATCAACTTGCTTGTATTTCGCAACACGTCCTAAATAATAATATTAATTTATTCGGTTTGGTTCTCGTTACTATAATGTTTGTACCTAGTATTCTGCGAGCTATCTATTTTGGAAGATTGTGTCATGCTGGAATACCTGATTGTATGTATATTTATCACGCATGCCAAATTGTTGCTTAATACGTAGATGGTCGAAACAGTGGAGCATATTTTTTGCTGCAATTCGCTATACTTTATCTATTCTGTGATTTTGTGAACAGACTAATCTCGGTTTTGCCCATGAAGTGTTTGATTTTTGAATTGTCTCGTTGGTCTTGTGTTCGCAATTGCCACAATCGAGCACGAGGTTTTGGGTTCCGGATCGAGCAAAATATATGGTTTTCCATCTTGATTTTTTCAGTACCTGCAGTACATGACATTAAACTTGTCTAACTCTTACGGGACTCCAGTTATCTACTTGGTTTTTAGTACATTACTGCAGAATCCAGTAAGTAAGCCTTCCTGGCCAAGTATGAGTTAACCGGACCGAACCGCAGGTGAGGTCCGGTTATATACGAGGCAAGGATGGCTTTCTTACTGGTTGAGGCTTGTATAATGCTTTACTCAAAAATGAAAGAAAGTTTAACAACAAATTCGTTTAATTAATATTGAAGGTTACATTCACATACATGATTATTGTGATCGATTTACCGGGGGCATTTATATTTGTTTGTTGTACGTCCTGATTAACGGACTCAAAAATATATCTATCTCATAAAATGTCATACCAAAAAGAGAGATAGATATATATATTTGGAGCCTCCCTCCTATAACCATGTTATAATGGCTAAACTCTAATATGTGCCTGGCTGGTACAATGTTTTTTTTCTAAGCAGATCTGAAGAGGATGACCTACTGTCTAGAGATGGGTGTTTTCTGTTTTTTGCACAAACGGTTATGTAACCGATATACAGATTTCATATCGATATCGAAAACGGTTTTCAGATATCGATATCATTTAAAGAGAGGTAGCGCATAGTTATGGTTCCTATCGTTTGTGAAGTTTGCGTTTTGTTCGTAGTTCGTACGTTTCCGCATTGTTACGGTTTTAAGTCTTGACTTATTCGTTCTTGCACGCTAGTAAGGTTTTTATTAGATACAGTTTTTGTAATATCGGTTATTTTGGTATAGATATCGATATGATATTATATCTAACACATATCCGATATAAGTTACGTTTTGATATATCGGACCAATCCTTACTACTGTCCAGTACAAAAATACATACTTACTTACTGGACAGTAGGAGATTCCAAATTTTAATCTCGCTTCTTACTGGACAGGTGTGAATATGTCTCCGGTAGAGTTTACTTTCTGGATACTTTTTAGAGATGTTATGACAACATTACATACCATTTTTGAGAAAATCTCTTTTTCTCAAACATGCATGGAAATATTGTCATTATTTTAGAAAAAAGAACACGCGAAGTACCGAATTTACGGACAATGAAAACCAAATCCATTGCTGGAGCGTTTTTTAAATTTCGAACATTTCAACGCTCCAGCAATGTTGTATGAAACGGCGTGCTGGGGTTATTTCGTTTGTTCTTTGATTGGATCTCTTTTATCATTCTTGGCGTAAAGTAAGTCTCTTTGCTTAGTACAAATTGCGTTCACGTGGCTGTATAGCCATAAATGCGTTTGCCTTTCGGCTCAGATGATAAATAGAAAATCGGCGGCAAAGCTGAAAATTCGTCTTGATTTGTTATTTAAATATTTAATAAATATAAATTTAATAATTAAAATAAGTTCCAACGGTTCACGGTCCACCAGATTTAAGATCAGAAGCCAAATTGGCAATGGAAAACCTGCTTCCAGCGAAGTCAAAAGAAAAATACATGAAAGTATATGAACATTTTATAATTTAGAAAACGATAAAAAAATTAACATTTTCTCCAAAACAGTATTTTCGGCGTATTTTAATGAGATTTCTAAAACTAAAAAGCCATCTATACTGTGGGCAATTTATTCCATGCTGAAATGTAGTGTTCATGTTAAAAATGGCATTAACTTTAAAAATTAAGGAAATTTATTTCCCTGCATTCTTTTGAGAAAAGCATTATATATGCCTCGGCGGAAATGGCAATTGCCTGTCTCGTATTAGTGAAGTCCTCGCCTACGGCTCGGCCTTCAAACTCATACTCGACCTGCAATTGTCTATTTCCCGGCCTTTGCAATAATGTACTATTACATTTGTTTGTTAATGTGCCAGGATTATTGGGAAATAAAAGAAGAAAATATCAAGAAATACTTTTAATTGTCATATTGCTACTTATTTCAATAGGTATGTACAATTTTTACAATTTGTTGATTTATCCGTTGGTTATTTTTCACTTGAGCAGGACTGGGGCTTTGTAGGCAGCAGCTACTAAAGGTGCGGAGTAGGCGTTGTATGCGGCAACGGGGGCAGTGTACGCTGCGGTGTAGGGGGAGGCGTACGCGGCGTAGGGAGCGGCGTACCCGGCGTAAGGGGCAGAGTACGCGGCGTAAGGGGCGGAATACGCGGCCGTGTAAGCGGCGGCTACGGGGGCCGTGTAAGCTGCCGCCACGGGAGCGGTGTAAGCAGCTGCTACTGGCGCCGCAACTAGGGGTGCAGAGTACGCCACAGAGTGGATACCGGGCTTGGCAGCCGCGATGGTGAAGAGGGCAGCGAGGATAACCTGAAACAGAGAAAAACAAATTTAAATTAAGTGAAAATGATCTTTTAAATTTTTCATTATTCATATGATTTTTAGAAAATTCGATCTTGAAGAAACTCGATGCCAAAATAATTGCAACGACCTTCAAGTAACTTGTCGAAAGAATTAAGCATAATTAAAGTACACTCGGCATGTGAATTGACATGTTGTTATGAATTCTAAACACAAAGCTTTTGAATGAACTTGAGCTACATTTTATAATCAAATGCTCAATCAACATTCTTTAAAGTTAAACTTTTATTTACCAGTTTGCAAGTCATTTTGAAGTGTTTGTTTGTGTGTCTCGTGGTGGAGAAGATAAGTGAATGATACCTTTGACCAAAGCCTAGCAGTTTAAATACTCATTGCATACGAAAGAAATTCCACCACAACACGGGGGTGTGCCAACATATTATCATGTGCAATAGTGCTCCGAATTCAAGATAAACATCGTGGATGGAGTTATAAGAAAGAGAACCAGGCTCTGATTTTTTTTTTCGGTTGGCCGATACATCGGTTATCTTAGAGCCTCTGAATGATAGAATAGACTTTTTTAAATTATCTAATTACTAAAATTCTATAAGTTCATTCATTTACTGACAGGCAGCACATTGCCTAAACTGCTGTATCTAGAACTAGAAGCTGCAGCAAGACATTTAGCAATTCACCTTGCAAAAGGGTTCAATAAGGCTGCGAACGTTTATCAATTTTGCCAGTGGGAAACCCTATCGAGTGCACGGGTTGTTGTCACGTTCATAATGAAGTTAAATCTGCTAAAAGAATGCTGAACATTTTTCTTGGTTCATTTCTGCATGTGACAAGTTGATCATTATTCAGGATGCGCCTCTTCAGTTGCGTCAGAGGTCAGTGCGTGCTTGCCCAGTGAGCCCACTGTTACAATGCTATCTCTAGTTGCGCATGCGCGTGCGACTACGTGGAGGTCAATGCGCCTATTTAAACTGGATGAGCTATATAGATCACTCATGAACGCGGCTTGCTCTTATTATTGTCGAGAACCAGTAATTTTGCTATGATGAGTTTGACAATTTAAGGAAATATTTCTGACCAAATGGGGTTCTTGGGACCAAATTTAATAGATATTACCATTTCCAAACATGTCCCAAACACATTGTGAATATGCTACTATATAAAGCTTCCAAAATTTAAACGATGCCAATGATAGAAGAGCCTAGATTGTTAAAAATTGGTCGGATAAGATCGTCAGAACTCAGTTGACACGAAAAAAGACGAGGAATTTCTGGATGCTATTACGAGTTGTCAATGATAATAAATATTATAATATTTTTATGGTTAACACGTTACGCAATAACATGTAATACTTACAAGTAAATTTCTTCAGTAGGTAACTGACTAGTTCAGCCATATTAAAACAAGATTTACCCATTTTGGTGTCTACAATACACCCTTTTGAACCCTGGACTATCGATCTTCCCTGTGTTATTACACAAAACTAGAATTTGAACAATTATGCAAACATTACCATCCTAAGACCAATATAAAGATAAATAAATCAATGACTTCTCCCTCTCTGGGTGACGATAGCGTGTCAGACTTTTACTGACTAAAACCCACCCGTGTTCCTTCAGTTGCTTGTGTCAGAGCCGCGATAACTCTCTTTCAAATTTATCCGCGACCCTGACAGGCATCGGCCCTAGCGGAGCCCGTCAGTTTTGCTGACATCTCTTTAAGGCGCGTCTGCATGGAACACTAGGCTCCGCCGACTCGGGTCTGGTCCTTGTCGGACGACGAGCTACCTATTATTCGCCGTCCGCAAGCCCGCGCCTGCGGTGGCCGGGAATCGGCTTGCGACTCCCAACGCCCAGGGAGTCTCCTGCGGTTGCTTGGGCCGTGAGGACGTCACCGTTGCGTCTCCACCATTACTGCTTCGCAGAAGGAGGTAACAACTTCCCAATCCCTCTCGCCCCGTACCATGGCATGAACCAGGGCCGGACGTGACAGGTCGCCGCCGCCGATCGCCTACACAAGGACACGGCGGGAGTTGCTCCGCCCAAGTGGGCAAGCGGGGCAGAAATCCACCGTATGCTCTCCCGTGTCCTTCGGGCGATCCACACAAACTCATGTGGGTCCTAAACACAATGCCTGTAATAAACAGGTAAACACCTACCTTAGTTACAAATTTGAGTGTACTTTGGTACTCTGTAAAAAGTTTTGTAAATATTCAGTCTAGTCTTTTCACACACTGAATTGCCAAGATTAGGTATCTCGAAGGTGGGACAAGTGCCTTAGGCGGAGATATACAGTCAATAACCACGACGCTTATTACTAACATGGAGAACAGTAGGTGCTTCCAAGTCATGTTTGTCTTATGTTGTGTATATCCATGTTTGATGATAATGTTTGGTAAACAACTACATTGGCCTTCAAAACTTAGTACCACACTTTGAAATTTGTAATTTCTTCTTAATTATAGTAGTCAGAGTTTTGAAATTAAAAACTTTTTATAGAAAATATTAACTATCAACCCCTTTGAAATTATAGTTAATTCTACATTAGTAACCTTTTTCATTAAAAAAAAGATAGAAACTAAAAATATCCATTTAACTTACTGGCAAAAACTCAAACAAAATTTATAAGTATGTTTTACGCTATTACATTTTAATACCTCTTGTTGTCTCCTCGGGCTCTGATTACAGCTTCGAGCCGGTTTGTCATACTAGGGAATATCTTTTTAGGGTTCCGTAGCAAAATGGCAAAAAATTGATCCCTTATGGATTCGTCATGTCTGTCTGTCCGTCCGTATGTCATAGCCACTATTTTCCGAAACTATAAGAACTATGCTGTTGAAACTTGGTAAACTTGGTAAGTAGATGTATTCTGTGAACCCCATTAAGATTTTCACACAAAAATAGAAAAAATCAATAAATTTTGGGGGTTCCCCCATACTTAGAACTGATACTCAAATTTTTTTTTCATCAATTCCATACCTATCTATGGATAGGTCTTCAAAAATGCAATTGAGGTTTCTAATATCATTATTTTCTATACTGAATAGTTTGCGCGTGAGACACTTCCAAAGTGGTAAAATGTGTCTCCCCCCCTCTTTAACTTCTAAAATAAGAGAATGATGAAACTAAAAAAAATATATGATGTAAACTTCCACCAAAAATTAGTTTGAACGAGATCTAATAAGTAGTTTTTTTTAATACGTCATAAATCGTAAACCGCAATTTAACAAGTACGGAACCCTTCGTGCGCGAGTCCGACTCGCACTTGGTAGGTTTTTTTTAAGTTAAAACGTAACTAATGTATGATAAACTATATTTCAAAGGAAGTTCATGAAATTTTGTATAAAACGTTTTTATTTTTAAAACTGACGTCTATAGTCTAGGAGACATTGCAATTTCAACAGTGTGGTACTAAGTTTTGAAGACCAATGTATTATGTCAGTTTGATACTAGTCTAGATTATTTATTCATATATTATGTTACAGTACCTGGGCGACCGAGCTCTTCTCTGGTGAAAATAGAGAAAACGACGTTTTCTAAAACTGAAATCTAGCTAGTTCGATTTATCACCCCCGAAACCTCTTGCATACAATATTTCATGAAAATCACTGGAGCCGTTGCCGAGATTCAGATATATAGATATATATATGATTTAGTTAGATAGATAATATCCCTATGTAATATCTTACGTAGTTATTACGATTGTACAATATATAACCTACTAGTTTTTACGGACTATTTTGCTCCCTAAAAACTGGAAACTTTTCTAAAATAAAAATTAGCTTTCGGCAATAGTGTACCTACCCTAGTGAAAGGATTTTTGCAATCGGGTCGGAACATCAAAAGATTTTTTTTTATCTATTGTAGGCTCACGCTTGACCACTATCTCACCTGATGGTAAGCGATGATGTGGTCGACGATGGAGCACGCTTGCCTAGAAGTAACCTATTCACTCTTGACTTAAAGACCCCTAGATTGTAGCTATCGGGAAACACAGACTCCGGCAGGGAATTCCACTCCTTAGCTGTACGCATAATAAAAGTATTCTCAAAACGTTTAGTGCGTATGGGTGGGATGTCCACCATGTACCGATGGCGCATCGCCGTACGTCTGGTAGTCTGATGATAAAACGGGCTGGGCGGAATTAGATCATGTAATTCCATCGCACACTCCCCGAAATGTAATCAATAAAAGACCGACAAGCTGGCAACTCGGCGACGATGTTCAAGGCTCTGGAGCAAACTTAACCAATGCCTCATTGCCGATGAGCTTCTTGGCCCGCTTTTCGATCGACTCTAGTGCATCAAGCTGGTATTTGGCAGATCCGTCCCAGAGATGAGAACAGTAAGTACTCCATGCATGATCGAACTTGCGCTTGATACAAGTTGAGCAGCTGTTCTGGTGTGAAGTACCTTCTCACCTTTGCAAGGATCCCCATCTTTTTTGCAGCAGCCAAAAGATTTCCAAAGATATATAAACGGAACGGAAAAGGATATATAAACAAACAAACAAAATTTACTTATTTATTATAGGTACCTACTATTAGTGTAGATAACGCGTGCGGGTCGATCATCAAGGTTAAGCAACGCTTGACGAGGTCGGTCAGTGGATGGGTGACCATTTCAACATACCGAGTTTCCTCTGTGCCTCGGAAAGCACGTTAAGCCGTTGGTCCCGGCTGTCATTTGAAGATCTTTGACAGTCGTTACAGGTAGTCAGATGCTTGAGATCTGACACCAGTCTTGCCAAGAGGTATCGTGTTACCCAGTTACTGGGTTGTGGAGGTCAGATAGGCATTCGCTCCATGTAAAACACTGGTACTTAGCTGAATCCGGTAAGACTGGAAGCCGACTCCAATATAGTTGGGAAAAAGGCTATGCAGATGATGATGACCTACTATTAGTGTAGGCTAACATATTCACGGTGTACTCCAATATGTATTAGGTATCAAGAGAAACAAATATAATGAACCCATTAAAACTCTTCTAGATATAAAAATTATACGTCGGATAAGTTCTTATTACATTAACAAGTTAGTCATAATGGTATTACAAAGTGTTTTCATGAAAATAAGGTTGTTTCTGAACCACGAGGCATCAAAGAAATTGAAAAATAATGAAGTTAGTATTTGTACGTGACCTAATACTGCACCAGCTGCCTAATTGCGTAAGTGAATTCGGCAGGGTTAAGGGTATGACTCCATGAAAGAGTATTACCCTTTCAATAATTAGGTATAATTAGGTTTTGGCGATAGCCAAAAATTATTGTATTCTTTCTTTCTTTGATTATTTAGATTAGTAGCGAGTCGGCCCCAACACAAGTATTATTAATAACTTAATGGGGCGGCCTCATAATACACTTAATTATGTAATGTTATTGGAACAATAAACAATTTATTATTTATTTATTATTGGTATCTTCTCCAATTAAAGCGTCCAATAACTTTTGGCACTACCTAATTATTTAAAGGGAATTTGTCATACTTTTTTATGGAGTCATACCCTTGGTCCTGTCGAATTCACATGCGCAATAAGGCTGCAGGTTAAACATGCATCAAGATATTTCTAAGTAGGTTATTTTACTATTGTCTCTGTATTATTATAGGCAATGCATAGCATGTGAATTGTATGATTGTATCTCATGTTTGGGTAACAAATATTGTCGGTACTAACTAAGTATAATATAGACCCTTATGTATGTAGTTTAAATCGTAGTAAAAATGTTGCTGAATTCATTTATTAGATTACCACTCTATACAAGAGTGGCTCTAATCCAAACTCACCACAGGAGGTACAGAAGGTTTTGGCACTTCTTCAGTAGTAAAGACCATATTTCAAATACATTTGAAGGAACTGTTAAAACATCGTTGTTCGTGTCTTTTGTTGTTTGACAATAATACAAATCTTTAATTTTCAAATTGAAGATTCTAGGTTGAGTCTAGTTAGAGAACAAGTCTTAGGGCCGATTTCTGAATTGTTTTACTAACAGTTGAATAGTTGTTGCTGAATTCATAAATAGGAGCTTAAAAAATAGGGGTGAGTTAATTAGTAGACTAGGTAATAAAATACAATATTGTGATCGAGGTTAAACTTTATTTGATAACGTCTCCCTCTCTCTCTTGTAATGTCCAGATATAGGTGCTAGGGGTGTCCAAGTTACTTTTTGAGGTAGTAAGCGGCGTAGGGTGAGGCGTAGGGGTAGGCGGAGTAGGCGGCGAGTGGCGCGCTGTATGCGGAGTAGGCGAGCGGCGCGGTGTAGGCGGCCGCCACTGGCGCGGTGTACGCCGCCGCCACCGGCGCCGTGTACGCGGCTGAGTACAGCACGCCGGGCTTGGGCTCGGCCATGGCTACTGCCATCATGCAAATGAATACGAACTGCAAAGAAAATGCACACAATTAATAAATGCTTTCCGCAAAATGAATCTGTTGTGGAAAAAAATAACCAAAGAGAAGACTAATAGTCTAAACTTTCGGTGCTATAAATTGATATGAAAACCTTTCAATATTTTCGTAAAATTATGGCCTTGGCTTTAATGAAGATTAAAAAATCACATTGTTGTCGTTAATCTACTAAACAATGCACGTTTGAAACATTACTGGGATTATATCTCGTTATTCTTAGTGCGTGACCATTTGACCAAGTAAGCAAAAACATTGACTCACGTATTTGAACATTTTGTTGGTTGTTATCACCGGGCTGCTGATGCACTGAATGATATCAAACCCACAGTACTGACCAACTTTATAGTAAAAACGAAGGACAATGGATGTAATGTGGTAGAGATTGAGCTTGCTTTGGGAAAAACAACGCGAACAGAATATCAATGTCTGAGTCCAGTTCAACCGAAAGTGATAAGGAAATTCTCACACGTTCGCCAAATGGTTCAGAATTTAAATGCGGAAAAGTGAACATCATTTATCATATAATTGTTTACTCAGCATTAGATAGATTCGGGTAGAAGAAAACCAAGAGATATATATTTACTATTTTCGAAACTTTTCGAAAAAGTTCAATAATATATAATGTATTGTTTTATAACACACATAACTTTTCACTCTAGCCTTAGTACGCGTTTTACGAAAGCTATGCAAATACTTCAAAGATTTAATTCGACTTAGGTTTGTATAGTTTTGGAATGGGCCTAGGACCCTAGGGTATTTAAGTTCTGTGGGCCTAGCAGAATAATTTTGAAATGGCATAATGGTACGGACTGTCATTGCAAATGTTCCCAAAATTTGGCCTATAATGTTTGGTGCTGATTTTTATGGCAATAAAGGTCAAATCTATTACCACAAAGCCAGAAGATAGGTAAGTTAATAAAATAGTTGGAATATTTTCGTTTACAAAAATTGACATAACTGGCGGCATTTAAGTGTTTTCTACACCTCTGCCTTGCTGTTTGGGAGTAACAGGAGTGATGTTATGTTATGGGTTTTGAGCTGTCTGACTGCGGTACACATTATTTTCTTTCATTGATAACTGGCTGTATATGCATATGGCTATATTAACCAAGTCATCATATCATATCATCATATCAGCCGAAAGACGTCCACTGCTGGACATAGGCCTCCCCCAAGCGTCGCCACATTGACCGGTCCCGTGCGTCCCGCAACCAGTGGATCCCTGCAACCTTCACCAGGTTATCGGTCCTTGTGGGAGGCCATCCAACGCAACATCTTCCGGTTCGCGGTCGCCACTCCAGAACCTTTCTGCCCCATCGGCCATCCGTTCTGCGAAAAATGTGCCCTGCCCAGCCACTTAAGTTTGGCAATTCTTCGGGCTATGTCGGTAACCCTGGTTCTCTTACGGATCTTAACATTTCTGATTCGATCACGCAAGGAAACGCCGAGCATAGCCCTCTCCATTGCCCTTTGAGTGACTGTAAGCTTTCTGATGAGGCCCATTGTAAGCGACCACGTCTCAGAGCCATATGCGCCTGCGGAGATTTCTCCAAAAGGCTCAAATAATTATTGAAAGAGGCCTGGAGCTATAAACTTTGGCATGGTTAATTTAATTTATTGATGTAAATCATGATTACTTATTATTATTTTATTGTGAGCTATTCTGCAGCTAGGTTATTTAAATTTATGTAACTTGGTGTGTTTGAGACTTGTAGCATCATATTGGAGAAATCTGTAAAGATGTTATAATTGGTGATTATAAATAAATAAATAAAAAAAAAAATATGTCATCACTGGCAACACACACTGGTCATAGACTTTTGTCTTGAGACATTGTGGTAAGTTGGACGAGAAGACACAGCGCTGCGTGTTAATTTTCAGACCCACTCTTTCGGAAGCTCTACTGAAGTCATCGAGCTAAGTATCTATCAGTAGTTACGAGTATCGTTAAATTACTCACACCAATGGAAAACGCAGCTGTAGACTAGGGACGTTATGGTTGTAGCAATAATTTTATACCGTTTTCGGATGTGTAACCACATCCGAAAACGGTATAAAATTATTGCTGTGGATACGATATTATTTCGGCTTATCCGTTAGTTTCGGATAGTTTTGGTTATGGTTAATCCTTACACTAGTTGAAAATTCTGCCATACAAACGTAGTCTAGGGATTATTACTCTACACTTAGTTTGAAGAGGTACGTTCAAAATAAAAAGTGATATCAATTTGTCTCATCATTATCTAGCCCTGTTTGGAAGCGAAAAAATAAAAAATAAAAATATTTGAAAGTTATGAGCGTCGAAAGTTTTTCACACACATTTCGACACTAATTTTAACGCATTTTTGGGCGCAAATAAATACCATAAGAAGACGGAAAATTGCAAACGGCCATACAGGGATATATTATTAGTTCAACAATGCATATAATTTTATTTTGAATAAATAGATTTAGTCGTTTTTTCATGATATCTAGACTGCCAAAGGTCTGTTTATAAAATTTCGCGCGATCGGTTTCGTCCTAAATCATTATCCATTTCGCTACAAATTTGCAAAAGTGTGTATTCGTACGCGAACTAGCTTCCTACTGGTCATCACAGCATCTATCTCTTCCACACGTGTTGTCGGTTGATATAAAATGCATTTTAACCCCGCACTCAAAGTAGTTCGTGCCGTAGACTAGTGTACCCTTAATTATCCGTTTTCACTAACACCACATGATTTAAATGTGATGCGTAAATATTTCTGCCGTGTTGCGCAGTGCAAGAACATTGTGTATCTGATAGTTTATAAATGCGGAAAATATTGGTTGAAATTATATAAAGATCCAGGCGTTCGTTGTTTCCTGGGGCCTTACATGGGACCCCGACCCTGAGTTAAGACCTTATAGTAACTACTTCATCATCATTTCAGCAGAAAGACTGCTATCCACTGTTCAACATAGGCTTCCCTCAAGTGTCGCCACATTGTCTGGTCCCGTGCGCCTTGCATACAGCGGACTGAACCACCCTCGCCAAGTCATCGGTCCACCTGGTGGGAGGCCTTCCAATGCCAGCATCTGGACGCGGTCGCCGCTTCGGAATTTATCAACCCCATCGAACATCAATTCTGCGAGTAATGTGCCCTGCCCACTGCCACTTAAGTTTCGCAATTCTTGGGGCTACGGATATACTCATTTCTGATTCGATCAAGCAAGAAAACTCCATTGCCCTTTGGGTGACTTGGATCATCACTGATCTATGGTAGCTACTTAGGTACTAGTATATTGAAAATTGCAAACCACGCGCGACTCGCACGCAAAGTTGCGTATGGTTGGTAGAGTTGGCACAGTTACTTGATGGTTCCCCCCCGAATTGGTTCCCGCCTTGTCGTGGCGGGGGGGCTCAGTAGCCGTGGTGGTGGAAACCCACGGTGAAGCCAAGAGGAACCTAGGCGGGGGCCGCTCGTCTAGGCTTTTGCCGCTAAGCCAACGACGAGTGGCCCAATAGTTGCGGTGCCGCGGGTGCCGCCTGTAGCGGCATCGCAACTGAGCGGGCTGCGATGCCCCCCCTCTGATGGGGGGGGCATCGCAGAGGAGTGCGGGGGGCCGCGGCGGGGAGGGGAGTGTCGGTGTGGCTTCGGCCATTCTCCCTTACCTTCCGCGGCCTCAACGGGGCCGCCACCGTCAGATGGCGGACGCGGTGGGGCCGCAGGGGAAGAGGACTGTCGGTGTATCGTTGCCGCTGTCCCTGTCCCCTGCGGCCGAAAGGTGGTAGGTGACGGGGCCACAGACCCGACCCGTCACAGCGGGAGCTCCGGCGTGCCTGCATGACTGCGGCGCGTCGGAGGGCCTGGACCCCTCGCTTCCTGGCGTGGGAGCCCCATGCTGGAAGGCGACGGGTCTGGGCAGCGGTCGCCTCCTTTTGCGAGGGTGGTAAATCGCAAAAGGAGGCGAAGGTGGTGATACGCGGGCGACAGGGGCGGGGGCCCCTTCGCCTGCATTGCACATCACCACCCGCGGGAGGGAATGGCCGAGCACTCGCGGTCATTCCCGGGCCCCTCCGTTGAGAGGGGCATGAGGGGCCCGCTGTGAGACAGTGGGCAGTCGTCGGCGGGGGACTGGAGTAAAGGCTCTGCCGGTTTCCCAGTCCTCCTCCACTAAGACGATGCGGGAGTGCCGTTGGGTTTTTTAGTGGGTATACCGGAAGAAGGCCGGGGAGTCCCACATACCCCTCCCTTCCCCCGGAGGGAGGATGATGCGTAATGCATTTTTCCCAGCGCAACAAAAAAAAAAAAAAAAAAAAAAAAAAAAAGTTACTTGATGGTTAACTGTTGGGATGCAATGCGTGTCACGGGTTCGATCCCCGCACAGAATAGACTAAACTATATTTTGAACTTTGGACCTTCTCTTTTTAACCGACTTCAAAAAAAGGAGAAGGTTCTCAATTCGTCGGAAACAATTGTTTTTTCCCGATTTCTCAAAGACGCCTGGACCTGGGTGGGAATTTTTTAAGTATGTCACGGGTATAAGATATCTCGAATAGTTAACCGACTATGATGAAGCTAATACTTATAAATAAATGGAACCTTATGATGAAAATGGTTGAATGGTTGGGTGGATGGTTGGTAGGTTTTTTTTTAACTGATCTGATGATGAAGCCGCAAGGAAGGCGCTGGATCGCCGAAATACAACAAAGCGATCCTAGTCGCGTTTGGGCTTTTTGGTATCGTCATGAGATGTACTTTAACAATAAATGATTTTCATAAAATCAAAATATTTTATTTTTATTTTACATATATTATGTAGGCTACATGGGCACTTATAAAACGTCGACAAAAGGTGCACGGTTCGGGTTAGTCGTTTCTTATGGAGAAGAACCGGCAAGAAACTCCAAGATTACTCTTTTAAAAAAATTGGTTTGGTTTCACAATATTTCCATGTTACAGCATTAGTACTTAGATATGGGGGGACAACGTAGGCCCGACAATAATTCGTAAGAAATTAAAAAAAAGAAAGTAAAACGAGATAAAAAGTTAACAAATTTTAACAAGCATCTAGAAATCTAGAAGGCCTACAATGTTCAAACATTCACAAAACAATCGGTAAAAGAATCTAAACAAAGGTAAAAATCACAAAAAAGTAAAAAAATAAAATAAAAAGGGGAAACGGAACTCGACGCCCTAGATAGGTGGGTCCGTACACTGCTGACTGCATATCGAATGCATCACCCACGAGCGTCGGTCACGAGATTGTATATCCCGCGGAAGTGTGGAGGCCGAGGTGGCATCGGAAGTACCGTACTATAGGTACGTGCCCGACCCAGTTCTCGAAAATGGCAATATCACATTGTACTGGGATCGATCCATCATCACGGACAGGTCGATTGTAGCCAATAAGCCTGATATAGTGGTGGTTGACCGAATCGAGAGGCGTGCAATGATTGTTGACATAACTGTCCCGCATGACGGGTACCTCGTGAAAGCCGAGAAAGATAAGCAAATCAAATACATATCTTGATTTGGCTCGCGAGGTTGTCGACATGTGGGATGTGGACACAGTGATCATTGTACCGACAGTCGTGTCAGCCAATGGCTTAATAGCCACGAGCCTCGACCAACACCTTAGGAGGCTCTCGTTAGGCAGCTGGGTCAAGGGCCTGATCCAGAAAGCAGTACTGCTGGACACGGCTCGCGTTGTTAGGAGGTTCCTCTCTCTGGAGCCCTGACCACCGGTAGCTTGGACCCTGTTCCCGATACCGGTGGGCCACTATTTTTTATATTTTAAATGTTTTTGTTTTTAATTTATTTTATAAAAATATTTAGAAATGTAGATTATAAGAAACAAAATGAATAAAGGAAATAATAATAATAATAATGTATAACAACACTAAATTTAACATGTGGCACAAATGTTGTTATCCGTGCTGTAACTATTCTTAGCAAAGGGCTATAAAGATGGTTGAAAACCATTGTAAAAAGTGTAATTAAAAGAAGAGAAAAAATGAGATTGAGAATAGTTAGAGACATCCACATATTTGTGCCGTTTATGAACACCAGGGAAGCCGCATGCGCAGAAGGAGCTAAAGTCATTTTTTTTTATTTTCAACGTAGTCCTTGATTTTATAATATGCTTTTTTAATAAGGACACGTTTGATGTAGTTTTTGAACTTTCTGTTTCTATACTGTTTATAAAAAAAGACTTGCTATTTTTCGTTAATCTGAATTTGGGTATTACAATTTCGTGCTTACTAAAAAAAAAAAGCCCGCGATTTTTGCGGACATACAAAATACCAAAATATAAAGTGAAGGTACAGTTAGTATATCTATCTCTTGAATTTTTTCTCTGAAGGACTCGCGAGGACCCATTTTATAGATCGCGTGGATTGCCCTCTTTTATAAGATGATTATTGAGTCAACGTCTGCTGCTGATCCCCACAGCAGAATGCCATAAGACATAATACTGTGGAAATAAGCATAGTATACTAGCCTAGCTGTGGCTACATCGGTTAACTGCCTTATTTTCCTTACTGCATATGCATCCGAACTTAACCTACCCGAAAGAGTTCCAATGTGCGCAAACTGACTTCGGCAAAGCGCGCAAGTGTGTATCACCGTCGACCACATCATCGCTTACCAACAGGTGAGATAGCGGTCAAGCGCGAGCCAATTGTAAAAAAAAAAAAAAAGCTAGTTATTTTTCGCTGTGTAGTGTTTTGTTTTGGAAGTTGGTTTGTTTATTTTGTTAAAAAGCTATTTTTATAAAAACTAGGTATTTTGTTTTTAAATCACTACTCACGGGTACTGCGGTGATTTTAAATATTTGTTCTAAGATTCTATCTGTTATCTTTTTTGTTGCTGATTATTTAAGCTACTACATCTTACGAGATTTATCAACACAATTTACGACCACTGGATTGTTTTCGAGTCTGAATTTGAGAGTTATTCTTAAATGTTATGTTTCTTTGAGAAATGTGTTTACAATATTACATCTACATACCTCTCATAGTTCTTTGCTGGTAAGCTCATAGGTGAGGACTATTAAGCTTAAGCTTAAGTTAAGATTAATTTATAAGACACACCTGTCTTATAAATTAATCTTAACTTTGTTTTATTTCACCTTTTACTCTTATACTTATAACACTCATATTCTAAGCCCTTCTATTCTAAGTGAAAACTTTCTCTACTCCAATAGGCTCAGTCACCATGAAAACGAAAAGAATCTCTCAGTCGAGGACAAGCTATAATTGTCAATTTGATTGAAGGAAACTGAGTCAATGATGAGTTAGAGAGATGGTAGGAAATTACTTAGAATATGGGAGACAAAGGTTTAGGCATAATGATTGTGAGATGTTTATAAATAAAAAATATTTATTATGGTATAAATATTACAATTTATTCAGTTACATTTTTTCATTTGTCTGTCGAAATCACTTTTTCAAGTAGTAAGCGGCGTAGGGTGAGGCGTAGGGGTAGGCGGAGTAGGCGGCGAGTGGTGCGCTGTATGCGGAGTAGGAGAGCGGCGCGGTGTAGGCGGCCGCCAAAGGCGAGGTGTACGCTGCCGCCACCGGCGCTGAATAAGCGGCGGAGTACAACAATTGCGGCTTGGGCTCGGCCATTGCGGCCACCAGCATGCACACGAATACGATCTGCAAAAGTAAAAAGCACTATTAATTTCACATTTCCATTTCTCTGTTATGCTGTCAAACGAGTTGACGTTGGATTCAAGTTTCTTCATAGATTAGAGCGATCGTTAATCAATCTTCTGTAGATACTTGGAGAAAAGTCGGAATAATTTCACTTTTATTTTCACTTTCACAAAATGTTTCATACTGCAATCCAGGTCATAAAAATAAACAAGTCCTAATCAGAAATTTATACGCACCATATATTTGAACATTTTGATTGTTTTCACTGAGCTGCTACTGCACTGAATGATGCCAAAGATGTGATAGCTACGAATTTTATAGTAACTTCAGAAGGACGAATGCATGCAACGTGAGGTTAGTCGCGAACGCTGCTGTGCTCTGAATAATCATGAGTTTCCTTCGATAGAGTGCGTCGATGATTGTCAATTGAATGCAAGTAATGTAAGAAATAATTTATTGACAACTAGTTATTATTTTTATTCCTGTCTCGTTATAAGTTTACAATTTCTTTCTTAGAATGTTTATGGAAAAAGGTCTCGATTTACGCTTTTGAAACATGCTTATAACTTACAAATTTTTGTAGTTAGCAAATTATACAATTAGCATTAACATAACTATCATCAGTGAGATTATTTGAGATTGGTTGAAATAGGTGAAAACTTTATATAAAAGACTTTTGTCCTCAGTAATATGTGAATTATATATAATAATAATAATATTACTATTTACTTGAAGTTGGATACTGGAAAAAAGTAAACATTTTGTTCCAGTATATGTAGTGTGTCGCATACCTTTATAAATTTAAGTCACATCTAGCCCTTCTCAAAGACGTAGGTTGGTGGCGATTGCAGTTATGGTTATTAGTATTTATGAGAAATTATATAATTATCATTGCTTGTTTATTGGAATCAGAAAAAAATTCAAAGTGGAAACGTTGCCGTTTCCACTTTGAATTAAAAACACCCGTTAAGTAGTTGCCTACTTAACGGGTGTTTTAAATTAATAATAAAAAATAAATTGTACCGATTATCAAAAAAAAAACACTACAATGTTTTAAAATGTCTTTTTTTTCTATTTTTAGTTTTCGTACCTCAAATTTCCATGTAAATCATTTATAACCAAAGTACACGACGACACATTGACGATTCCAATAAGCCCAAACACGACTAGGAGATATATTTCATTCGTTGTTTTATTTCGGAGTTCCAGTGCCTACCTGCCGGTTTCATCATCAGATCAGTTCGATGGTACCACTTTCATCAGAACCATTTATTTATATATATATGCTACATCGAAGTCACTTAACTATTCGAGATATTTTATACCCATGACATAATTGCTAAGGAGTTCCAGTAGCCATCTGTGGTTTTTTTCATCAGTACCACTTCACCAATTGCCATTTCCCGAGCGCACATGCTTGCCATGTTCATGAAAATACCAATCATGAAAACAAAATCGCTATATGTCAGCCTATAATATTTGAGGCGTTCCCTCGATTTCCATGGGACCCCATTATCAGAATATGACTTGGTGACACTAGGTTCACCTCGAGTGTATAAAATAAAATACATTTAAAAAAAAACATATAGTCATTCGAATTGATAACGTCGTCCTTTTTGGGAAGTCGGTTAAATAGTTTCAATAACCTAATAATATCTAAATAATAATGGTAGAGGTAAAATATTTGCCTGTTTGTTTATATGACTCTGAAAGTACTGATTTGTTTTTTTTTAAACTCTGAGTGAATACTTTTTAACCCAAAACAATGCTAGGTATCAGCGTGGAAGACACCACAAATAGCTAGTTCTCACTAATTAATTGCGAAAGTAAATTTGCCTGCTACCTTATCACAGCTAAATGGATTGAGATGACATTTAGCATACGGATAGACCATGTCCTGGATTGGGACACAGAATATTTTTTATACCAGGTTGTTTATTCCCTTGGGATGCTTTTTTACTTTCACGGAGCCAAAGCCGCTGGCAGCAGTAAGTATATTATAAAAGGGAATCAAAAAAAGATGTATGACTTTTATCAATATTTACTGATATGAACGTCGGAAATGGACAAATCATTATTAATTCCATTCACACACTTGACATCTGATTTTTTATAATAAGCCTTACGATCTCGAATCGAAGCTTCATTTCCGAATGGACGGTAGAACCAATTATTACTCATAAATTTAAATTTCTTACGTTAAAAAGTGCCACTCAGTGGCCTAATTAAAATAAAGAATTTTTGAGTTTGATCTGTGCTACTTTGCAGCTGAACGGTTTATGTGAATGAACAGCGATTAGGTCATTCAGGAACTTACTTAAAAATGATAACTAAATGTTATCACGCAGATACTACAGTAACAGTATGATGGCAATGCTCACTTCATAATATATTGTGCAAAGCTAAAACATAACTAACGACGACACAACTTTTTGGTGTACAATAAAGTATATTATATTCTATTAACAAAAAACTCACGATAGTGATTGGAAACCGTCAAAAATGTATGGCATTTTCAAGCATTATCTAAATGCCACGAGATAAATCCCTTAAATTTTGGCATTTTGGCATCACCATCTCTGACATCGGTGTCACTTGTATAGAGCTGGCTATGTTCGGTTTCAGTTTACAAAGAAGAAGCTATCAAGTGCTGTGTTTCTGGTTTTGTTTTTTTCGCTTTGTATAAGTTAGTCATGATAGACAGACATTGACACATTGTCCATGTAATGTCTATGTTGCACATACTTTAGGAATGGATGGCAGTAGAACAATGCCGCATTACAAATCTACAGAATTACGCACTGGATGATTCCAAACCATTGATTGAGGTTTACACTATGGAGGGAAAAATTCTTCGTTATTGTTTATTGATTTTATTATTTCAATTTAGTGTTCTCTAATTCTTCTTAGCGTGTCGATGGCAATCACAGTTTTAAAATGTTATTGTATTTTTTTTTCTCTTGTTGCACATCATCGCTTACCATCTGGTGAGATAGTGGATCTCACCAGATGGTAAGCGATGATGTGGTCGACGATGAAGCACGCTTGCCTAGGAAGAAACCTTGACTTTAAGACTCCCAGGTTGTAGCTATCAGGAAATACAGTCTCTGGCAGGAAATTCCTCTCCTTTGCTGTACGCATAATAAAAGTACTCCCAAAACGTTTGGTGTGTGTAGGTGGGAGGTCCACCATGTACCGATGACGCACGCTTAATAATAAACTGGAATAAGACAAAACTTAACTTTTTTGGGAAATCGCGGTCAAAGTTTTGAGTCTCTAACTTGTTGAAAACATTTTGATGGTCTTCACGTGTTTATGGTGTTATTTTTATTTTCTTGGTCTTAAATTGTAGAGAGATGTATAACGAATATAGCTGGCATAATAGTTTAATTATATTATTTATATCAAATGAATAAATGAAGTTTATTTTCTAAAGTTTTGACTTAGGTCAGTTTAGTATAAAAATTTATGATCCATTTTCTAAATTTGTACAAACTAATATTTAATCATTCAGTTTAGTATTAATAAATAATATAATATATTTAAATATATAATACTTATTACACTTTAAAAGTAAAAAGGAAATAAAATACTGAAATGTTTCGCAAAAAACCTTTATATTTGTTAATGTAAAATAACAGTTTATATTTTAAGTTCTATCGTAACTACTTTATTACCCTAATAACAACAGTGGTAATTAAAGTTAGTCATTACAAAATGCTTAAGAGATCTAGCTTTACGTAATTATGCTAAAGAACATTAAACATTGTAATACAAAAGAATAAAAACTGTCCAGCGTTGACCAGCCATGGTTTAGCGCCGAATGTCATCGTGCCAATGCGCTTCAGCATGAGGCGTACCTGGTATGGGCCGACGATCGATCGCGCAAAGCGAGTGACGTGGATTAGAAGAAGAAGGACTTCAACAGGGCTGCCAATTCCTGCAAGATGGTTTTGCGAAGGGTTCGTTTCGACCACATTGGCTGAATAGGGAACAAACTTGCTCTTACCCAGCAGATAGTAAATCGTTTGGTCCCTGGCTAAGTCGGTTGAGTCGAACGTCTGCCATCCCTCACTACCACCACTGCTGAAACCCGACGAGTCGCTGGCCCACTCCGCTGAGGGGAAGGCAAATTTATTTGCCTCTCTTTTTACGAAATCTTCACGTATGAATCCTGGTGACACGCGGCCCCCTCCTTCACTTGATGGATGCGAGAAGAGATTGTCGGATATTCGCATCCATCAAAAATACCTCCATAAGGTGCTGCGCTACCTCGACGTAAACAAGGCTAGCGGGCCTGACGGAATACCAGCAATAGTTCTTAGAACCTGTGCGCCTGAACTGTCTCCGATCTTGACACGCCTATTCTACCTTTCGTATGAGACTGGAAAAGTGCCGAATGCTTGGAATCAAGCTAACGCACAGCCCGGGCCCAAGAAGGGTAGTCGAGCTGACCCGGCCAACTACAGACCCATTTCAGTAACGTACATACTCCGTAAGAGTATGGAGCGTGTACTTATACAAAGCTCCTGGCATACCTAGAAACTAACGATATCCTTAGTGACCGTCAAAACGGTTGCGGCCAAAATCTGTCTACTGGGGATCTTCTAGCGTATGCCATTCACATTAAGGAGTGAGGCTATCGAGAGGCATTTTCACCCGGCTCTAACTTTCCGAGATATGACCGTGCCAATAACGGACCATCTTGAGCCGTTTGGCGGAACTTTGACATCGACTCTCAATTTTGGGCCATACATTGAGGCAAAGGCTCTGCTGGCTGCCAAAAAGTTGGGGATCCTTGCAAAAAAATTAATTCACGCCGGAACAGCTGCTCAACTTGTATCAAGCGCAAGTTCGATCATGCATGGAGTAGGTTATTGCTATTGTTCTCATCTCTGGGACGAATCTGCCGAATACCAGATTGATGCACTAGAGCCGATCAAAAAGCGGGCTAAGATGCTAATCGGCGATGAAGCGCTGGTCAACAAAGCTCCTCCTTGAACATCGTCGCCGAGTTGCCAGCTTGTCGGTTTTTTATCGTTTACATTTCGGCGAGTGTGCGATGGAATTGCATGATCTAATTCCTCCTAGCCCGTTTCATCATCGGAGTACCAGACGTACGGCGATGCGCCATCGGTACATGGTGGACATTCCACCCATATGCACAAAAGGTTTTGGGAATACTTTAGTTGTGCGTACAGCTAAGGAGTGGAATTCCCTGCCGGATTCTGTGTTTCCCAACAGCTACAATCTAGGGGTATTTAAGTCAAGAGTGAATAGGTTTTATCTAGGCAAGCGTGATTTACAGTCGACCGCATCATCGCTTACCATCAGGTGAGATAGTGGCCAAGCGCGAGCAAGAGTATAAAAAAAACCACTTGGACATTGTAAAACAGCTTGCAAGTTTTAAATTACGATTTTGTTATTTTCAGTAATATTTTTTCACTCTAGCTTTTTTCATCTGTACTCTGTATCTTTTCCTCATGATGTTGGTCATATTTTACTTACGCCAATCAATAATCCAATCATCAAAACATTTTTCGCCGGAATCGAGTTCAGCCAAGTGATTATTTAAAATGGTACGGACCGACTCGTGAGACACAGAAAGTTCGGTGGCTATCTCTCTCAAACCTGAATGAGGATTTTCATCCCCCTGGACATTCTGAACGATGTATTACGTGGTGACCTTGATTTCCTGCATGGTGAGCTGGGGACCTTGTCTTCCTGTATGCTGTGCTGGACTTCATCGTCTGTTTCATTGAACAAACTATAAAATAAATAATACACAACATTAAATAAAAAGGTAAAGCCCTCAATTAATTCAGAGAATATTACGTAAAATGTATTATAGATACTGTACCCCAAGTGTAAGTTTGGAAGAGAGTAAACGTAACTATTTCGTTTGCGTTAAAATTTGACTGTTATATCATAATGATAAGAATATAAGGATGAGAATAATAATCTTAACGCAAACGCTATAGTTACGTTTACTCACTTGCAAATTTACAGTTGGCTTACTGCACTTGTAACTACGTAAACACGACGTTTTTTACTTACTTTTATTTCGACTAGCTTACAATTATCCGTATCAGTACATCCAGCATTATTACTCATCATAAGAAGTTTAAGGCACCGCTGCTTCCTATTTGCAGACGTCATCTGCAGGTTTAAAACTATGGCATTAGAAATTTAATACTTTTTATTAATGAGTATTTAAAATAAATTGAAAGGACGTTTTGTAATAAACTGCAGCAATTGCTAGAGCAATTTTAGACTTTAGGATCATTTAAAACGTAAACTGAAATAAACACAAGTATTATTTAAATGTACCGATAGTGTTGGTAATAAACTGATTTAAAATGAATTGCTACTCGAAAAAAAATTAAAAAAATATACTAAAACGCACTAATACGCAATTTTTCTCATCTATACAATTATAATTTAATGATAAACTGTAACAAGTCTTAATAGTACATGCTGTATTATAACACTGTTTTCAACTAAAATGAAGTAAATCGAAACATGCTTGTTTAGAAAATAAAAATAAGAGAATAGTCTCACCTGCGTTTGAAAATAAACTGAATTATTTCACCTTACTCCACCGTAGTCGCAAAACAACGACACCTATCTCACATCACGGTCGCCGCATCACTGAATAATACTTTATTGCATGAAATGCATTTTCGCGCGCTTTTGTAGAAAAGAGAAGGGTGAACTAACAATCAGCCATTTTGGTTTGTTTCGAATAGCGGGATCGTACCTATATATTCTTCAATCGGAGTTAGTTCGTTTTATTAACAAAAGTGGGAATCCTTAATTTTTGACATATTCCGGTTTATTATTAAGCGTGCGATATACTGAGACCAGTATTCAACTACGGTAACATTATTCGCTGACGCAGCCATTAAGGTTCTCACATTGAAAAGTTACAAAGCATGCGGTAATGGACGAATAGTTCTCTAATATGAGGGGGATAAAGATGATTTGACATGGTTTGAGGGCCAGTTAGAATAGGCTCGCATGAGGTCATTAGTTCAATCTTCACCCATTGACTTGATTTAACTACACAATATACTGTGTTTGTGCTATGGTGACATTTTCTATTTTCACAACCTTGCTTTAGTATGTGTCCGGCAGCTAGTAATCCATTTTCAAGCACTATCTGACATCCGATTAAACTGAAACTTAGCGTACTTATGTAACGTACTATGGAACTGGTCTCATGATGGAGCTGGAAGGTGGCCATAGCAACTCTTCAATCAGACAAGATAGTACCATCTTGTTTGGGTAGATTGGATGTGTATTGACAAGTAATATTACCTTTAGTACCTTTCAGTTATAAAAGCTTACTAAAAAAAACTTAATATGTAGTAACCACAGTACGAGTATTAACAGACCAACATGGATCTTTAACTTAAAGTTTTTTATCATCTTCCTTTCAATGTAGTATCACCATCTACGTTCATTTAGAACAATGACAGACTTAGTTAAAGGGCTTTGACGAAAAGTACTTCATTGGATCAATTAAAAACAGTATTCAGGTCAGCGTCATTTATTGTTTTATGTTGTGGAAATCGGCTTTTTCTTTACTTCTTCAAATAGTAAGCGGCGTATGGAGAGGCATAGGGGTAGGCGGAGTAGGCGGCGAGCGGCGTGCTGTATGCGGAGTAGGCGAGCGGCGCGGTGTAGGCGGCCGCCAACGGCGCGGTGTAGGCCGCCGCCACCGGCGCCGTGTACGCGGCGGAGTACAGCACGCCGGGCTTGGGGTCAGCTACGGCAACCGCCATCATGCAAGCGAGAACGAACTGGAAACATAATAATAATATTGTTAATAAAACATCCATCCTTTGATAACAGGTAAAAAAAAATAGAAAAAAAATAGAATAGAATAGAGTACTCTTTATTATGAAAAAAATAAATAAAAAAAAATGTAGGGTTTTCTAAGTCAACAAGATGTCCTTTTATGTTTTGGGCAAGGCTGATACAGCAGAAAAAAGAATACTCACTAATTTGAACATTTTGTTAGTGGTTGTCAAGGAGCTGTGAACTGAATGATATCAAAGGACCCGCTACAACCAACTTTATAGTAAATGAAGAAGGACAGTGCACGCAATGTGAGCAAAGCCCCGTTCTCCAAGCAGTGACGTGCATCGAATACCGATCAGCTGGCCTCAGCAGCATGTGTTAATGAAGAGCAAGTGACCGTCCAATGCTTTCCGTTTCATTATGAATTCGATTTTTTTTCGAAATATCGTTAGTTTCGGCAGTTGTTGTTCAGAAATTTCAGTCATTTCTAATTTTACATGCCACATTATCAAAAACTTGTGAACTAATTTTATCAAACTGTCTCATAGCAATACTTCAGATTCTTGGAATGAAAGATTTTTAGATCTTGCTTACGACTAGATCTAAGAATACGAAAACACGTTTGTCAGAAGACAAAGCAAGAAAAATCTATAGGAAAATGTTAAGAAACTTGTATTGCTAATAGTTTTGATTTCAGTCTTGTCAAGTATATTGAGGGCGATTTATATTAAATAAAACTACCGCCCCTTTTTGATCAATAGTATCCACCCAGTCAGGTTCAGGATTATAGTTATGTAAGTTGCTACAATACACGTTATTAGCTGCAATCTAAAACCATAGAGTTATGATATCGCACCTTTAAATACGCGAATTCAAAGCTGATTGAACTTGCAACCAAATACTCGTATGTTACAAAACTGCTGAGAAAATGCTCGCTTGTAAACATGCATGAGCTTATATTAAATTATATTAAACCTTTAAGTTGGACAAATCTAATAAAATACTTAAGTCTTCCAACTTAGGATCTGAATTATATGAATACAGATCCTAAGTATAATCCTCTAATGAAATTGAAAGTAAAAGACAATTCATTGACGTTTTTGATTGAAGGAAACTCATCAGTATTCTATGCACGGTGCGGTAGTGAGTTTCATTAACCTCACGTTGCGTACGAGCATGCGGCCTTCTTAAATTACTATAAAATTCCAAGCAGTCGTAACTTTCGTATCATTCAGTGCAGCACTAGCTCAGTGATAACAATTCAAGATGTTCAAGTACATGGTTGGTATTTCTTTTTTCATAGATGTAAATCAAAGAATTTGACAACAACATTCAATACATCATGGATGATCTGGAAAATACCGTTCTGTAAATTATATTACAATTGTTACAATCATGATAATGTTTCTTTTGCAGATCGTATTCGTTTGCATGCTGGTGGCAGCGATGGCCGAGCCCAAACCCGGCGTGCTGTACTCCGCCGCGTACACGGCGCCGGTAGCAGCCGCCTACACCACGCCCCTCGCCTACTCCGCATACAGCGCGCCTCTCGCCTACTCCGCCTACAGCGCGCCACTTGCCGCCTACTCCGCCTACCCCTATGCCTCACCCTACTCTGCTTACTACCTGAAGAAGTAATTTTGACATTATGAACGACAACTGCAATCCAAAAAATAAAATAATTAGTATAATATACGACTGTAATTATTTTTGTACAACATTGAAAACACGTATTATTGCGTTCAAGCTATGGAGAATGTCCTCTGCCATGTTCCTATTTGTATTCTGCTTAGTATCACATACACAAATATAAATGAATTAGTAGAAACGAAAAAAAAAGCTGAATTTGGTCTTATCATACTGAGATCACAAGTAATGCCAATTGAAAACCATCCAGCAAGAGGCCAGAAAATGACACAGTGACACACCTCTATATTGTATGTATTCACAGTTATTGAGACCAAAGCTAACGATAGCTCGGGAGCGAGGGTGTGAAACCTAGGCATTGTTTGTGCTTCTGCTATTGCCGCTATCTCCATTAGGCTCTTGACTATGCCTTTCAGTATTTCTTTATATGCTGGTCAATAACCTTTGTTTTCATCACAGGCTAACAAATGGAGTCATGATCAGAAAAATATTGAAAAAGAAAACACGTTGCCCTACACTTGCTCCTGTATCGTAGGTGCATTTATACACATTAAAACCTGAAACCACTAATAAACAGACTCAGAACAACTATCTGTAGACCATGCACTATAGATATTTTTTCTGTGCGGGAATCGAACCTGCTACACGCTGCGCGACAGCCAATCTCTCTACCGGGCTGATAACTTTACATAACTGATAATAATTATAGGATAGTATTTAAACGAGCGAAAAAAAAAACCAACTAAAGGTGTAAAAAATACTGAATATGGCTTACTGAAATACTAAGTGGGCGACAAACAGTGGGCGAATACAAATGTTTAAAACAGCGACTTGAAAATATAAGTTTGTCGACAGGGCTCCTTTTTCTGTCTGCAGGGTCTAAAGTAACCTAAAATGAAGGAGATGACGGGAGCTAAGTTCGCTCGCTTTGCACGCTCACTTCAGCTCTCGTCATCCCCTTCGAACCTAACCTATCCGTGTCGGGATGCGCTGAGTTCCAGAGCTCGCTTCGCTCGCTCTTGGACACGAATAAACCCGAACTCCCGCACTGCACAGTGATGTCGCCTCGATAGTTGTTCAGCTATTTTCAAAAGAATATTATGCTAAAATAGAAAAAATAGAACCCCAAATACAATTAAAGTATGTAACAATATTATTACCGCAGCTCACAAAAATCTCCTAAAAGGTATTACTCAAACCGGATAAATAGTTACTTACTTAGTATAATAGTCGCCCATTCAGTATATTTTTCCCTCGGTTAATAATTTCCCATAATTATATACCTAAGAAAGACAGAGAAAGATTTACTATGTTTTAGTGTCGCAGTTTATCTTACGAGAAACATAAATACAAAAAAAAAAACATTTATTTACCTTACATTATTTTATTAGCTTGGTAAACATTAATTAAAACTAACAATGAAATGGACAGATAAGACACGGGTCCCAAACTACCTTCTTACCCTGTTTTTGTAACAACTGCCACATTCATCTTGATTCACACAATGGTTAGGACCATCCTGCATATTATACTCGTAATAGACAAATTGGTACAGATATGGTGCTGGAGATAGGTGCTGATTATTTACGCTATTATATTAATCCATGTAAAACATGTTTCCTAACTTACGTATAATAATTACGCGAAAAAAATAAGTTAGTTTTTCAAACTTTATTTCCAAATTTTACATAACTACGAGTGTATACAGGCGGACGGCAGAAAAGGCACAAAACTATAATAGATTTATATACTTATCAGAAAATGATCGCATAATAAGTGGTTGACATTTGTTTGAGCAACGACTCATACTGTAAAGTAGTTTTCTTTTTCTTTTTATTGTCTACTAGCTGTGCCCGCGGCTTCGCTCCCGTCATCTGTCTGCCAACCTTACCCTACTTGCCTTCCCGCCTACCCTACTTTTACTACTATTACTATATTTTTCTAGGGTCATCATTCTTTAGCGGAGAATCTTAACACCGCCATTCAGAAAATGACTTCAATGCACAACGCCATCTATCGAATAACGAGTTCAACTGTCCGAGTATCTGTATTGCGTGTGTTGTGTTAATTTTACTTCTTGAACACTTTAAATTTAATTTATTTATGAAACAAAAACTAAGTAATACTTCAAGTTACGCACAATTTTTATGTATAAAAATTATCTGCATTTGTTTCGTACATTTCACGTGATGCGTGCACAAATAAACAGACAAAAATTTTGGAAATGGGTTCTGTTGGTTATCCTTTAACACCCTGGCTATTTTTTGTAGAAATATTTTCGATGTACAAAAATTACTTGTCTACAGATTTATTATATGTATATTGATTGATGATGATAGGCGAGCCTATGGACAATAAAAGAAAAATAAGCTTGACCACCAAAGAGTAAAATAATAATATGTTGACAGCTGTCTCACCTGATGGAAAGCGATCATGTAGTCGACGGTGAAGCACGCTTGCCTAGAAATAACCTATTCACTCTTGACTTAAAGACCCCTAGATTGTAGCTGTCGGAAAACACAGACCCCGGCAGGGAATTCCACTCCTTTGCGGTACGCATAATAAAAGTGTTCTCAAAATGTTTTGTGCGTATGGGTGGGATGTCTACCATGTACCGATGGCGCATCGCCGTACATTTGGTAGTCCGACGATGAAACGTGCTAGAGGAATCAGATCGTGCAATCCCATCGCACACTCCCCGAAATGTAACTGATAAAAAACCGACAAGCTGGCAACTCGGCGACGATGTTCAAGGCTCTGGAGGTTTGACTTGACCAGTACTTCATTGCCAATAAGCCTTTTAACCCGCTTTTCGATCGACTCTAGTGCATCCAGCTGGTATTTGGGTGATCCATTCCAGAGATGAGAACAGTACTCCATGCATGATCTAACTTGTGCTTCATATAAGTTGAGCAGCTGTTCCGTCTATAAGTACCTTCACACCTTTGAGAGTACGGACCCCGGCATTAATATTCAATTAGTTCGACGAGCAGCCATCGATATCAACTTGAATGGATCGATCTCTCAGGGTATCTGCAATCCAATCACACAGACCAACGGGTAGACCGAATAAAGGAAGCTCACCAATAAGGCTTTCGTGCTAGGCCCTATCAAAAGGCTTCAAGATGTTGAGGGAGACGGCAAGCGCTTCCCCGGGCCTATCGATGGCTTCACTCCATATGTGAATGGCATACGCTAGATGATCCCCAGTAGACAGTTTTCGGCGGAAGCCGTATTGGCGGTTGGAGGTTTTACAAACAGGAAACCAAATATAGGAAACCAAAAATAAAAAATTGAGGCGTCACTCCACTGTTCACTGGACACCACTTTTGGCCTTTCCAAAACACGTTCATGTATATAAATATTATGTATAGGTTTATTTTCTACAATAATTTAACCTGTAAGTTTATTACCAATATATAAATTTACATAGTATAAAATACTTGATTAACATAACTACCTATATATAAACTTAAATTAAAAAAAAAAAACTAAGAACGCGTATAAAATGGGCGGGGGTTATTGGGCATCAAAAATTCGTCCACATCGCTGTCAACGTGAAAATTGCTCAGAACGCTGGCGGCATTGCCACGTTGGATAGCAATGATGTTTCTCTGACCGAGGAAAAGCCCAGCCCTCTGGTCACGTGAAGAGTCGACTAACCGTTAACAAATAACCGTTATTATTTGCGTTATTTAAATAAGTCATATTCATTGTTTTGATGCCTTTGATCTGAATTTATAGTTAGTTGTTTAAATATATGCATGCCCTTTTTGTGATTTCATAATTCATTTCATATTTATGAGTACATTCAATGCCTGAAAGATTGCATTTTAAGTCGTCAAGAATTTAATCTTTACTTAAATTAACTAAACTCAACTTGGCTAATTGGGAGGGATAGTTCCTAGTTGATTCATTCATTGAAATGTCTTTACTGTTGGTTTAAGTAAACTCATTACTATTCGTCGCGGGGCAGCAAGCCCGATGGACCTCACGTTTTGTCAAGTGCGTTCGGCCTTCTCATATGACTATAAAATCGGCTAGTGTCGCACCTTTCTTAACATTCAGCGCAGCAGTAGCACAGAGAAAACTACCAAGATGTTCAAATATATGGTAAGTTTTTTTTTAGAAGTACCGACTCGATAAATCAGATAAAATAAAATCACTAGGAAACAAATTTTGTTTGAGTGTTTATCGAGTTATTTTCAAAAAAAAAAAAACTTAATTTCTTGTTTTTCTTTGCAGATCGTATTAGTGTGCATGCTGGTGGCCGCGATGGCCGAGCCGAAGCCCGGTGTGCTGTACTCCGCCGCGTACACGGCGCCGGTGGCGGCAGCGTACACCGCGCCGGTGGCGGCCGCTTACACCGCGCCACTCGCCTACTCCGCCTACACCGCGCCTTTAGCCGCCTACTCCGCCTACCCCTATGCCTCGCCCTACGCCGCTTACTACCTCAAAAAATGAAGAAACAATTTAATTTTCACAACACAATAAGGCAAACGAATTATATTATGAGATGGTTATACAAATCTGTTTTTAATTTACCTGGAAAATATCATACTTCATAATACAAAACTAAGCTTGAAAGTATCTTGTATACTTACATACTTAGAATAAATTCACGCCTTTGGAGCTAGGCAGAAACTACAGCACGCCACCTGCTACAAGCCTTACAAATATCCTTGACTTGCATCATGCAAAATGAACCATTGAAAATAATAATAATAACGAAATCATCATTATTGATTCGCCAGCATTAGCCCGCGGCTTCACTTGCGTTAATATATTTTTTGTAAATATATTCTGATTATCTATATAAGCAGTGGGAGCAGTGGTGGCCCAGTGGTATCGGCCGCGACTTACAAGTTGTAGGTCGTAGGTTCGAGCCCAGGCAGGCGCTTTACTTTGTGTAAATTATTTCATCACCACTGCTCTCAAAACGGTTAAGGAAAACATCGTGAGGAAACCGGCATGTCCTAGAACCAAAAATTCGAAGACATGTGACATCCACCAACCCGCTCTGGGCCCGCGTGGTGGATTATGGTCCATTCCCTCTCACAGAGAGGAGGCCTGTGTCCCAGCAGTGGGAACATTAATAGGCTGATGATGTGATGAGGGTTTTGCTATTACTATTAACAAACCCTTGAGCTTTGTTAATAGTAATAGCAAAACTAAGTTGAAACAGACTGATTGGAAACTGGAGTTTTTTGAATTGGTAGGTCAGTGGCATTTATTGAGTTTCGACGTATGAACACGCTTTCCCCTTTTCCTATACCTACCTATTATATTTTGCCCTTATTGTGTAATACGAAGCACAAAGTATATAAGCGGCGCGCCGTATACCACATTTATATTACGATTTTACATGAATCACATTGGCAATATTGGACCGAGCTCAGTCGGGGTCGACGAAAATACTTTTAAGCTAATATTTTTTTTAATCTGTGCACTATTTTTAAATAATAATATTATAATCATAGATATTATATTTAATCAACAACTCTTTTATTTTTATAAACACAACAGAGGTACGCAAAATACGCGCTTGGTCGTGGAGTTGCGGAAACAGTCCGTTTTAACCTAACCTAACCTAAACACAACAGAGGTAATTTTTTACCAAAATAATAAAATAGACTTTCTTGTTTTAAAAATAGTAACGACTATTTTAATTAGTTAATATTTTGATAATTTACAGGGAAACCTAAACGCAAATTCTAAGTCTTATGGAGTACTCGGAGCGCGGGTCCAACTCGTACTGGACTGGTTACCTATTATTTCTTCCATTTATTGGTTTGGTTGTATTGTCGGCAATGGGTAGATTAATCTAGCCATACTTCAGTGAGCGATGTAGACCCTGGAGACAGAAATAGGAGCCCCGGGCTCCGTTGCCTTTGTTGCTTAAAAAGTAGTCGTACTTACTTATTCTATATTAAAACCAATGTCAACATTAAAATAATTAAAAAAAACACATCTTTTTAATACCCAGCCCAATAAATTATGGGCACAGAAAGCCATGGGCCATTATCCGTGCAAATATTTGTTCCGTACGGGCACCTAACCCGTGACATGCAACGCAGCAGCTTATGTGTGTCGTGTGGGGATACTAATAATATAATAATAACATCATTTATTTATAACAAGGCACAGTTTACAATTAAATATCTTTAATCATCTAAGAGAACACAGTTGCTCATTTGCCTGAACTAGGTTGAACCTGTGTTTCAGGCTAGAAAGTGCTTAAAACCTACAATAATAAATGGATGGATGAAAATTTGTCAGGGATTTTTTGTTTTAGCGGGTGGGAAATTCCACTGGGTATACTGCTTATTTTTAATAAATGTTTAGGGTTTATTATTAAATCGATGCGGGTCCTTATTACTAAGGCTACCTTCTGTCTCTATCTTATCTTTCCATCTATCTGTTTCTCAAAGGACTGTAATTTCACAGAATACGTGTTACACTAGAGGTGGAAAGCCTAGGCCTTTGTCTAGCAGTAGATATCTTTCGCTTGTAATGCTGATAAATAAATATACGATATGTTTTAAACAGACACTTAAGCATAAATAACCACTCGCCGAAGTCATATAATTATTTTTACAATGCATGTCCTCGAAAAGAGCGTTTTCCAAGCAGCCAAACTGTGCGGAAAGTGTCACTTTTTTTACTAGTGCTTTTTACTTTCCTGTAATTTTTTAATTTTTAACTCCAACGTCAGCCCGCCGCATAGAGTTTTTATTATTTGAGAAAAGTTTTAAAAAATAGTTAAGTACAGATTATCATTCATGTAAAAGGTAAAACAAAACTAATACTTCATTTATGGCGTTTTTAATTACTCTAGATTTAGATTTTGATCAATAAATTAATTTAAATATTCATTAAATATGTTCTGTATTATTATATATTCTGCCAAGAATGAATATTTTGCTCGTGCCTTTTTGCGTTACGACGTGACAGCTATTTGCACATGCGCAGTAGATATGCCCGAGGAACTATGAACTATTAGTTAATCTGTGGATATGCTGAGCGCCCTTGAGTAAGCGCCATTTTGTTAATTTCTTGCTTGGTTCAGATATATTTTTTTATTTCCTCGCACAATGCATAGTAAAATGTTGTATGATACACGTGCGTAAGATGATTTCCGACTCGTGTCGATTTATCCACTCACTCGCTTCGCTCGCTCGTGAATAAAAATACCACTCATCGGAAATCACCTACTTTCCGCACTTGTAGCATAAATAACTATTGCCCAACAAAAAAAAATTGTGTTTACAGAATTCCTATTTCAAATATTAACGATAATTTACGAATATTCGCTTCTTTAACTTCTTTTCCTGTAGTTTCTGCTTACCCTCCTGGGAAAAGGAGTGAATTTATGCATGTCTTTAACCCATAGTATGAGATCCCACTACACATAGTTGTAGAATAGATTACTGCAGGGTTACCTGGCCGCATCTAGCCGCCGCCGCGCCACTGGATTTTCGTTTTTTATGTGTTTTTAATTTTTAAGTTTGACCTATACTAGGAATTTATCATGTATCGTTGATGTGTAAGTAATATCATCTAGCACTCAGTTAGCGGCCATTCATGGGTTGCCAGGTTTGGCATATAAACTGACAATATTTTTTCTTAAAATCATTATGAGAAAAAAAAAGAGTAAGTACTTCCTGCGGAATAATAATAAAGTTGCGAAATCGGTTACTTCCTAGCGCCTATAAAAATGATTCATGTAATTTGACATTCTATTTAATTTATTCAAATTCGATTGAAAATCATCGACACTCTTCGCTTGAAGGAAACTCATGATTATTCTAAGCATAGCTGTGTTCTCGATTAACCTCACATTGTATGCATTCGTCCTTCTGAAGTAACTATAAAATTGGTAGCAATCATGTCTTTGGCATCATTCAGTGCAGCAGCAGCTCAGTGAAAACAATCAAAATGTTTAAATATATGGTGCGTATCATTTCTGAACAGAATTACTTTTTTGTAAAGCCTAGATTGCGGTAAAACCAAGCGAAAGTGTCAAAAAAGTGATGTTACCCCAGAATTGTGCCTTCATCTAGTAGAAGCAGTTGCCTAGATTTGTGACCCATCCCAGTCAGTTAGTTCAGTCTGCAATCGACTGGAATCTGACAATTCGTTGGCAAAACTGCTAGAGAAATAGAAATTAATGGTGATTTTTCATTTGCAGATCGTATTCGTGTGCATGCTGGTGGCTGCGATGGCCGAGCCCAAGCCCGGCGTGCTGTACTCCGCCGCGTATACGGCGCCGGTGGCGGCGGCGTACACTGCGCCGTTGGCGGCCGCCTACACCGCGCCGCTCGCCTACTCCGCATACACAGCACCACTCGCTGCCTACTCCGCCTACCCCTACGCCTCGCCCTACGCCGCGTACTACCTGAAGAAATAAAACGATTTTTACTATTTAAAATAGACGAATAAATGATGCCAGTGATTTACCTCAATATTGTTTTTAATTTACCTGGAAGAGTATGAATATCGCAAAACATGATTAAATAATCACAGTAATTTGTATTGAAAATATAAAAAAGGCTGCCATGTAGAAACTGAAAAACAAAATTAGAAAGATCAATCAAAAATAGAAAATCATCTTGATTGACTGTCTAAAATCGAATCAATGAAATGAAATTTATTTATTTGCAAAAATATAGGTACTTACATAATAACATGGTAATAGTACATTGTGATACAAGGGTGGGAAGTAGGTTATTGCAAACGAACTGTCATTAACAAGCCCGAGCCGAAGGCGAGGGTTTTTAATGACACGAGTTTGCAATAACCTACACACCCGTGTATCACACGACGTTTTAAATACAGTTGTGAGAAACAGTAACAACAAATCAAAGAATTAGATTTGTTTATTCACAAAAATAAAATTTTCAATATGGCGCGTTTTTGCGGACATATTTTTTTACAAAGAAAACAACCTATTCGATTTTTGACAAACGTTAATGTGAAAATAATTAACTTAAAACTGTTAATTAAACATATTAAACAACTTTAAAAGAAAAATGAGAATTCAATGCTAAAACGTACGGAATCATTAATTTTTCCTAGTATAAAATCGTATCCCATTTTATTCTATGTATGAAAACTCCTTGCTACTAAACTTTTTTAAATTGACTTATGGTGCGTTTTTGCAACTGGACTTATTTTTTTACAACGATATCAGCCTATACAGCTATACAGCCTATTCGATTTTTGACAAATGTTGATGTGAAAATAATTAAATTAAAACTGGTAATTAAACATATTAAACAACCATTTATAAGACTTTTGAGAATTCAATGCTAAAACGTACGGAATCATTCATTTTTCCTCTTGGAAAATCTATCCCATTTTATTCTATGTTTGAAAACTCCTTGCTCCTAAACTTTTTTAAATTGACTTATAAATTTAAAACTAAACTGCAAACATAATGATCGAGCTCGTAAACAAAAGTCACGACCGCGTAACAGAAAGATGCCTATGCGTAAGATTTAACTTTCGAATCATAATTATAGCCTCTGTAAGTACGCCATGTTTAACAACTGTATTGAAAACATAATTTTAGTCTCACTATATTCGACTTATCAGTCGTGCAAATATTTGAAGTAGGTACATGTACATGCATAATAATATCATGATCTTCCATCAATGTCATTGATCATTAGTTATATACGCCATAATAATAAAATTAACAGTTTTGCTTCATTCATATTAATTAGGCACATTATAGTATAAACTATATACAATTAAAATATTAGATTATATGTCACAGTTAAGACAGTTTAACAAAAATAATTAGATTTATAAATAATGTTAATAATTATCATCTAAAGTGTTCATCGTGAAGTTAATACCTAAAGCACGTCTGTTTAAAATTTAAATAATCATCTATTGAATAAAAACATCTGTCACAAAGCCAATTATTTAAAGTTCTATTAAATTCTAATTTATTAACTATTCTTATTTTTTCGATAGTTTATTATATTTTTTTACCGCCATGATGTAGCAGTTTTTGTCACATAACGTAAACGTTTTTCGGTGAAAACTGGTCGGGACGAATCAGTCCATTTGAGACCATAAATTGATCTTATGTATTTTTTCTGGGCTATAAAAAAAGCTAAAGCTAAAGCTCTCTGGGCGTCTGTAGAGTTTCCCTTATGATTATCCCATACCTCAATACTGAACACACATGACTGTGATATACCATTAATGCTGTTTCTTTATTAGTTTTTATTATTTTGATTTTACGAAGTGCTTAAACGAATTTGTGAATTTTCTTACAAACAAGATCTACATGAGATTTCCAGTTACAATAATTATTATTATTTATTCCTAGAAATTTTATTTCCTTTACTTCTTCAATGATGTTATCATCATATTTTATTGGAAAGTCTTTCATGTCTTTTTATTTATTTTGTTATATGTCAGGTACCTCATGAATTTAGTTTTAAAGGAGCAGTGGTGGCCCAGTGGTATCGGCCGCGACATACAAGTTGTAGGTCGTTGATTCGCGCCCAGGCAGGCGCTTTACTTTGTGTAAATTATTTCATCACCACTGCTCTCAAAACGGTGAAGGAAAACATCGTGAGGAAACCGGCTTGTCCTAGAACCAAAAATTCGAAGACATGTGACATCCACCATCCCGCACTGGGCCCACGTGGTGGATTACGGCACATTCCCTCTGACAGAGAGGAGGCCTGTGTCCCAGCTGTGCACATTAATGGGTTGATGATGTGATCTGATGTGTATTTATTTGTAAATTATTTTCATATAAACAATCATGTCTTCCCTTTAGAACTTCATTCGTGGCGTTTATCGCCTAATTAATAGTTGCTTTAGTTAAAACAGTAGTATCATCTGCGAATAATACAATGAACTGATCCGTTGATTCTGTAAATTCGTTTATGTATGCTAAAACATTATCGGGGCTAGCACAGTCCCTTGTGGTAGGCCATAGTGATTCGTTAGGTATGGGGATGTTAGGCTCTAGATGCATTTTTGCAATCTCTGTGCACTGTTTTCGACCCCTTAAATAACTTTCAAACCAATTGCAGGCAGGGCCTCTTATACCGTACTGTTATAATTTATTTAATAATTTATCATGGCATACCATATCGAATGCTTTGGTAATGTCTAGAAATACAGCTATAATAATTTCTTTTTTGTCTACTGAACCGAGAATTTCAGTTATTAATTTAAAACATGGCAATGTAGTGGATTTATTTTTAATGAAACCGCTTTGCTGTTTTATTATTATTTATTATTTTTTATTATTATAGCCTCTGTTGCCAACAATCTCTGTATGATTGTCGGCGTGTCAGCGTGACACGAAGGCCTCTTCCAGCATTTTCCACTCCTCTCTAATTCTAGCAGTTCGGTGCCATAGTGGACTCGCTATCCTTTTTATGTTATCAGACCACCTTTCATACCAGACCTTCTTTGTCTTCCTCTTTTCCGCTTTGTTATGTATCTAGGAGTCCATTCTGTTATGTTCTTTGTCCACTTGTTCTTGTTTTCACGGAGCATATGATCCACCCAACCCCACTTGAGCTTACAAATTTTTTTAACAGCATCTTCTATTTTTGTTTTGAGTCGTATGTCAGTGGCCCTTTTCCTGTCTCTTTTAGTAAACCCTAGCATGCTCTTTTCCATGGCTCTTTGGCATGTTGTCAACTTTTGGTCTTGTTTTTTTTTTGTATTTGACCATGTAGGGCATCCGTAAGTGATGATGAACTACAACTTGTAAGTCCCACTGAGCCACCACTGCTCGTCTAGTTTAGGCATTCGGCCAATCGCCTTGCCAGGATGTAGACGAACATATTTCATGTTGACATTGTGTTTACAACTTTTATGCCTAAAATTAGTAAACCAATAGCGACGAATACGAAAAAATATTTTTGTCGTTTAAAAATTAAGGTGCACTTAAAGTTTCTTTAATACAGTTAATGACTTCAATTTTGCTTAGAATTTCATTAGGCATTCAGGTTTCTACGGAGTACTTGCACAAAACAATGCACCCCATTTCCACATCAATAACGTTTAAAGTTATTTGATTAGCTCATGATAATTATGATTAAAAAAAACATGTTTATATTATTAAGATTTTAACTATGTGATTTTAACTGTAAGCACTGCAACTGTTCGAACAGAATAAGTAAATAAATAAAATGATTAGTGAAATAGAAAAACTAACCACATAGGTACTTTATTCAATTTTCCAATATAAAAAATTCAGATCTCACTGACATTAACTTTACTTATGAATACTTTGTTCATTAGCGAAAGTTTTATTAAAAAACACTAAAAAGACAAAAGTAACTTTTCTTTTAATATAATTTTCTTTTCAGAATTCGGTGTTTTTTATCTATTGTTTTCCGTTTTTCGACACCGCCTTCGGAAAAGAAAGTTATTTTTCGCTTTGTAGTGTTTTGTTTTGGAAATCGGTTTGATGTTTTGTGTTAAAAAGTTCATATTCATATTCTTTATAGTACACAAAACAAACATATACAAATACAGAAGGGGCGAGCCTAACCCATGATTAGGTTCCCTGACAGCAAACCTCAGTTTTATAGGTTAGAGATTTACACAATTAGGACAGTTAACAAAAGCGCCCAACAAAACTTAAAAACAAATAAAAATTTCAATTCTTACTAACTAAATACACGACACAAATACGTTAAGTTTTTATTTATCTCTTTTTAGTTTTTACCTTCAATTACCATGAAAATAATTTATAGTTCATGACGATTCCAATAAGCCCAAACACGACTAGGGTACATTGTTTTATTTCGTAGTTACAGTGCCTACCTTCCGGCTTCTCATCGATCTGTTCGATGTTACCATTTTCATCAGTAGCATTTATTTATAAGTATTTGATTCATCGTAGTCGGTTATCTATTCGATATATCTAATACCCGTGACATACTTAGCATTAAGGAGTTCCAGTGGCCATCTGTGGTCTTCATCATCAGTTCCACTTCACCAAATTATACTTTCAAATGATTGCATTATTGAAGAAAATTTCATTAAAATTTGAGGAGTTCCCTCGATTTCTCCAGGATCCCATCATCAAATCCTGACCTGATGACCTTGGGACCACCTGCGAAGTATATCATATCAAACAAAAGAAGAATTTTCCAAATCGGTCCTGGCGTCTTTGAGTAATCGGGACATAAAGATAAAAAAAAATCCGATGAATTGAGAACCTCCTCCTTTTTTGAAGTCAGTTAAAAACATCTAACATTTATTAAAAAATAAATATTACCGATATTTTAGCTCAATAGGCACGAAGAAAAATACATCCTGCGGAACAATAGCAATAGGTAATAAAATTTAGACACGTCGATGAGTCAGATCGAGTAAATCGGACACATCATGTACAATAAGTGTCTCTAAAACTATTAATGTGATGTCAAATTATATTTAATTAAGTCAATTTCAATTGATAACCATCGACAATCTTCGTGGAAGGAAACTCATGACTATTCTGTGCGCAGCAGCGTTCTCGATTAACCTCACGTTGCGTATTTGTCCTTCTGAAGTTACTATAAAATTCGTAGCTATCACACCTTGGTCATCATTCAGTGCAGTAGCAGCTCAGTGACAACAATCAAAATGTTCAAATATATGGTGCGTATATATTTCTCATCAGGACTAGTTTATTTTAAAACCTGGATAACAAAGTGAAAGTGAAAAAAAGTGAAGTTACCTCAGAATTCTGCCTTCCTCTCCAAGTAGTAGTCACCTAGATTTGTGAATCGTCCCAGTTAGTCAGTTCAGACTAAAATCAACTGGAATCTGACATCAAATCGTTGGACAGAGAGATAATAAATTGTGATTTTAACGGTACTTTTTCTTTTGCAGATCGTATTCGTGTGCATGCTGGTGGCCGCGATGGCCGAGCCCAAGCCCGGCGTGCTGTACTCCGCCGCGTACACGGCGCCGGTGGCGGCGGCGTACACCGCACCTTTGGCGGCCGCCTACACTGCGCCACTCGCCTACTCCGCCTACACTGCGCCACTCGCCGCCTACTCCACCTACCCCTACGCCTCGCCATACGCCGCTTACTACTTGAAGAAGTGAAGAAATAAGGCGACATCAAGATATAAAACAAACGAATAAATGATGCTAGTGATATCTCCCAATATTGTTTTTAATTTACTTAGAAAAATAATTTGCCAATAAGTTTACAAAATAATAAATATGAAATATTTATTGATTTATTCAAAGGTTTAAAAATATCCACCATGTACCTATTTTTGTTATTTTTTCTGCATCGCTCTATTACCTCCGATTACTCAAGACTTCAAGTGTCGGCAACATTGATATTAAATGATCAATGTGTTAGTCCATATCATCACTAGCTAATAAAGATCACACGAAGCTGGAATGTATAGAAAATGGTTTTATGAATCAGAATTTTCGGAAAGTTTTCGGAAAACTCCAACCTGTGACAGGTCAACTATATGTACTCGTATTTAGAGATATTGTTGTCTCCTGTCCTACAACGTATTCAAAGACCAAATCATTACTTGCAAAATGCTATGACAAAAATAAACCGACTTCTATAGCAAAACAGTACAGTCTTATTAATAAAAATGGCGTATTCCCAGCTTACTCCGAAGTTACTCTTGGACTAGCTAATCCCGGAGTAACTAAGGATTAACATAGATCTAGCAATGTTATTAATAAACATGGAATAACCTCGGACTAACTATTCATTTCTTAGTCTTGGATTTACGCGTAAGCTCTGGCAACCCAGTTGAATTTAAAAGTAAAAAGAATGAACTAGTGAATGAAAAATAAGCAAGTTGAAGACATTATGTAGAAAAAAAAAACAAAATGACATCTGCCATAGAGATTTGACAGTAAAGGTGAAGGATCCCTCCTATTCAAATTATCGTATTACCTTTAAACTTAAAAATTACATAAAATGATGATTAATTAATTAATTAATTTGTAATTTCGTTGACTAAAGCTAAACAGCTGCCAATGACCTTATTTTTTTTAATGTTCCACATCTACGAAATAAAAAATCAGAGTCTATGTAATAATTGTGGTTGCGAGAGTTTTTGGCGGGATTTTTTCGAGTGTAGTTCAGCGGCTGTTAATATTATTAGCAAATTGATTCCTAGTGGATATTGTGATATTAAATTGGTGTAGTTTTATGTCTCAACTGTCTACGCAACTGGTCAATCTGTGAAAGCATTGACAGAAGCGATCTCGGGATAGTGGAGCGAAGAATTTTATTGTAGTATTGACTACCTCCCGCAAAGCTTACTGGGAAGGCTTACTGGGAAGGCTGACTTGATACAATTTGCTGCCAAATACTCCAAAAAACATTAGAATCTGTTGCATCCGCATTCTAATGCATACTAAAGAATTCAAGAAGGATATTATGCACTGAACACGAGGCGGTATGGTCTAAGACCTTAGCCTGCCCGAATAGGGCGACGCAAAAAAATTAAAAAAATTGTGGTTGCCATAGTTACACTACTCTTATTCCGACCTTAAACTAGCTGGCACCATGGTTTAACTTTTAGTCCGAGACTAGTGTCAGATTAGTATAATCCCTCCTTATTCCGTGTTTATTAATACGGATTTTTTTTAGTACCAACCTAATGCTTGGAATAAAGTTATTCTTACCTTAGTCCACGTTTATTAATAAGACGGATAGAGTAATAATAACTTTCAGTTTATTTTTTGTTTTGACAAGGTACCTACAGGATTGATAAAATACCCATAATAACTCAATTTACACATTTGTGTTGTTTGTCGCTAAGGAATTAGGTTTTTTGTTCCGTATCTTGAAAACTACTGAACTAATTGTAAAGAATTTTGTACTGTTCGTTGAGTTCAGAGATACAAAATCCAATAAAAATAATAATCACGATTCGATTACTAGTTTCGGATACATTCGTGGACAAACATACATACATATATACAAACAAACATAGATAAAAACAAACACATAGATACACTTATTAAATTTGGCACACATGTTTAGAAGCTCACTGAGTAGCATATGTGAATATTGTGCAATTCCAACAATATAACATCCATACTTGTCGAATTAATAACCTCCTTTTTTAGAAGTCGGTAAAAATAATATAACGTAGTGAATAATTAACTAAATAATGTAAATTGATTGTATCTACATAAGTACGGCGAAAACTGGGCTCAAAATTAACATCCGGAAGACCCAGGAGATGCGTACAGGTGTGAGGAATTCTTCGCCGATATTAATCGGCACTGAGGTTGTGGAACGCGTCCACAAATTCACGTATCTCGGAGGCGTCGTGTCAGAGACTGGAGGAACTGATGAGGATATCACTTCACGGATCGCCAAAGCGCGAGCTACCTTCGCACGGCTGAGACCTGTGTGGCAATCACGGAAACTGTCCCGAAGGGTTAAAATCAAAATCTTCGGGTCCAATGTCAAATCCGTACTGCTCTATGGGTGCGAAACGTGGAAGGTAACAAAGGACATCTCACGCCAAATCCAGGTCTTCGTCAACCGATGTCTTCGTCGCATCCTCGAAATTTACTGGCCCGAGATCATCTCTAATGTAGAGCTGTTGGAGAGATGCCACGAGACCCCGATCGACCGCCAGATCAAGCGGCGTAAATGGTGTTGGATTGGTCACACGCTCCAGAGGGATTCCAATCACATTCCTAAACAGGCCTTGGATTGGAATCCTCAAGGAAAATAGAAGCGAGGCCGTCCCCTTCAAACCTGGCGACGCACTGTTTTGACTGAAGCGACGAGTATCGGAATGACGTGGAGCGAGGTGAAGCGCGAAGCTCAAGATTGGTCTCGGTGGAAAACTACTGTGGAAGCCCTCTGCCCCAGCTAGGGGTCATAGGATCTTAAGTCAAGTAAGTCACATAAGTACATAATTTCGTCAACATAGGGTTTTGCATGATCTCTGCAATCTACTCGTAGATAATCTTCTCTTAAAGGTTTAACAAAAGCTTTCCAAAACAGGTTTGAGATGTTACGAGAACACCTGAAGACTGTTAAACTCGTCCAAATAAGTATGAAAGTTACAGTTCAAGTTGGTAATTAGTTATAATATACATATTCGCGAGCTGGCTGACCAAAGCCAGATGTATCCTCCGACTGCACAGCATGATTTTCTTCCTGTTTACGTCTTTTTAGATCGTTTCGTAAGCAGTCGGGCTTTTTGAATTAACTTTTTTTATTTATAACTTTTTAGTAAACTTGTTTTTTCGAATTAGGTTGCTACATTTAAACATATAAATGTTATATATTTCTGTATTTACACACATACATACATACATAGATAGATAAACGCGTTACCCTCCTTCAGGCAGTTGGGTAAAAAAAAAACTACCGATAATTTTTGCTCAATAGGCACGAAGAAGAAATACATCATGAGTTAAAATAAAAAAAACCGGCCAAGTGTGACGGACTCGCGCAAGAAGGGTTCCGTACCATTATCGCAAAAAACGGCAAAAAAATCACGTTTGTTGTATGAGAGCCCCACTTAAATATTTATCGGAGGAAGGTATATGATTAATAATCAGGAACAAAGAAATATCGCATGTAAACTTATTAATTCAGTTTTGTTTAATTGTCAACATTTAGCTTCTGATTTAAATGTCAGTTCGATTTTATTCAATTGGCAACACTCAATTTTCTCCAATGTCCAATGCTAGGGAAGGATTTGAATCCTAGAGGAAGGTGACACACAATTTGGAGGGAGACGCGAAGGCGCGGGCTGACTTGACTAGAGAGAACTGGAGAGGGACATAATATGTCGCGATAAAGTATGTTAAGTGAAATTATTGGTGCCGGTGGAGTTGCGTCTAAAAGTATCAGGTTAGTGAAAGTGATTACAAATTGGCACGTCAACTTGCTACTAGGATTGGACAATGGACTGTAACTCTAAACGCACTTTCGCACAGAAAAGCCCACAAGACCGAGGGTATATCGAAGGTAGCCCTCTTATTTCCGATATATTTATTTTATGCTGTTTTTGTATTTGTTGTTATAGCGGCACCAGAAATACGTCATCTGTGAAAATTTCAACTGTCTCGCTATCACGGTTTATGAGATACAGCCTGGTGACAGACGGACCGACAGACAGACAGACAGACGGATCACGGAGTCTTAGTAATAGGGTCCCGTTTTTACCCTTTGGGTACGGAACCCTAAAAAGATGTATTTCTTTTCACTATATTTATAGACATGAGCTTCATAAATAAAAGGAAGTGGACGAATAATTTTTAATTTTATTTACACACTTGACATCGGATTTTTTATAATAAGCCTGACGATCTCGATTCGAAGCTACTTTTCCGAATGGACGGTAGTATCAATTATTATTAATTGTTTTTTTTTGGCTTTAGCTCCTTCTGCGCATGCGGCTTCCCTGGTAACTCATAAACGGCACAAATATGTGGATGTCTCTAACTATTCTCAATCTCATTTTTCTCTTTTAATTAGACTTTTTACAATAATAATAATAATTTATTTCCAAAAAACTTAATACTACTTTACAATGGCAATGTGGCAAAAATTTCAATTTGGGTAAAGAGATTAGCGTCTGTAGCCGAACTAGCCATAGCCTGTATTTCGGCTATCAGCACCATTCCCCTCGAATTTTACAATAGGTACACAAATAAGTGCCAAGCAATGGTAGCATAAAACAATTAAGTGAATACAACAGCAATTTAATAGTAAGGTGATACACACAATTATTATTAAATGGATTTAGTGTGTGGGTGTGAGTGTGTGTGTTCGTATGTGAGTGTGTGTATGTTTCTGAGAATGTGAATGTGAACAATGGTTTTCAATCATCTTTATAGCCCTAAAAAGGAAAAAATTAAAATTTCGTGTACTCCTGACACATTTTTATTTCATGCTACATAATTTATCTAGTAGTAGAAACGCTTCGATCGAAAATCTATTGAACATCGTACACATAATTATAACACGATAACTTGCGAAAACATCCCGATTCAAACAATAAAACTTAAGAACGGCTGAACCGATTTTCATCAAACATAGCTAAAACATTCTTTAGTTGATGAAATTCAAAGAAAAAACCTAATCAAAATCTGTTCATCCGTTTAGGCGATATAATGCCACAGATAGATACACAAATACACATATACACAAACACAGGTACATCAAATTTATAACACCCCTCTTTTCCGTCGGGGGATTGAGTAAATCGGTCACATCATGTACAAGAAGTGTCTCTAAAACTATAAATGTGATGTGAAATTCTATTGAATTAAGTCAATTTCAATTCATAGCCATCGACACTCTTCGTTAAAGGAAACTCATGACTATTCTGTGCGCAGCAGCGCTCTCGATTAACCTCACGTTGCGTATACGTCCTTCTGAAGTTACTATAAAATTCGTAGCTATCACATCGTGGGCATCATTCAGTGCAGTAGCAGCTCAGTGACAACAATCAAAATGTTCAAATATATGGTGCGTATACATTTCAAAACAGAATTACTTTATTTTATGGCCTGGATTGCAGTATAACAAAATGAAGTGCAAGAAAAAGTGATATTTTCTCAAAATTGTGTATTCATCTGGTGGCAGTAGTCGTCTAGATTTTATACTCCTCCGGTTCAGCAAGTTTAGCCTGGGGGGGTGACCATAAGCTCTTAGAGCGGTATCAATTTGAGATCGAGATCCCCCTAAAATCAACTGGAATCTGATATCAACTGGTTAAACAGAGCGAAAGAAGATAATGCTACATTTTTCTCATAAGACAAATTAGAAATGGGCTATTAATGGTGATTTTTCTTTTGCAGATCGTATTCGTGTGCATGCTGGTGGCCGCGATGGCCGAGCCCAAGCCTGGCGTGCTGTACTCCGCCGCGTATACGGCGCCGGTGGCGGCGGCGTACACCGCGCCGGTGGCGGCGGCCTACACCGCACCGCTTGCCTACTCCGCATACAGCGCACCACTCGCCGCCTACTCCGCCTATCCCTACGCCTCACCCTACGCGGCTTACTACCTAAAGAAATAATCTGATTTCACGATATATGTATAACAAACGAATAAATGATGCTAGTGATATACCTCAATATTGCTTTTAATTTACCTAGAATATATTACATGTAAAACAAAACATAACTAAGCAATAAATAATTGATTGTATTTATCTAATCAATGGTTTAAAAATATACTCTAATTATTGTCCACAACATGGACATTACATGAGCAATGTGTTAGTGAGTAAATATTACCATTTAATAAAGAGTACCAGGGCGACCGAGCTCTGCTCGGGTGAAAATAGAGAAAGGACGTTTTCTAAAAATGAAACCTAGCTAGATCGACTTCCCTCCTCGGGGGAGTACCCCCCATCACCGGCGCACCAGAACACACAGTACGCCGTGACCACCCCAGGGACCAATTCAGCACATGGGTGCCAGACGACCTCGTGTATAGCACCCTTGGTCCTACTGTGACGGGTCGAGGTCAATGGCCCCGCCACCTACCATTTTGCGGCCGCAGGGGATAGGGAGAGCGGCTAACGCTATACCGACACTCCTCTTCCCCTGCGGCCCCACCGCGTCCGCCATCAGACGGTGGCGATCCCATCTAGGCCGCGGAAGGTAGGGAGAGCGGCGCACCGCAATACCGGCACTCCTCTCCCGCCGCGGCCTCCAATCCTCAGCCGCGATATCGTATGGGACCTGGGAATCTCCAAAAGACATCGCGGCCCGCCTCAGTTGCGATGTCGCCTGTTACCAAGCGGCACCGCAACCTACTAGTTGGCCGCTACGTCGTCGGCTTAATCGGCAAAAGCCCTGACGAGCGGCCCCTCCTCGGGTTCCTCTTCGCTTCACCGTGGGTGACCAAGCCACGGTTACTGAGCCCCCACGCCTCGACAAAGCGGGAACCCACCGGGGGGCAGCTTAGCCTCCCCTGCATACTAAATTTCATGAAAATCGTTGCCCAGATTCAGATTATATATATACATATACACAAGAATTGAACGAGAGCAGTGGTGGCTCAGTGGTTTCAGCCGCGACTTACAAGTTGTGGGTCGTGGGTGCGAACCCAGGCAGGCGCTTTACTTTGTGTAAATTATTTCATCACCACTGCTCTCAAAACGGTGAAGGAAAACATCGTGAGGAAAGCAGCATGTCCTAGAACTAAAAATTCGAAGACATGTGACATCCACCAACCCGCACCGGGCCCGCGTGGTGGATTACGGCCCATTCGCTCTCACAGAGAGCAGGCCTGTGTCCCACCAATGGGGATATTAAAAGGCTGATAATGATGATGATGACAAGAATTGCTCGTTTATAAGTATTAGATAGATAGATAAAGATAAGCTGTAATGCATAGAAAATCGACTTGTGAACATTATCCCGCCGAAATCTACATATCTGTGACAGGTTATCAAACAGGGAGATATTGTTATCTTCAGTCCTACTCCTTCAGTGCAAAGTTAGAGTGAACAGGCTTCTTCTGGGTAAGCTCACTCCATCGTAGACTCTGTCTCTGTCACCTATGACCTAGACTAGAGTCAAGAGCAAACCCATTACAACTAAAAAATAAAAAAAACCGGGGCTGGACAAACTATTTAAACCTATGACATTAAAAAATATATAACGTAGAGTCATCCGAAGCCATGACCAGAAACTAATCAAATTAACTAAAGAATATAGAACCTACAAAGGTACCTCATTTCATCAACTATGGTTTATCATGAGCCCTGTAATATTCTCGTAAGTGTTTGGGGCTAAACAAAATCGATCTATAATATTTTTAAGATGTTACGAAGTAGATCTGAGGACGACTGAAGAATGCTTTAATTCCCATCGTTAAAGACCCTGCTTACCTGGATGTCTGATCTAAACAATCCCCTAAAGCTCACCCTTGGTTGACTGGTAGAGAATGCCTAAGGCATTAAGTCCGCCATTGTAACTTTGTGCATGAAGTTTAAATAAATAAAGGCAACACATTTACATGTCACGATGACTTACCTGTGCTGGTTCGTCGATACAATAATCAAGGATCTGGCGAAACACAACCAAGAGAGCTCAATTCATGAAAAAATGTCAGCCAAAGAGACAGGGTTTCATAACCAAAATGTGCTACTTATTGAAATCAGCCACCTGTCTGTCTTATCTCCGGCCAAATGCGAGTCGGACTCGCGCACGAAGGGTTCCGTACCATTATCGCAAAAACGCCAAAAAAATCACGTTTGTTGTATGGGAGCCCTACTTGAATATTTGTTGTTATAGCAGACGTTTTCATGAGTGGAGACCGCGAAATGGTAAACGTTTTGGAACACCCTCAGAGGCTCTAGACATGGCGATGACGATTGAATGATCACGATTGACTTTTTAGGGTTATGTACCCAAGCAACAGAAATACAACATCTGTGAAATTTCAACTGTCTAGCTATCACGGTTCATGAGATACAGTCTGATGACAGACAGACAGACAGACGGACAGTGGATTCCTAGTTATAGGGTTCCGTTTTTACCCTTTGGGTACGGAACCCTAAAAAACGCACACTAAATATTTACATGTTACGTTAGAGGCAGGAATTGCACATCTGGACGGTGCAGTGACAGTTTAGGGAGCCCTGTGTACAGCAGTAACGTCTTTCGACTGAAATGATGGATTAGCATGTTTTGTATAGATACATAACCAGCTACTTACCATACTGAATTAGTTCAAACTCAAAGTGCAAAATAGTTTAGGCATTCGTCTGATCCGAAATATTACACACTTTTCCAGGATATAGACGAACACGTTTCATGTTGACATTGTATTTAAAACTTCATTTTGTAAATCAATGGCGACGAATACGAAACACTATTATTTTATAGTGTAAAATTAAGGTGCACTTAAAGTTTCCTTGATACAGTAAATGACTTTCAATTTTGCTTAGAATTTCATCAGGCATCCAGGTCATTTTTTTTGACATCTCCGAAATACATGCATAACAATGGATCGCATTCACACATTAGTAGCGTTAAAAGTTTTTTGATTAGTTCCTAATAATTATAATTCTAGAAAACACATTTTTTTAACTTTATTATTATTTTATTAAGATTTTAACTGTGTGTTTTTAACTGTGAGTGCAACTATTCGAATATAATAAATAAAATGGTTAATAAAATAGAAACACTAACCACATATTTCATTCCAACATCAAAAAATCTGATCTCACAGTTTTATTAAAAAACGTAAAAACATTTATTTATATAAATATTCACCGATATTTTTGCTCAATAGGAACGATGAAAAAATATATCTTGCGAAACAATAACAATGACAAGTAAAATTTAAAAATCCCCGACAAAAGTACCTCTTCAAGCTACATAATTTATCTAGTAGTAAACACGCTTGGATAGATAATCCATCGAAACACGTAGGTAGGATAACACGATAACTTACAAAAATACCCCGATTGAAAGAAAAGCTCATGACTATTCTGTGCGCAGCAGCGTTCTCGATTAACCTCACGTTGCGTATTTGTCCTTCTGAAGTTACTATAAAATTCGTAGCTATCACACCTTGGGCATCATTCAGTGCTGTAGCATCCAGTGAAAACAAGCAAAATGTTCAAATATATGGTACGTATTCATTTCTGATCAGTGGTACAATTCTATTAAAATCTCACCGTGATAGAAAGAAAAGGAAGAAAAAGTGTTTAATTATCATATAGCGATGACTTAGGTGAAGCGGGCTCGAAATATACTGGCAGGAATAGTTTATTTTAAAACCTGGATTGCAGAATAACAAAGTGATAGTGAAAAAATCTAATGAATTGTGATATCTCAAAATATCTGATAGTATTAGTAGTTGTTTCATAGATTTGTGAATTAAATGAAAGTGATTTGTTCTTATTGTCAGACTGAATTGACTGACTGGGACGTCCCAGTCAGTCAATCAAATTCAGTCTGACAATTAGAATCTGATATCAACCCGTTGCAATTCTGAACGAACTGAAAGTTAAATCTCGCCTATCGACCATCTGCATGAAACGACTCCTACAGTACTTCGGACACGTGGCCAGGAAGGAGCCTGGTAGCTTGGAAAAGCTTATTGTGACTGGTAACGTGGAAGGAAAAAGGGGCCGTGGAAGATCACCAACCCGATGGACAGATGTGGTCAAAGATGTCTGTGGGGGGAATTTTCAGGCATCTGTCCGCATGGCCAAAAATCGCTCAGCATGGAGAGCGTTGATGGAGAAAGCAACCACCTCATGTGGCCACGACCCTCAGTCATGAGGAAACGAGGAAGAAGAAGAAGATCAACCCGTTGCATAAAAAGTTAAAGAAATAGATATTCTGAAATTAATGTTTTTTCTTTATTTGCAGATCGTATTCGTGTGCATGCTGGTGGCGGCGATGGCCGAGCCCAAACCCGGTGTGCTGTACTCTGCCGCGTACACGGCGCCAGTGGCGGCTGCCTACACCTCGCCGCTCGCCTACACCGCGCCGCTCGCCTACTCCGCATACAGCGCGCCACTCGCCGCCTACTCCGCCTACCCCTACGCTTCACCCTACGCCGCTTACTACCTCAAGAAATAATTTCGACGGACATACGAAAAAATGCAACTGATTAAATAATGATATTTTTACCACCTTAATATTTTTTTTCATTTATCACAATGTACATTCAATTACTTACACTTATCTTGCTGCCAAAATCTAAAGGTTTGCAAGCCCTTTTTTTTCAAAGTCATGAAATGAAGGGTGACATAACATTCACCAATTCAAACTGGGCCTATGGTGGAAAGCAGCCCACTTTCTTTCACAGAGAGGAAGCCTGTGCCCTAGCAGTGAAAACATTGTAAGCTTTCTCCATCTTTAAAAAAAGGAAAGAGATTCTGACGTCAAATGTAAATCCATTTAGCATACATGTATCCTAATTGTATATCTGTTTTAACGGCACGAAGCACACTCTTTCCCTTTCATTTTGGTAAATCTACAATATTGATTGCGTGTTTTACGCCGCCGAGTATACGGATTTTTTTAATGCAAGGAAAGCATACCGTGCGCTACTCTTTGAACTTACACAATTAGGGTAACTCCGACATGAACTGTATATAATGTTACACAAGTAATAACTTGAATCCAATAGGATTCAGTGCCAGAGTTGTAATTTAAGGAGCCATACAGCCTGTGGAGAACATGGAGGGTAATATTATAACATCGATTTTTGCATTAGGTTTAAAATAAACCAAATCATTTAATATGGCCCCTTGGGTGCCATATAACCCTTACGTGGTCTCTTGTTGCTAAATTTATCTTTTTTAGAATACATCTTTTTTAGGGTTCCGTACCCAAAGGGTAAAAACGGGACCCTATTACTAAGATTTTCGGTCCGTCTGTCTATCTGTATATCTGTCACCAGGCTGTATCTCATGAACCGTGATAGCTAGACAGCTGAAATTTTCACAGATGATGTATTTCTATTGCCGCTATAAGAACAAATACTAAAACCAGAATAAAATAAATATTTAAGTGGGGCTCCCATACAACAAACGTGATTTTTTTGCCGTTGATTGCGATAATGGTACGGAACACTTCGTGCGCAAGTCTGACTCGCACTTGGCCGGTTTTTTTTTTAATTTATCACGCTTTTATTAGCCTAAGTATGTATCTATGAATCAACATATCGGAATCTTTGAACGTGATTTTCACGCCGTTCAAAACGTCGGATTAATTTGAAATTATGATAAGTAGTTTAAAAGTTTTAAAAGGAAACAGATGAACATTCATACCTACATCATCACCATCATTTATTATCATTTCAGCCGAAAGACGTCCACTGCTGAACATAGGCAAATAAGCAACTGTCTTCTTTTATATTTTTAAGATATTTTTATTGTAAAATGTGCCTTATGTTATAAATAAACGATATTATTATTATTATTATTTATAGGCCTCCCCCAAGCGTTGCCACATTGACCGATCCCGTTTGTTTCGCATCCAGCGGATTCTCGCAACCTTAACCAAGTCATCAGTCCACCTAATGGAAGGCCTTCCAACAAATCAAATCAAATCATTTTTATTTGCTCAAACATGAGTACCATACATACATAACAAATTGTCAGCATGAAGAGATTTTAGGATACAAAATGAACGTCATGTTTACCTTGGATAATGGCATGCAAATATTAATTTAGAATACAAATTAAAATACATAAAAGAATGTCATATTTAGTAATAATAAAAAAATCAAATAAATGTCGTGCAAATTTCAATAAAATAATACAAGTCAACATTATGCTGCTAGAATGTCAGAGTAAAATAATAAAAAAGAATAAAGATATTAAAATAATAAATCAATTCAAAATAATCATTCTAGAATGTCAACTCAAAATTATTAAAAAAAAATCAGGATATTTAAATATTGAATGTGCAAAATGCAAATGTCGTGAAAAATCGTGCATATTTCAATAAATAATACTTATCAAGGATGTGATACTAGAATGTCAGAGTAAAATAAAAAATGTAAAGATATTAAAACAATAAGTCAAAACACAATAATCAATCCAGAATGTCAGAATAAAACTTTATAAAAAAAAAAAAAAAAAAAATGTGTTTATTATCTTAAATCCATACAATTAAGTTGCCGGAGCTTCCCAGAAAGTAATCCGAAGATACTTTTGACGGGATGAACCTCGCTCTTCCTTGATTATTTAACAATTGATCGTTGTGCTAATTAGGTAGAAGTTACACATTTTTATTAATTTAATGAAAAGAAAAATGAAAATAGTGCTTATGGCAGTGTGAGAAAGTAGAGTGTGTTTGTATAAATGTGTGTTTATACGTGTGTTTATGTGTGTGTGAATAAGTATTTTGTGTGTATGAGTGGGTGTGTGTGTGAGTGGGCGAGTGTATATGTGAATGAGTGTTGGAGTGTGTGTGTTGGAGTGTGTGTGTGTTGGAGTGTGTTATAAGAATAACCATACCATCTAAACAATAATATAAACATTCAAGCATTCAAAAGGAGTCTGTCAAAAAGTCATTTATATTATAATAACACTTATCTGTTAGTAAATTTCGAATCTTATTTTTAAATTGATTTGTTGTCATAGCTTTATATGACTGTGGTATTTTGTTTTATATTTTCGGGGCCATACAAAAAAAGCTTTTCCCCATGAGGGCAGTTTTCGCCGAGTGCAAACACAGTTGACTATTGTCACGTCTGTTGCGTGGAAAAGTGTCAGATAGTCGTGGAAAGTGATGGGGGTTAGACTTTACAAACGATGCAACTTCAAAAATATATAAAGAGGGTAAAGTCAATTATTTGTATTTTTTAAACAATGGTTTGCAGCTTTCTGTCATTTGTAATTTAAACATAGCCCGAATACACCTCTTTTGAGCTTTAAACGCTATTTCTCTGTCCGTAGAGTTACCCCAGAATATTATACCATAGCGCAGAAGTGATGACACCAATCCATGGTAAACTGTCACTAAAGCATCTGGGTTAAGTTCTGAAGACAGTTTGTACATGACATACGCGGATGAGCTCAGTTTTTTGTTTATATATTCAATATGCGCATTCCAGTTCAATTTTGCGTCTATCATAACACCAAGAAATTTTGTGTCGTCGACTTTATTTAATACTGTGCCATTGTAGAGTGCTTTAATGTCAATATCAGCATGCACCCGTTGACTATAATGCATTATCGTCGTCTTATCTAAATTAATTTTAAGATTATTCCTATCTAACCATGCTATTATTGATGTCAAAGTTTCATTAATGTCATATTCATAAACGTCTTTATTATTACATGTTATAGTCACGGTGCTGTCATCTGCGAATAGGGTCATGGGGTGGTCAATAGCAGCAGGCAGGTCATTGATATAAAGGATAAATAGTAGTGCTCCAAGCACGCTCCCTTGTGGGACACCGTAAATAGGCGTTCGTTCGCCAGATACGTAAATTTCCTCTCTTTTTGTCTTAATATTTATTTTTGTTATTTCCGTGTACTGTTTTCTGTTAATTAGGTAAGACTCTATAAGGTTAAGTATATTTCCTCTTATGCCATATGCCTCTAGTTTCTGCAGTAGAACGTTATGGTTTACATAATCAAAAGCTTGCGTCATATCACAGTAAATAGCGCATACTGGGATTCTAACGTCCATCTTTATCATTACCTTATGCAAGAAGTCATAAATAGCCATATTGGTTGTCCTGTTTTTCCTAAATCCCTTTTGCTCATCGATTAAAATGTGTTTTTTCTCAAGGTATGAGTACATCTCCTTATAAATATATTTTTCAAAATTTTTTGATATGATAGGAATGAGTGCGATTGGTCTACAGTTGCCCATGTGTTCATTATTATTATTTTTTAAATAACGGCTTTACTATAGACACTTTTAAGGTATCTGGATATACACCTGAACAGATACACAAGTTTATGAGATAGCTCAAGTGGTTACAAATAAAGTCAGATACATACTTGATTACCTTCGTGGAAATTCCGTCATATCCTGTACTATTTGTGGCTTTTAATGATTTTATAATGTTTTTAATGTCTATAAGGTATACTCGGAGCAACATAAATTGAGTCTCGACGTTTTTCAATAATGACTGAATTACTTCCTGAACATGGAATCGGTTGAATTTTGTCTACGAAAAAGTCGTTAAATGCGTTTGCTATTTCTTGAGGGTCATTTAATACTTTATTATCTAAATTGATCTGACTAATGGATTCCTTAGGGAAACAAGGTTTTGCTTTGTTTATTATATTCCAGGTGGTTTTTGACTTATTGGTAGAGGTTTTAATGGAATAATTGTTTTGGGCACGTCTAGTAAGTTTCATAACTTTTTTAAATCTATTTTTGTAGTTTAAGAAACTTGCCTTATTCGTTATATTTGGTTTTAGTCTATAACGCCACAGCAATTGCCGTTTCTTTTTGCTACATAATTTTATGCCGTTTGATATCCATCTAGGTTTTCGTATCACCCTTATAGTTGTCCATTTAAATGGAAAACATAGGTCATAAAATAGTTTAAACGTGTCAATAAATATGTCAAATGCATCATTAGGATTATCGGTTTCATAAATTTCTGAAAAATTCACTTATTTTAAAATGTTTCTAAATTTAATCATATTATCCGCATTAAAATCCCGTCTTTTTACACGCCAATGTTTTAAAATTGCAGTTTTTTTCACCGGGCACTTTATTATTTGAGCTGTGTGGTCTGAAAGTGCAAATTCGGTCACTTCAGTTTTACATTTGGTTTTAAAGTTATGTGCGATATTGTCTATGCACGTTTGGCTATGTATCCTGGTTGGTTGTTTTATAGCTAATGTTAGATTGAAATTTAATAACAGACATTCAAATTCTAGTACAATATTATTCTTCTTCATTACGTCATTATTAAAGTCTCCCGTCATTACAATATGCGCATATTTTTTGTTACATACGATTCGTAACATTTTTCTAACACCCCATAGAATGTGTTTATATTATTTATTCTTGGTACCCTGTATACACACAAAATAATAATATTATACTGTATGAGCTCTACACCGCAACACTCTATTACACCAGTTATTGACAAATTAGCTATCTGTGGCAACTCTTTCCACTGATGCCCGTTTCTAATTAAAATGCACGCACCACCACGCTTACTATTTTTTCTACAAAGCACTGATGCTAAATAATAATTAGGTACATTTTGTGGTTTTCGTAACCTGACATCATAAAATGCTCTGTAATACACAGTGCGTCAATATTAATATTCTTTTCTTCTAGTTCCTGTAGGCAAACAGTTAAAGCATCTGTCTTATTTAACAGGCCTGCTATATTCTGATGCATCACGTATATACTATTACTAAAGAAAAAACTGTTTTTCTGTTTCTAGTACATGTGTGGGTTCGTGGGTCGTTAATGTAACCAAGTGATTCCTTGAAGGCTGAGTGTTAAAACATTGTATGTTCCCAATTAAATTTACAAGATTAACAAAAACGGTATGGAGTCCAAAGTTATTTAGTTGACCAGATTGCCTAAAGAATGTGTTGTAGTTATACTCGATATTTGCATTTGAATCCAACTTATGTTTCCTAACATTTTCATATAAAAGTTGATTAAAGGTCATGACTCGCCAATTATACAGGATAGAATTAACATTATATTTATATGTTGGTAAACAGATAATAATGTTAGTATGTGATATGGCACTGAGAATGTTCCTTATGTCTAATATTAGCTTAGAGTAGTTATTACTAATTTTAAAATCCTGTTCACCAATAAAAATTACACAATAATCATTCCTCGTGTAGTCCTTAAGTTTATTGCTTAACCCTTCTAGGAGATTACATGTGGCTCCTCCTGGTGTCAGATAGTGACAAAAGGCTTCTCAATCGTCTTTTCTGCTATAGACATGGTCTTGTTCTGTTTATTAGTACTCAGAATGCATATTTTGTTTTGTTTATACTGTTCGTTTTGTTTGTTTTTAATTTTATGCAATAATGAAGACTTTTCACATCGAGAGTCGTAGTCACTCGGTTTTGTACACGCGCTGGGACTTTGAACGCTATTCTTTGGCGGCGACTTTGCGTGTACCATTCCCTCAGAACTACTGATTGGTCCTGCAGTATTGAACGCTGTGTCTCCAACATTGTTGGGGGTCTGTGTTACGGCATTGTCCTTTTGGTGTGTCATTTTAAGATTAATACCCAACTTTGTCGAAGTAGAAAAGCAGCTCGTTCTTAAAGTGTTACCTTTTCTTGCAGATTTCGGTGAAAAACTCTTCGTTTCTAATATCTTTACCTTCTTATATGTTTCAATAACTTTTTGATATTGTCCTATGTCCATTTTTAGACGAAAGTTTCACTGTTTAAGTTCTCAATCTCCTGATGGGTGCTTTCTAATTCCAGAGTCAATCTCCCAATTGTGTCTTTATAGCAAATAATAGCGTCACTGTCATTTATTGAAGTGTTAGGCAAACTCATCATTGTTGTATCCATTAACGTCGAATTTCTGCTTTCGTTGTAAATATTATCCATTGAATTGGCCTTTGCGGGTTTTTGGACGGTAATATTGTCCAAATCGACGAAGTTGTCCATTGTGATTTAGTTTGTATTGTTTTTATTATTGTTGTAGTTACTGCCCTCTCGCGTCTGATAGCGGTACTAAATTTACTCCTGTCGGTTTTTCAATTTATGTAGATAAAAACTTCCGATATTCGAAATTTACGAATTTACGTCTTAACCACTGGGCCAACTATGTACTATATTAGTTGGTCGAATTTTTGGATAAGTTGCGCCATAGTTCAAAATTACTTTATTCGGCAGTTTAACGTTCAAATTAACTTTTACTTTGTGACGGTTGATGTTTAAAATTGATATCTTAATCACTATTTTTTTTTTCACTTAATGTTTGTTATTGTTGTTTTTATTAAACTTATTTCTAAATATTACGATCACAGTGTCTTATGGATTATAATAAATGGTTTAGTGCGAATTGTCACTTGTTATTGTATAAGCTACGGTTTTTGATAATATTAATTTTTGGTTTTCACTTCACAGTTTGTGTTTAAACCCGGGGATATCACTGTCACTAAGTAATTAGTTAATGTTGTATCAGTTAACTTATTTTATTCACTTCTATACAGTTATAATATTTTTAAACATATAATTAACACAGAGCTTTTTTTTATACGTTAGGCTAGACTCAGCGCCTTCTACCCCTACCAACGTATCGTCTTCGGGTTTGCAGTTGTCACTCTTGAACTTTTCGGCCCCATCGACCATCCGTTCTGCGAGCAATGTGCTCTGCCCACTGCCACTTAAGTTTCGCAATTCTTTGGCATATGTCAGTAAATTTGGTTCCCCTGCGGCTATACTCATTTCGCGACCACGCAAGGAAACTCCGAGCGTAGCCCTCTCCATTGCCTTTTGGGTGACTTTAAGCTTGAGGTGATGAGGCCCATTGTGAACGACCACCGACAGACAGAACGGATGTACTTTGTGCGATTTGCCCTTCCCACAGCCACTTAAGTTTCGCAATTCTTCGGGCTATATCGGTAGCTTCAGCCCTCCTGTGCCATCCTCATTTCGGTTTCGATCAAGCAAGGATACTCCAAGCATTGCGCTCTCCAAATGGGTGACTTTGAGCTTTAGGCGATGTCGCCCATTATGAGCGACATCATCGCATTGCTATAATTTCTGTGCTCACGCTTTCTAAAGAAGGTGTTCATCAAATTAACCTTCTCCATAAAACTAGCAAGTAGTGGAAAATTACATACCTGTGACAGGTAAACTATAGGAATTGAGAGATATTGCTATCTTCGGTCCTACATCGTAGGTACTCGTGCATTCGCAGACTAAATCTTTATATGCAAAATCCAGGGCAGGAAAAACTATTTAAACCTATGACATTAAAAAAAAATATAACGTAGAGGTATCCGAAGCCATGACCAGAAACTGATCAAATTAACTAAAGGATATAGAACCTACAAAGGTACAGCATTTCATCAACTATGGGTTTTCACGAGCCCTGTAATATTCTCGAAGATAAACTAACTTAGCTTTTCTTCTTAAGTGTTTGGGACTAAACAAAATGTATCTATAATATTTAAGATGTTACGAAGTAGATCTGAGGACAGCTCCTGAAGAATGCTTTAATTCCCATCCAAATAAGCATGAAAGACACTCATTACCTGGATGTCTGATCTAAACACGCCCCCTAAAGGCAGCAAATTTATATGCCACGATATCTTATTTACCTGTGCTGGGCCGTCGATACAAGAATCAAGGATCTGGCGAAACACAACCAAGTGAGCTCAATTCATGGAAAAATGCCAGGCAAAGATAGACAGGATTCCATAACCAAAATGTGCTACTTATAGAAATCTTAGCCACCTGTCTGTCTTATCTGAATATCACAGAGCAGTTAGTTAAAAACCGGCCAAGTGCGAGTCGGACTCGCGCACAAAGGGTTCCGTAACATTCTCGCAAAAACGGCAAAAAAATCACGTTTGTTGTATGGGAGCCTCACTTTAATATTTATTTTATTCTGTTTTTAGTATTTTTTGTTATAGCGGCAACAGAAATACAACATCTGTGAAAACTTCAACTGTCTAGCTATCACGGTTCATGAGATACAGCTTGGTGACAGACAGATAGACAGACGGACAGTGTCAGTGACAGAGTCTTAGTTATAGGGTTCCGTTTTTACCCTTGGGACAAGGAACCCTAAAAAACGCACACTAAATATTTACATGTTACGTTAGAGGCAGGAAGTGCACAACTGGTCGTTGCAGTGATAGTTTAGAGACCCCGGTGTACAGCAGTTGACGTGTTTCGACTAAAATGATGGATTAGCATGTTTTGTATAGATACATAACCATGCTACTTACCGTACTAATTTAATTCAAACTCAAACTGCAAAGTTGTTTAGGCATTCGCCCAATCCGAAATATTACACACCGTTCCAGCATATAGACGTACACGTTTCATGTTGAAATTGTATTTAAAACTTCTATTACTAATATTTGTTAACCAATAGCGACGAATACGAAACACTATTACTTTATCGTGTAAAATTCAGGTGCACTTTAAGTTATTTTACAGTTAATGACTTTAAATAAGTGTGGGGCAACGTTTTTTTTTTTCAAAATAAAAAGAAAGAAAGAAAGAAATTTTGCTTAGAATTTCATCAGGGAACCAGGTCTGTAATTTTTTTTATAACTCTTTTGCTTGTAAAGGGTCTCTTATTTCAACAATTTCAATATCGTATTGTATCTCATTTCTTACTTGTGCGTTATTGTTATGTAAAACGCACGAGTTTCTTTTTAATAAGTTAAAAGGCACGGTTTATCAAGATGCTCCGTCTAAAACGAACGGTACTTTTTTAAATCTTAGCAAAGAGTTTTTATGTCAGAAAAGTGGTCAACATTTTATGAATAAAATTAACTTTGAGAGATAAAATATAATAAATAAACATTTAATTATTTAATTTAATTAATTTTGACCATAAATTACAACCATTTATCTGTAACAAAACACAAACATATTAATTCACTTTATAAGTAATACTGGCTGTTTTTGTGCCTTTGACTTAAAAAAAAGAGCTGATCCGCGCGCATCGCTATTTTGTGTACAAGTAAAAATTTTTCCGCGTGCTTTTTCTTTTCGCTGTATTGTTTTTATTTGAAAATGTCGTCAAGTAATGATGAATTTATTAGGTAATTCGACACCGCCAGAAGTCTCACAGGCAGCGAAAAAGGCTACTCTAAGCCTCTTGCCCGAAAAATCGACCTATAGATAGACAAGCCTATCAAAATTTCATCTTATGGAAAACAAGAAAAGATGCAAATTCATTTTCAGAAAGTGTGTTTTTAGCCTATTTCATGGAACTTTCTCAAAAGTCAAAAAAGTCAAAAGTCAAAGCACTTTATTTCAAGTAGGCCAGTTACAGGCACTTTTGAATTGTCAAAAGACAAAATAAAATATTACAAAATTATGGTGCTACAGTCCCAGTCACAAGACATAATAACTGTGAAAGTACCGTAGATGCCCATTCCAAGGCGTAGATCTCTATGGAGGAGAACGGGCAAGAAACTCCATGGACACTCTTTTTCAATTAGGTTATTATTACAAATCATTTGTTATATCATTCATGTTGAGATTACACATTATGTGAGAACGATGTAGAAAGTTAAAAGTGTCCATAGTAAATATAAAAAGACAATTCAGAAATAAAATTAGAATCAATTAAAATAAACCATGGCAGCTAAGAGATGACTAGTCCCAACCGACAGCGCCCGTTCACGAACATGACACATGTATCAGCACCATTCAGCTCAACCATTTTGAAGGGAGCTAAATGATCCGACACACGCACCACCATCGGCGAGACATTTGAGTGGGCATGACATACTCTCCACCACCGGAGTCATTCAAGTCAATAGAAGACGTAGGTATCTAGACAATGATAGCTCTGAAGTACATGGTACTCACACAATGCTGGCTATGCTGCTATATAATACTAGAAAGATTAACTCTATATAATGCAAAGATAGTAGCAATCTTCATCATCTCCGACAATAACAGTAAACGATACCTACGACAGTCTTACCAAAAAATAAAATTTAAAAAATACACATAAAAACGAAATTAAAAAATAATAATATTTAACCTGACAGCAAGCTAATTTTGGTAAAAGAACACGAACATTGTCTTGAGTTCAACACAGCGACCAACTATACTTATCATCTAAATAATCATTAATAGAATAGTATGCCTTAGAACAGAGATTAGCTTTTACCCTTGCTTTAAATGCGTTAAATGGCAAATCTAGAAAAGAAGACGGTAACGTGTTGTAAAAAGTTATACCAACCCCAACGAATGAACTATGCACCTTATGAAGTCGATGAAAGGGAGCTCGTAATTTGTCCTTATTTCTGGTGTTAAAGTTGTGAATATCACTATTGTGACTGTACAAATGAATGTTCTGCCTAATATATAAAATGTTGGCGAATATGTACTGTGAAGCCGCTGTAAGAAAACCAATCTCTTTAAAAAAATCTCTTAGAGAAACACGCGCATCTAATTGGTAAATGGCTCAAAAATATAAGTCAAACTCATTGTGGTGCTACTATTCAATGCTAAAAAGCACTGTGAAAACAAAACATGGTATTGATATCAAGTCATACTCCAACCTGCTGGCATTTCTAAAGTTAGTATATGTACTGCCGAAGCAAGTACAGGCATTTCAAAAAAGATTCAAGCTCAAGTGGCCGTGTGAGTAAAAAGTCGAATGTATTTTCGGCTGGCAATGTCAAGATGTTCCTAAAAGAAGCTCCGGATTGCCGATATTTGGCAACAAAGGTCAGTTGAAACTAAATTATTGTTGTTAACTTCTTTCACACTCGTATTTCTTTACAATATAGGTTTTTTTTTACACTGTTTTTATCTCTTTTCAGAGTTGTATTAATATTCGGCATAAGTGGTGCATGTAGACGTGAAGAGTTGGCAAACATCACAACCATAGAAATCTATGATCACAACTAATGATGTCGAGGACCATGGGCGGGTTCTTCTTGTCCAGGTCAAAAACACAAAAAATAAAATTCCAAGATAGTTCACAATACAGGGGCCTTTTCACAACATAGTGAAGAAATACGAAGCGCTTCGTTCAAAAAAAGCGATGTCTAACAGATTTTTAATTACATAATTTATCTAGTTTAGGGGGTTAATGAGTGAATCCGTCACATCATGTACAAGAATTGTCTCTAAAACTATTAATGTGACATTATAATGAATTAAGTCAATTTCAATTGATTACCATCCACACTCTATGTTGAAGGAAACTCATGACTATTCTGTGCGCAGCAGCGCTCTCGATTAACCTCACGTTGCGTATTTGTCCTTCTGTAGTTACTATAAAATTCGTAGCTATCACACCTTGGGCATCATTCAGTGCAGTAGCAGCTCAGTGAAAACAAGCAAAATGTTCAAATATATGGTGCGTATATATTTCTGATCAATTGTACTATTCTATTAAAATCTCACCGTGATTGAAAGAAAAGAAAGAAAAAGTGTTTAATTGTCACAAAAAGTTGAAGTGAGCTTGAAGTAAGCTTACATTACAACCGATTGCTAGGGATTGACAGTTCACTGAGATGTATACAGAATCGACTGGCAGGACTATTTATTTTAAAACCTGGATTGCAGTATAACAAAGTGATAGTAAAAAAACAAATGAATTGTGAAATCTCAGAATTGTGCCTTCATCTATTAGTAGGTGCTTCGTAGATTTGTGGACCATCCCAGTCAGTCAATTCAGTCTGACAATTGAAATCTGATATCAACCCGTGGATAAAAAGTTATAGAAATAGAAATTAATGTATTTTCTTTATTTGCAGATCGTATTCGTGTGCATGCTGGTGGCGGCGACGGCCGAGCCTAAACCCGGTGTGCTGTATTCTGCCGCGTACACGTCGCCAGTGGCGGCAGCGTATACCGCGCCGGTGGCAGCCGCCTACACCGCGCCGCTCGCCTACTCTGCATACAGCGCGCCACTCGCCGCCTACTCCGCCTACCCCTACGCTTCACCCTACGCCGCTTACTACCTCAAGAAGTAATTTCGACGGACAAACGAAAAAATGCAACTAAATAAATAATGAAATTTACTACCTTAATTTATTCTTTTATTTATCTTAATATATATTCAATAATTCACACTTATATTGCTGCCCTTTTTTTTTAGAAGACATGAAACGAAGAATGTAATAATATTTGTTAGCTCGTGGATGAAAATGAGAGTGGACTGTATTTTAGGAGATGGTTTAATGCCGTTACTTTACAAATATAAACTGTCCTGGACAAACAAATTAGATTTAGGAAGAGAGGTGTCGACTGGTGTGGTGGAGTCCGTGGTAGCGAGTGTTCGCCGTAGGGATGGGTCTGATATGTCAAAACGTAACTTATATCGGATATGGGGTTCGATATCATAACATATCGATATCCATATCAAAATAACCGATATCACAAAAACTGTATGTATCGAATCAAAACTACTTGTGACGAACGAATAACTCAAAACTTAAAACCGTAACAATCCAAAAACGTATGAACAAAACGCAAACTTCACAACCGATAGGAACCATATCGATGTACTACTGATATCGATATCTGAAAACCGATTTCGATATCGATATGAAAAATGTAAATCGGTTACATAACCGTTTGCGCAAAAAACCGAAAACGCCCATCTCTAGTTTGCCGAGCCGCGCCGCGTCGCCGCCGCGCTGCGCACTCAAACGTCGATGCCGTGTGAGTCACGCAGATATGTGTGCAGCGTAGACGACGCTCTCCGGCCGGTAGAAATCCCAACAATATTCATCTATTCGCACTGGGCCAATAACGTCAATGTCTATCTAGATAGCATACCTACACCCTAATTGCATATCTGTTTTAACAGCACTAAGCACTCTCCTTCCCTTTCATTTTGGTACGTTAACAATATTCATTGCGTGTTTTACGCTGTCGAGTGTACGGATTTTTGAATATACAAAGCAATGAATGCAAGGAAAGCATACCGTGCGCTACTCTTTAAACTTACACAATTAGGGTGCTGATGAGCTCCGTCAGGAACTGCATAATCTGTTACACAAGTTATTGGATTCAGTGCCAGAGTTGAGAATTTAAGGGGTCATACAGCCTGTGGAAAACATGGAGGCGAATTCATTAGGTTTAAAATAAACCAATTCATTTATTATGGCTCCTCGGGTGCAATATAATCATCACTTGGTCTCTTGTTGCTAAATTTGTCTTTTTTAGAACACATCTTTGTAGGGTTCCGTACCCAAAGGGTAAAAACGGGACCCTATTACAAAGACTCCACGATCCATCTGTCTGTCTGTCTGTCCGTATGTCACCATGCAGGCTGTATCTCATGAACCATGATAGGTAGACAGTTGAAATTTTCACAGATGATGTATTTCTGTTGCCGCTATAACAACAAATACTAAAAACAGAATAAAATAAATATTTAAGTGGGGCTCCCATTTGTTGTATGAACAAACGTGATATTTTTGCCGTTTTTTGCGATAATGGTACGGAACCTTTCGTGCGCGAGTCCGACTCGCACTTAGCCAGTTTTTTTTATTATTCTGTAGCAGTTCTATTTATTTTATAGCAAGGCATGCTGAGAAAAAATAATAAGGAACCTTATAATGTATTTGCTAGATTTTTGAGTGTCGTATTTTTGAGATGAGGCTTGAAGCCTACTACGTTTTTGATAAGGTGGGAATGTGGTCCCCTGCCCACGATCCTACATTCTCCTTATTTGAAAGGTAGAACGGTTACAACGCACACTAATATCGATGTCAACAATAGAACTTTTAGTACCAATCTGAAAAATCTTAAGGTTCCCCTAGTCGACGGCACGAACTATTTTGTGTGCAAGGTTAAAATGCATGCTATCTCATCCGACAACACGTGCGAAAGATATAGATACTGTGATGAGCTGTAAGAAGTTAGTTCGCGTACGAATTAGCACTTTTGCAAATTTGTATCGAAATGGATGATGATTTAGGACGAAAACGAACGCGCGAAATTTTATAAACAGACCTATGGGAGTCTAGATATCATGAAAAAACGACTAAATGTATATTTTCAAAATAAAATTATTTGCATTGTTGAATTATTAATCTAACCCTGTATGGAGGCCGTTTTGAAATTTTCCTTTTTCTTATGGTATTTATTTCCGCCCAAAGATGCGTTAAAATTAGTGTTGAAATATGGAACTTTTGACGCTCATAACTTTTAAACATTTTGTTTTTTTTATTTTTTGTTTCCATACAGGGCTGATGAGACAAATTGATATATTTTTTTATTTTGAGCGTACATCGTCAAACAGTTGAGTAATCGCCAGACTACGTTTGTATGGTAGAAAAATCGACTAGTGTAACCTTAAAGTTTGGATCTTATTAAATTACGGAATTAAAATGATAAATAAGCTCACACTCAGCTACTGAAATGAAAGATATCTCAAAATGAATGTGTCAAACTATCAACCACGCGTTGATGTGATTCGTTGAATGAATTTATCAATAGCTCAACAGCCAATCGCATCGTAGTATTAGTAGGGACTCTCGTTTCCGCACTTCCACTCCTCTCCCTCCCATCAGGACTCCCATCCCTTGGGGTCTTCAAGTCAAGAGTGAATAGGTTACTTCTAGGCAAGTGTGCTTCACCGTCGACCACATCATCGCTTACCATCAGGCAAGTTAGTGGTCAAATGCGAGCCTATCGATAAACAAAAAATAAAAAATATTGGTCCGTTGTGCGTGAATCGCATAATTTGAGTGCGATTAATTTATGTCACGTCGATAATTTTGTTCTAGAAACATAGTAAGATATAATACGTATATATTATGCAGACATGCGTACATGCATATTATACTAATCTTTTAGGTTTCCAGATTCTAGACATCTTCGCAACTTCTATGACCTTTGCACGTGTGACCACGAATTATAATATATTATACCACACACTATGTAATACCACAGATATTATAATACTAGCAAAGTATTCGGGACACGGTCCCAACGTGAACTTGGAAGATTCGATTTATGGTTCCTTACAGCGATTACGAACTACACGTCCGTGTCCGTGATTTGAGTTCCCGAGTTCCAAATGTTGTCAATTATGACAGATTATGACGGATAGAGTTCGGATGTAGTGCGTAAGCATCCCTACAAGAAGTACTACGGCTAGTTCGGAGCCGAAACTTCACGGACGGATTTGTATTTCTAGTCTAAAATCACCATCTTGTGAAAGTAGCCAGGTTCCGACCAATACAAACCAGTGACTTGGTTGGCCCAGGAGGAAATGGAGCGACGAGTACAGCTAAAGCATTGGCCAGATATTGCAATAGACCGAGGCACAGGCATCGATCAGCCGGTTGATTTAACTGAAACTGTGAACGACAAACCAAGAGATTCTTTATTAGTTTCATAAAGTATCATTTTCAGATATGTTACCCTAAAAATGTATGAAAAATTAAATATGTTTTTTAGGGTTCCAGTTCACTAAGACTCCGGTCTGCCGGTTTTTTTTTTATACTGCTTGCAAATTATGTACAGTAACTTAATTATATTAATTATAGTGGGTGTCAGCTGCAATTTGTATAGTTATTGCTATGGCAATTGACAGCTCCTGATACAAATTGTGTGAGGTAGGAACCTATAAAGGGCATTACATATTAAGGGGTTGTTATGGCTTTAGTTATTGCTAGATTATTCATTTGGTCAGTAAACAATAGTTTGTATTCTGAAAGTGGGTTTACTGAGGTATTTTTTTAAGGTTTCTTAGCATTGTGAACATTTTTAAGCTTTGCGACTCCACAAACTTTTAAATATTGGACTACAAACATGACTTCAGAAGGCAAGTTTGTAGTTCAATAGTTAATTGTTTGGTCCTCGGATCGAATGCTAGGTTGAGCAGAATGTTAGCCAGTCTTGTGCCCATTAAGAGGCGAGAGACTTACTTTGGAGCTTATTTGGGGCTTTGCATTACTATGTAAAAGCAGAACATAAAAGTTGGTAGGTTTTTCTAGAATGTATTGTAGTAAAATACCTATAAACACATCGTGTTCTTAGCACGTCACCTGTGGCAATCGAAATAAAACTCGGAATTCATAACATCAATATTTTTTGGTTCACTATAATACTCTTATTAACTAAACTATCACTCATTTGTAGTACAATGTATAAGGCGAAGATACGCTGTAAGAATACGCGGAGTACGCAGAGACAGGTGCTGTGTATGCGAGTGGAGCTGAGTACGCAGAGTAAGCGACCGGAGCGGTGTACGCGGAATACGCAAGCGGTGCGGTGTACGCCGCCGTGTACGGCGAACTGAGGTACACTTGCGGGTTGGGGGCTGCCACCGCCACTGCCAGAATGCAAGCGAAGACGAACTGTGGAAAAAAAACAAATGGTTAGATTATTCTTTGCCGGTAAATATATATCGTTTTCTGCCCAGTAGTGATCACTCAACTCACTGCATCTCAGTTTTGAGGGTGAGATTTATACAAATAGATTGACAGGAACTCTTCGCTTTAAAATAAAGGAATGGCCATATCTTGCAAAAAGTATAACATAGCAGTATAACACAGTTATATTCCTAACGGAGGTGTAGAGACCTCTCTGGCTACTTTTAGTATACATGTAAGAAAAATCTGGCATGCCTCTTATGACAGCTAACTATCGACTAAACACTCATCGTATCTATGATCTTTCGTAGATACATTATGCTCGATACATTTATGACATGGCAAGCAGCTGCAAGCAACAAATGAACTTAAATTTAACTGCTGCTTGACTATTTAGCCTCAAAGCAAAGCCATATTTAGGTAACCAACAATATTTAATCAGTATAATTAAAGTACCTAATATTTAGGCGTAAACAAATAATTTGTAGAGCAGAATTAGAATGCAGGAAAATACATGTTTTTTTATCACTGTCCATTTTCTTTCTGGTTAATACATATTAATCATATTATCGATTTGTGTAAAATCCAACTATATATTAAATAGGACAGACAGACAGACAGACGGATCGCGGAGTCTTAGTAATAGGGCCCCGTTTTTACCCTTTGGGTACGGAGCCCTAAAAACATGTATAAAATAACTCATTTTCAATTCATTCTCCACTACGCAACTAAACATGTTAATGGTCAGTAGTTACTCGTATAATAAGAAACGACAAACAACTAATGTATTTAAATTCAAAATCATACGCATGTCCACCTAATTAGGTATGACTGAACAATTACATCCTTGGGCAAACAAATGTTCCGTAAAATTGTATTCAACAGATAATTGTGAATGAAGCACATCCTTGTTTTTGGTTAAGGCTACGTATGTGAAGCATAGAAAATGAGTGAAATCCTTCATTTTATGCTAAAATTAAACTATTATCAAGCAGAAAGATATATTCTTTTAGATTCACATTTAGATCGTTCCTAATACATTTATACTAGGTCTGGAAATTATTCTGACTTTAGATCGAGTTGAGCTGCAAATTCGCCGATATCGATGAGTATTTCAACAAAACGAATTAATACAACAAAAACTTTAAGTAGTAGTTTTTTACTAATATATGTTGAACTGTTAACAATTGATTAGAATTAACGCAGAAATTTACGAAAAACATAATTGGATAAACTTAATCCTTTCATACACAAACATAGTTAATTCACTCAACCCATAACAAGAAAATAGTTCTCAAAATCATATCAATAGTTCTAAAACTCATTCACTAATATGGATTTGATAAAAACACTGAAAAAGTTCAATTATGTACATAGATAATTTTTCACTCACCAATTTGAACATTTTGGAGGTTGTTTGTCACTGAGCACCACTGAGCTAAATGATGACTACCGAGTGTCCGTACGCTTCTTTATAGTGGTGACGAAGGACGATGTAGGCATTGTGAGGAGTTTGTCCCATAACGTGACGTATATGGCACACGAATAGTTTTCACACCTGTGGAACTAATGACGGTTTATCTTCTCATCTGATTATTACAGGTACAGAGTTACTTCCGTGTTTAACCGATAACCGACTTCCCAAAAAGGAGCAGGTAAGTTCGGCAGTATTTATGTTTTTTTTAATGTATGTTCACCGACAGAAAATTCTTTTTGTGTTTGAAAGGGTCTTGAGATGCTCCTATTATTACCTAGTTAGAATGTGATGATGGAATTCCATAGAACTCGAGGGAACTCCTCAAATAAATTAGGAATACATATACAAATTTTGATATTTTCGTCAACATCGCAAGCATTTGCACTTAGAAAGTATCATTTGGTGAAGTGGAACTGATGGAGAAGAGCAAATATGGACTGGAACTTCTTAATTATAAGTATCTCACGGGTATAAAATATCTCGAATAGTTTAACGACTATAATGAAGCAAATACTTAGTAAATGGTACTGATGAAAATAGTACTATCGACCTGATCTGATGAAGAAGCCGGAAAGTAGGTACTGGCTTCCGTTATAAAACAATATCCTAGACGTATTTGGGCTTTTTGGAATCACCATGACAAAAAGAATAAGATACAAATACTCTGGCTATAAATGATTTTCATGGTAATGTGAGGTACCATAACTAAAAAGAGAAATAAGAAAACATTTGAACAAAAAAAAATTACCGACTTCGGTAAATAAAGTTATTTCTCGATTTGTTATGTTTTGCACATAACAAAGCGAGAAATAACTTTATTTTCCGAAGTCGGTGTCGAAAAACGAAAAACAACAGACACAACTTCGGAAATAAAGCTTTGTAGTGTTGCTTTGGAAGTCGGTTTAATTTCTTTGTTAAAATGTTTTTTATTAACGATTACATTGGATTATTATGATTATCCAACGTAATCTCGAACCGTCGTAACCTCATTAAATTCATAGTGTTCTTTCTTTTTTTGGTCTCGAGGGTCTGAGGTTTTGTAAGATATGCGCATGACTTTTTTTAAATTGTCTATAGGCTCGCGCTTGACCACTACCTCACCTGATGCTGTCGTATACTGATTTATCTACAATAATATTACGATAAAGAGGAAAGTGTAATGTAATTGTTTTGTTCGTTTTATGTTAAAGTAAAATCATTATCATCGAGTAGTGCGGCCCTGGGGGGTGACCATAAGCTCTTAGAGTAAGGTTATTATGAGTGTGTGTAAGGGACAGATGTATATGACTTCTTATATCCTCTTAGAGTAAGGTCATTTTGAATGTGTGTAAGGGACAGTTGCATATGACTTGTATACATCTGACCTTTACGCACGCTCAAAATAACCTTACTCTAAGAGCTTATGGCCATCCCCTGATCCAATATTTTTATAGCTGTGTGATTATTTCTTGTATTCTTATTATATTATCTAAATAAACATGTATGGATGATTATAATAACTACTAATGAACTATTGTAATTTATCTCAAATAAATTAATTGAATAGAATTATATTGAATTGTCCTGCCCTTATCTCAATGTATTGGGTGTTCATATCTATTTGCCCTTGTTTCAATAGTTACCTCCTTGCTAGCCGTATTTACTTTCATAAAAGCCATCATCACTCCTTTAGCATTCCTCTAACCCCAAGGATATCCAAATACTGAAGTAAAATAAAACTGACTAAAAACATGTTTTAGGCAAAAATCTTTCCTACTGTGTCGATAAAAAAGGTTAATAAACACGGGTATCGATGACTGGTTAGGTAAGCATGGACTGCTCCCCGGTTGTCGAAGACTATAGACGCGAAATTAGTTACGACGGACGCCTAAGTCTCGTTGCCACAACACGTGCCTGTTTGCTCCCTGTTTGATTGTTACGTGGGAATACAGATCTTGTCACATCATGGACTCAGAAGGTCTTTATTATTTTAAAAGACTTTATCTCTTATCTAACCCGTAAGCGTACTCGTAACCGTAGGGGTTTAGGCTACATTCTACCTGCGAGAACGCTTGTCAAAGTATGAAATTTCTAGCAGTGATCACGTGATAATTCAGCAGACTTTCGACTGTCATTATCGCTGTTAGGATGTCATCTGTAGACGTTCCCGGCTGGACCCCAAGCGTCGCCACATTGACCGGTTCCGTGCGTCTCGCAACCAGCGGATCCCCGCAATCTTTACCAGGTCATCGGTCCACCTGGTGGGAGGCCTTCTAACGCAACGTCTTCCGGTTCGTGGTCGCCACTCCAGAACCTTTCTGTCCCATCGGCCATCCGTTCTGCGAGCAATGTGCCCTGCCCACTGCCACTTAAGTTTGGCAATTCGTCGGGCTATATCGGTAACCCTGGTTCTCTTACGGATCTCTACATTTCTGATTCGATCACGCAAGGAAACACAACACAAGGTGTACAAAGGCGAGCTTAACCCATAATTGGGTTCTCTAACAGCAAACCTCAGTTATTATAGGAAATTTGCGTATGATGTATGCGTATGCGTATGACAGTGATCCAAGTGCACAACAAAATTCCAAGTTAAAAAACATTGAATATTAAAAATTCTTACATACTAAATAAACTAAACAGATACCTACCTACGTGTAAACGTAATACATACTATATTACAATAAAATAAATAACTAAAATCTTATATTTATAAATACATATTTATACGTCATGTTGATAGGAAATGTTCCCTTATTCTTCTCTTGAAAACCTCCAACGAAACGCTATCCCTTATAGAATGTGGAAGAGTATTCCGAAGGCGAAGAGCACGAACAGTAAATGATCCACCGTGCACCGTAACGACTTAAGGAGTGGGGAGGAAAACGAAGGAGAAGAGATGATGAGGAACGGCAAGGTTTTCCTCTCGGAACAAGATACTCAAAGCGCTCTCGAAGATACGAAGGAGAGTTAGGATTGTGAAGAACAAAAAAGAGTAAAGATAGAGTGTGGATGTCTCGGCGCTGTCGAATAGGCAGCCACTTCAACCGCTTCCGAAATTCCGACACATGGTCGTACTTTCGAAGGCCAAATATGAAGCGGATGCACAAATTCTGCAGACGTTCGAACTTATCAAGGAGTTCCTCAGTCGCATCAAGAAAGCAGACATCAGCATAGTCAAAAAGAGGAAGGAGAGACTGAGCAAGAATAACTTTGGTTGGAAAAGGCAGGCACTTCTGGAGACGTTTAAGATACCGAAACGAGCAAAACACCTTACGCACGCGCTTACTGCTGCAATGTGAATATTCCAAGATAGGTTGTTGTCCAAGTAAACCCCTAATTTTTTAACTTTTTTTGAATAGGCTTTAGCAACGGCTTCATACAAAACAGGTGGAAGAGACTGGTTACTCAACAAATTGACGAAGTATCTGCCACCAATAATGAGAGCTTGTGAATTTGCTGGGTTCACCAAAAGTCCAAAACATTTAGCCCATTGACAGATATTTTCAAGATCACTATTGATGGCATCGATAGCTCCAGTCACCTCTTCAAATGTAAGGTGGCGATAAAGCTGCAGGTCGTCTGCATAGAAGTGATAGTGTGAAGATAAGATCTTAGTGAAAGCGTTTATAAAAACCAAGAAAAGAAGAGGAGAAAGGACGCCACCATGAGGAACGCCCGAAGCGAGATCGCACCAGCCAGAGGAAACCTCCTCTGACGCTGTGGCCAGGACGGAAACCAGAATGATAAGGACTTAGCAGGCCATTAGAGGACAGGTAATGAGACAGCTGATTATTAACTAAACTCTCAAGGACTTTAGATAGAACTTTGGGTAAAGGTAGAACATGCGCTTTCTTCCATGCGGAAGGAAAGTGGCATGAAAAGAGGGAGTAGTTTATAGTGTGAAGGATGACAGGAGCAAGTTCATTCAAGATAGAAAGAAGCATCTGGAGTTGCAAGCCGTCATCACCCACCGGCTTCGTGGATATAGATGTGACGGCCCGCTTTAACTGGGTGAAAGGAGAATGAAGTACACAATGGCAGAGGAAGTTTAGAAAGATTGTTTAAAGTGGAGGCTTTCACGCTTTCCTTTTATTTCATTCTCAATCATAATATAGTAAACACTTATTACAAGTTGTTCAGTTGCAATTATGTAACGCATGATAACAATCTATTAGTTGTAATAAACTCTTATCACGCGTTAAATAATTATTGATTTGTTTAGAAGACTGTGATGAATGCCAATTTAATTATAATGTCGAACACTAAAGAAAATCATTTAGTAAATGTTCGTCTATCAACTCAACGTGATTATGGAGCAAATAGAAATAAAATTACACGTTCTGGTAAGTGAAGATTTTTTATTTCGTCTTCTACTCCCTACGTTCCTTATGTTGACCTCAACATAACTTCTATGGGAAAAGCTATTCTATCCTGGCCTGTTATCGTACCTTATCATTGAATAGCGTTCTAGGAAACAACTTATAACCAAATAAACACTACCACGAAAAATGATTCATACTTCCTAATTATAATAAGTAATTTTAGGGGCCTATTCCCACCTTTATTTTAGTACTACGTAAATTCATACAAATTATATTTACAACCTGTTATTCTAATATTTTTCAGTACATTCTTGTCACTGTAATCGTCACATGTGAAGGTCTTCGTTTTCGTCATCTGGGACAGTTTAGCAATAATGAAGAAGATTATGATGGTGCGGGCATCTTTTTGTATAATAGAGTGAAACCACCAGAAAGTGAAAGACCTCCAAAAAAAATCTTATTTAATGAGAGAGCTCCGTGTGACGGATGGAACCGAGATGGATGTTATACCAATCACAATCCAGCAAATACAGGGCGTATCTTCCTTTACAGAGGTCTTCAAGCGACCCTATCTCCCCCAGGACGTTTCGTAAGCACATATCCTTCTAGACCTCAAAAAGTTTACAATGATAGAGGAAACGCACTTTATGAAAAATCTTTATTGGTTAGTCCAGGCATGGGATATAAGACCGGGATTCTCGATAAAGTTGACAGCGAACCTAAATATCGCTTTTATGATGTATCACAAGTTGACCGCCCTAATCAAAATAGAAAGAACAGATCCCAATTCCGTAAATTGAAAAGACCGTCACAAACAAAGAGTATATACCCTGTACCTTACGGCGATCCTTCCGAATGGAGTTACGATAGAGTCAGTGACAAAAAAGAACCCTACGTTCGCGAGAGAGGAAATTTACCATACGATAGTAATTCCAATAATGACCCATTTGATCCATTTGATCCATTTGATTATTATGCGATTGACGTGAGGAAGAGATTCAAGCCGGACTATAATTTTTGGTTGTGATGCCACATCGGTAGAAATGAACGAATATTTAACCCACATTAAAAATGATAAATAGAAAATGCATTTTTTTGTTTTCTGTATTTAAGTATTTTGTACTATTAAAAAATCTAAAACACTAATCGCGTCCCCATGCAACTGACAACTTGCATGGGCTTATAAGAAAAGTCGAGAAGCATTGTTTCTAATGTCTGCGTGAATTAGATACATTCTTTGCTACACAATTAGTTAAACCATGTTTCTTCTACTGAAGTATAAAAACATAGTTTTGTTTTGGTTTTGTGAAAGTTTCAGACAGCCTCAAAAAAAAGGGGCCTGTGTGCAAGTGAGATTCCCCTTAACTCTATTTTTTTTTTCTTATCGTGGCATATATTAAAACGAGATTAACTTCCTACTACGTAGTACCCTTGTCTTTTATTTCCAAGTAAGTTTTTGAAGCTAAGATAGTCAGTATGTTATAATTATCCTGGCTTGGCACATACAAATAAATTAATAAAAAAATGCTATCTTATGCATGCTAACAGCTTTTGCCGAGTGCCACAGCATTATTCAGCGTATATGTTTGCAGATGACTTGTGCATACTTCGCTCCGGAACTAACATAGACGACATCTACAAGCTAGTACAACATGATATAGACGCTGTTGTAAAATGGTCGCACGACAATGGCATCATATTAAACGCTGATAAAAATAAATTATTGTTAATTTATTCGCTATATTTACGACCTCATTGTGCGACTCCACCTTTATTTACCCATGATTATAATATGGCACCATAATAACTTACTGGACTGTAAATGTAATCCTATTGAAAGAGTTGACTGCGTAACCTACCTTGGCATGAAAATAGACGAGAACTTTTCTTGGTCCCAACACATAGACTATATTTGTAGTTAATTTAGAATATTATTAAGTACTAGCTGTGCCCGCGGCTTCGCTCCCGTCATCTGTCTGCCAACCTTACCCTACTTACCTTCCTGCCTACCCCACCTACCTACCTACAATTTTTTTCTACAGTCATCATTCTTTCGCGGAGAATTTTAACATCGCCATTCAGAAAATGACTTCAAATGCACGACGCCATCTATCGAATGTCGAGTTCAACTCACCGAGTATCTGAATTGCGTGTGTTTCTAACTTTTGATAGAGTGAACCGATTGCGATGAAACAAAAACTAAGTAATTCATCAAGTTACGCACAATTCTGATGTATAAAAGTTATTTACATTGGTTTCGTACATTTCACGTGATGCGTGCACAAATAAACAGACAAACAGATAAACAGACAAAAATTGCAATAATGCCGGAAATAAGTGCTGTTGGTTATCCTTTAACACCCTGGCTATTTTCTTTGGAAATATTTTCGATGTACAAAAATTACTTGTCTACAGATTGATAATGTACCACCAAAGCTTTAAAGTTTGTATTAATTAGTATTTTAAGATGTATATACATGCCATTAGTAGATTATATTATGAGTTATGCTCTTGATAGCTATGGATTATCATTCAAAACTTACTTGGATAAATTAGAAGCTCTTCACATTCGATTCTTGAAACTACTTGTTACTCAAAAAACTAAAAACAGTTGTAAAGGACATTAAATGAAACTTTCCAAATTATGTAAAATTCTACCGATCAGTTTCAAATATAAGTATATTTGAGCAGTTAACCACCGAGGTACCTAAGAGCATATCTTAACTCACGTAATATTACATAACTTAACGCCATAGATCGTGTGTTATGGTTGTTGATACCATAACACACGATCTATGGCTGCTAGCTACGCTCTCGTCATCTGCTTCATGTTAAGTTCCTTTAAACTATGCAGACAGAAATAGGATTCCTGTGCAGCGGGGCTTTGTTGGCTTTGTTACCCAAATAGTAATCGTACCTTTTTTTCTTTGTTTTTGCGTTGAGAAATGCTCATGCATAGCTGCACTACCACGGGGAGATAGTGCAGTTATGTGGGACTCTAACCCACCAAAACTCCACGGTGTCCTCCAGTGCCGCTTAAGGCGGGAACACGGGCTGTCCGCCACCGGACCATCCTCGGGGGAGTACCCCCCATCACCGGCGCACCAGAACACACTGTACGCCGTGACCACCCCAGGGACCAATTCAGCACATGGGTGCCAGACGACCCCGTGTATGGCACCCTTGGTCCCACTGTGACGGGTCGAGGTCAATGGCCCCGCCACCTACCATTTTGCGGCCGCAGGGGATAGGGAGAGCGGCTAACGCTATACCGATACTCCTCTTCCCCTGCGGACCCACCGCGTCCGCCATCAGACGGTGGTGACCCCGTCTAGGCCGCGGAAGGTAGGGAGAGCGGCGCACCGCAATACCGGCACTCCTCTCCCGCCGCGGCCTCCAATCCTCAGCCGCGATTTCGTATGGGACCTGGGAATCTCCATTAGACATCGCGGCCCGCCTCAGTTGCGATGTCGCCTGTTACCAAGCGGCACCGCAACCTACTAGTTGGCCGCTACGTCGTCGGCTTAATCGGCAAAAGCCCTGACGAGCGGCCCCTCCTCGGGTTCCTCTTCGCTTCACCGTGGGTGACCAAACCACGGTTACTGAGCCTGAAACCGAAATACTTAACGTAAATTGCAATTTACTGTTTTGTTTCCCTGTGATTGTATAAGTAGAAACATAACACTTAATCAGTTCGTATCACATGTAAATTAAGTAATGATTTGCTTGGAGGACCGTAACTAATGGCAATTTAGTTCGAGCGTTAAAATTTAATTTTACGCTGCCTTATTAAGTCAGTTTTGTACAGAAACTCCAACACAATGACAGTTTCATACCATCCGGTACGTAGGTACGCTTTTGCATATTTTCAATATAATTTCAATTACTTTTCTTATAAGCGAAATGTTTTAATAACTGATAGCAATAGCTATTTCGAAAAAAATATTTGCGTTAAACAAAATGTTGTATATTGCAACAAAATAAATAAACTAGTTTTTGTATTTGTTGTATTTTATACCCAGTAAAGTACAGCTTACGAATATTTGTAAAAACTAAATAATTTCTAGTGATGCTAAAAAAAATTGTTGGATATGTTTATTTTGCTTTCCAGTTGATCCTTGTCGCTGTTATCATTGGTGGCCAAGCTGATTCAGTACCAGAACTAACTCGCCGAGATGGAGATCCGGTACCCGTAGATGGTCAAATAGGTGATTATGGGCGTTCCTCAGTTAATGTTAGTATTGAAGCTCAATTAAGTGCAGAAAGTGTGGCTGGCGGTGCAAATAAAGACCAAAGTTTGCAAGGCCTCATTGTAAAAAAATATAACTTAGAACTACCGTCTGGAGGCTTCGGATATGGAAATCAATTTATGGCAGCAGCTAAAGCTAGCGCTTCGGTTGAGGTGCAAACAGTGGAAACAAGGAAACCAAAGTTGAATGGATATGAAGTATCTCGAAGTCCTAATTGGAATCTATATCAGAAAGGAAATGCAAATAAATCATTACCGCAAACTGTCGTTGTTACTCCAAATGGTCATATGAACATTAAAAATCGGTATCCTCTTACCAAACCTGCGGAAGGTGAAGCTTTCGTTCAAGCGGACGCAGAAATTCAAAGTGTTGTGAAAGTTAAAGCAGAAACAGCAACTCAAGATAACAGTAACTCTCAATATCACGAAGAAACTCGAGCTAATTCAGTGGTACAAACGAGCAAAGGATTAGATGTAACTATAGCTAATACAGACGAAGGGGCTAAAACATATACTGGATATGGTGGCGAATATAATGCTAAAACTCAACCTTACTTAATCGGTCAAATAACCACTGGAAATCAATATGAACCTTCTACTGAAGCCGACGTTGAAGTACAGTCAAACGGTGGTTTCCAATATAGGGAAGAAAATAAAGTAACCAGCTCAATAAAAACTGATGCACAAGCAAATATCGCATCCTCACATAGCGGAGGATCACCACATAATTGGGGAGCTCACTACTTAGCAGCTGCACAAACGAGTGGAGGCACTAAGAAATTCGGAGGAGTTCAAATAAGTGACACTGGACCATTGGCGAATGGGTATGAAGTAACCCGAAGGCCTTATTGGAATCAATATCAGAAAGGAAATCCAAAAAAAACATTAGAGCCAACTGACATTGTTTCTCCAAATGGTCACAATAATATAAAAAATTGGTATCCTTATACCAGACCTGCTGAAGGTGAAATTTTCGTTCAAGCGGACGGAGAAATTCAAAACAATGGGCAAGCTGAAGCAGGCATAGCAGCTCAAGGAAACGGTAAATCTCAATATCAAGAAGACACTCAAGCTAATACAATGGCACAAACGAGCAAAGGATTTAAAGTAGCTGCAGCTAATGCTGACGCTGTAGCTAAAACATATACTGAATATGGAGGAGAAGATAATATTGAAACAGAACCTTACCTAATCGGTCAAATAAACAGTGGAAATCAATATGAACCTTTCTACCCAATCCGACGTAATAGTACGTTCAACGATGGATTCCATTATAGCGGAGAAAACAAACTAAGTAGCTCAGCAAAAGCTGATGCACAAACACAAACAAATATCGCATCCTCATATAGCGAAGGATCACCACATAACTGGGGAGCTCACTACCTAGCAGCTGCACAAACGAGTAAAGGCATTAAATACGGAGGAGCTCAAATAAGTGACACTGGACCAATGGCGAATAGGTATGAAGTAACTCGAAGTCCTAATTGGAATCCATATCAGAAAGGAAAACCGAAAAAAACATCAGTGCAAATTGACATTGTTTCTCCAAATGGTCACAATAATGTTAACAATTGGAATCCTTATACCAGACCTGCTGAAGGTGAAACTTTCGTTTAAGCGGACGGAAAAATTCAAAGTGGTGGGGAAGCCGAAGCAGTAATAGCAGCTCAAGGAAATGATAAATCTCAATATCAGGTAGAAACTCTAGCTAATTCAGTGTTGCAACCGAGCAAAGGGTTAAACGTATCTGTAGCTAATGCTGACGCAGCGGCTTATAAATACACTGGATATGGTGAACAATATAACGCTAAATCTCAACCTAACTCAACTGGTCAAATAAAAACTGGCAATCAATATGGACCTTTCTACCCAATCCGACGTAATAGTACGTTCAACGGTGGATTCCATTATAGCGGAGAAAACAAACACAGTAGCTCAGCAAAAGCTGATGCACAGGCACAAACAAATATTGCATCCTCATACAGCGGAGGATCACCACAAAATTCCCCAATTATAAGCTCCCCAGCTCACTATTAAGCATCTGCACAAACGATTAAGAACATTAAGTACGGAGGCGCTCAAAATAATGAAAGTTCTGTTTACGGAAATACAAATAAATATAACAACGGAAATGGAGAAGAATTCCAGTCTAATGCAAAAAGTCATTTAGAGAATGGAGCTCAATTCAGTGCCGCAGTAGGCGCTGCAACATTAGTCCAAGGTGGTGCTGTGATTGATGCTCGATTTGGAGATACCAAGCATCCTTCACGTCGACCGCAGCCATACTACAGTTTCAAGCATCCACGTAGTGGGTGGAATTATGACTAGGACTTTCATAAGATTTATAGATATTAAGAATGTTTTAGGTGTTATATTTTCTACAAGTGTCTGATTAGCTTGTACCCGACTGACATTTCAATTGTCTTTTGGAAAAGTAAAACAAAAAAGAATACCTATGTTATGATCAACAGGTAAATCTTAAACTATATATACTTTTGTAGCCGTTTAATTTAAAATAATGAATCCATCATGGAGAGATACCAAAACCTTTGGCTTACTGGTGGAGGATGCCTAAGGCTTAATGCCTTAGGCATTTTCCACCCCGAGTTTCTCAGCTCTAAATTATCGCAGAATTAATGTGATAAATTGTCAAGCACGCGTTATCTATTGTGATTAGTTGAATGAATTTTCAACAGCCAATCACAGCAGATAACGCATCCGCCTTTGTATCATTTATGTTTTGTGTGTTTTGTCATTGCATTTGCGATGCTTGTGGTATTGAAGTCGTCCATAGGTGTCAGTGACAGAAATCAACGAATTATAAATCGTAGCATAGAACGAACTAACAAAATCATTATAGTCCTGCATATGACCATGTTTAACTGTGAAATTATTACCTAATAAGCAAATAAGAGATGCGAGCAGCACAACACCGATCGATGTGACGACGCTAGGGGGATAGCTATGTACAGCAGAGGTCTTTCGGCTGAAATTATGATGATGTAAATAAAAGAGATTGTAATTTATTTGTAGTAATATTTTATCATTTTATTTTCTTTTTAATTAACGTACAAAGTTTGAGTAGCGTCCTGCTGCAATGTCGTAATAGGCAGCTCCTTTGTAAAGCGAGGGGTTGGCCAATGGATTTGCCGCCGACGCTGGGTTCACCACCGCCAATGGATTTGTGTTCCCCACAGGTTCAGGATCAGGTTTGTTCGCTGCCATCGATACTGCTAGCAAGCAAGCGAATAAAAACTGAAACAAAAATGTATTGATTAGAACTCTGCAAGTTAACTATGGGTACAAGTTTTACAATAGTAAAAAACCTTTTATCCGTTCTTTTGCAACTATTTAGGATAGTGCTTTCGATTGTAGATCGCATTAAAATATATACATTACACAGTTTACCGCATATCTGACTAATTTATGAAGAAAACACGCAAAAGACAAAGGAAAAAACAATACCTAAAAAATTATAAAGTACACAGGTAGGCTTATTTCAATTTAAGTGCCTAGAGGCACTTAAATTGAAATAAGCCTACATGTGTGTAACAGGATGTTTGATCAATTAGAAAAAATAAACGTGAAGACTGACTTCTTCGCTCTCCATTAACTACTAGCTCAATATAGGTGAAAGTAACTATGTTGTGTAGTATACTTATAATCGTTTTTAAATCTATTTCTATTTATGTACGTTATTGGTAACAAACTTCTTGGAATCTTCTCTTCTTATCGTGTGAGGATGTGGCCATCTCTGGTGTCAAAGTTAATTAAGCCGCTTTTGGGAACCCCACAGCTTTTTTGGCTATTTCAGACTTACATTAACTATATAATGACAGCCGGGCAAGCACGACCTCTGTGATAGGCTTGAGTCACGCCTTTTATCGTGTGTATAAATGTGTGACCCAAGCCTGTCACAGTAGGTCGTGCTCGCTCGGCAGGTTTTCTTACAATGTTTTACTGCACCGTTGCCTGTGATGTCCAAGATAATCTTAGAAAGTACATAGGTATAAATTTGAAAAAAGTCACATTGTTACTTGCCCGGCTTTGAACCCACGATCTCAAGCACGAGAGGCGAGTTCTCTTAGCCACTGGGCACTGGGACATGGAATACTTAAAAATCACAAATTTATATAAATCTATCAGCATTACTTACAGCTTCAACATTTTCTCTGTTGGAATTAAATTAAAAACAGAAGTACAAGCAATAACGAGACTAGAGCCTTCAGCTGAGTTGAGTGTAATGTCCCACTGTGCCACTAATGATTTTATATTCTATTTCATACTTCTTTGAAAAACAGCCTTGTATCACCTGACCGGAATATTAAATTCGGCCATACAAAACCCAGACAATCCATATTTAGTGCTCGCCTTAGTTTTTCTGAATTCGAAATCAGTGTGGAAATCTATTTGTTCCGTCAAAAAACAGATCATTTGTTCTCCTGTCTGGTGGTTCCTGAATACTATCAAACAATTGTGGTATAACTTACTTGACACCTCCTTTGATACTTAACATGCCATGAAGCGTTGAAAGACGTATATGGAAATCGAGTATACAATACATTGTGCTCTCACACTTCCCTAGTTAATTTTCATTACGCAACCAGTGATGCCTAGCTTGTTTCATAACATCGCGCATATCATCGAACAAAATTATTGTAGTCGACGTATAAGGCAATTTGAATAAAATGAGCCTATATAGAACCTCTCTGACCAGGCTCTACGGGGGTATTATTTATTTATTTATTTATATACACTTTATTGTACACCAAGCCAAAAACAATATTACATACGTAAACCTTAAAATTATTACACTATACTATAATCATATCTGTGCTATGATAGAACTATGATAATTATGATAATTACATTATCTTTTACATTATACAACTTACATTATAGAACTATGATAATTACATTATCATAGTTCTTTGATCCTATTTTTTAAACAACTTACCAAAAAGAGGAGGTTCTATTTTCGACTTTATGTTTGTTTTTTAAATCTTTTTCGAAAAAAAAAATACTACCGACTTCAAAATAAGAAAACTACAAAGTGTTTTTTTTTTATTTGTTATAGGCTCGCGTTTTACCACTATCTCGCCTGATGTTAAGTGATGATGTGGTCGAAGGTGAAGCACGCTTGCCTAGAAGCAACCTATTCACTCTTGACTTGAAGACTCCTAGGTTGTAGCTATCAAGAAACAAAGACGCCGGTAGGGAATTCCACTCCTTAGCTGTACGCAAAATGAAAGTATTTTCAAAACGCTTTGTGCGTATGGGTGGGATATCCACCATGTACTGATGGCGCATTGCCTTGTAGTCCGATGATGGAAAGGGCTAGACGGAATCAAATTGTGCAGTTCCATCGCACACTCTCCGAAATGTAACCGATAGAAAACCGACAGGCTGGCAACTCGTCGTCGGTGTTCAAGGCTCTGGAGCTTTGAGTTGACCAGCGCATCGTTGCCGATAAGTTTCTTGGCCCGTCTGTCAATCGACTCAAGTGCATCTAGTTAGTACCTGGCAGATCCGTCCCAGAGGTGAGAGCAGTACTCCATGCATGACCGAACTTGCGCTTTATACAAGTTGAGCAGCTGTTCAGGCGTGAAGTACCGTCTCACCTTCGCAAGGATCCCCAACTTTTCTGCAGCCAATTGAGCCTTTGCCTCAATGAAAGGACCGATATTGAGGGTCGATGTCAACGTAACACCAAGAAGGTCGAGGTGGTCCGTTATCGGCACGGTTACACCACGGAAGGATGGAGCCGGGTGGAATTGGCTCTTTTTTGCGGAAAAAAGACACAGTTGTGAATAAGTCTCATATACATAACGCATGTAAATGGTACCTACCAAAGACACCGACTTCCAAAAATAAAGTTATTTTTCACTTTGTAGTTTTCTTATTTGGAAGTCAGTAGTATTTTTTTTTCAAAAAAGTTTTCTTTTGTCATATTTGGTTGCCATGGAGGACAAGTCATTTGTGTGTACTACTATTGCTTCGGCAGTGTGTACAACAGTGTTCCCAACAATAATTTCAGAATTTCACATCCACTACGCATATTGTGAACTTACGCCAAAATTTCGTTGTACTTACTTAATTACTTCTTACTTTATTCCGTCAATGAATCTGCCCCAGTAATTAATTGCCTTTCCCTCTTACTAATAAACGCGGTATAAAGTTATACCAGGTATAACAAAGGAATAACCATACATTTTCATAGGTTTATACTTGGTATAACTTTATACCGCGTTTATTAGTAAGAGGGTTAGAATTTAGAATATGGCAGTAGCAAAACTGAAAAGCACATAATTTTATGGACGGGTTTTGTAACAGGCAATTATGAAAATAACTTGATAATTCAATATAGCAAGATACAATATGGCAAGACTAGGTGCCTTATACCATGACGTGTTAAAACAATCATAGAGCGACAATGAAAAAGGGACAGAGCTATTTGTCTTGTATAGTTCCGACTTTTCCTGTTTTTATGATCCTATCTAACAACAAATGTCAAAAATCTTTTTCTCAAAAATGGTATGTAATGTTGTCATAACATCTCTAAGTATCCAGAAAGTGAACTCTACCGACTTATTCACAACTGTCCAGTAAGAAGCGAGATTTTAATTTTGGAGTAGTAGGGATTGGTCCGATATATCAAAACGTAACTTATATCGGATATGTGTTAGATATCATATCATATCGATATCTATATCAAAATAACCGATATTACAAAAACTGTATCTAATAAAAACCTTACTAGCGTGCGAGAACGAATAAGTCAAAACTTAAATCCGTTACAATGCGGAAACGTACGAACTACGAACAAAACGCAAACATCACAAACGATAGGAACCATAATTATGCGCTACCTCTCTTTCTAAGTATTATTTCGCGTTCGTTGTTAGTTTGCTCATTTAAATAACATTTTAAAATATGCAAACTGTACTAAATGATAACGATATCTGAATACCGTTTTCGATATCTATATGAAAACTGTATATAGGTTACATAACCGTTTGTGCAAAAAACCGAAAACACCCATCTCTAGTCAGTAGGTCTCTTCAGATGTGCTTAGAAAAAAAACATAGTACCAGCCAGACACAGATTAGAATTTAGTCATTATAACATGGTTATAGGCTCCAAATATAAATCTATCTCTCTTTTTGGTATGACATTTTATGAGATAGATTAATTTTTGAGTCCGTTAATCAAGACGTACAACAAATATACCCCCGGTAAGTCGATCACAAAATCTTTCAGTAATTGCCCTAATATGAATGTAACCTTCAATATTAATTAAACAAATTTGCTGTTCAACTTAATTGAATTTTTGAGAAAAGCATTATACAAGCGCCAACCAGTAAGAAAGCCATCCTGGCCTCGTATATAACCGGACCTCACCTGCGGTTCGGTCCGGCTAACTCATACTTGGCTAGGAAGGCTTACTTACTGGATTCTGCAGTAATTTACTATTACCAAAGACGATATTATTTATATTATTATTGTATAGATAAGTGTCATTTGACGTAAGTGTTGGTGATTGTCGAATTGAATTTCAAAATGTACGGGATTGATTACGTGACAAATCGATAGCGTTTGTGATTACCATACATTTCTGACGTTTTCACATCGCTATCGCCACGCTTTCAATGATAGAATATACAAATCCAAGACCAACAGACCAACCCGCACTGGACCCGCGTGGTGGATTACGGCCCATTCCCTCTCACAGAGAGGAGGCCTGTGTCCCAGCAGTGGGAACATCAATAGGCTGATGATGTGATGATGTGATGTGTGTCGTAAAGGTTAAGTTATTACATTCAATTTAAACTATTACTGACTGGTAGAAAATTCCCATGGTATTAGGTCCACCTTTGTATCTGTGTGTGTAGTTTTAATAAAAATAAAATAAACTGTGCGTATAAGTATTTTAGCATTTTTTGTTAGATACTGAAATTGTCAAGTCACTGAACACGGGTCCAACCTTAGTCACATAATGCCTCTAGGGCATAAAACCAAACTGATTAAGTGATTAACTAGCACTTGCTTATCGTCACCTTAATTAATGAGTGTTGAAACAGATCTAATTAATTTGTCATACTACGGGCTGCACACAACTTAGCTCGAATTAACAACAGTTTTTAATTAATATGGTATATAAGCCGCATGTTGGTCTCGTATCGCTGAGTTTATGGTTGTGACGATGTTACTTAAAGCAGTAAGTCTACTACACATATTTAATTGTAATTTTAGGACAGATAAGACATAAATATTCGCAACCTTATCCAATTTTTCAGATCTATTTTCTACTGTAGTAGGTGTTATTCGTTTTTCAACATAAATTCATATATAATTATCGAATCTATAACGCAAAGGCGATTTTAAATATGGTGTGTTCTTCAAATGTGGGCAAGTGACTCCTTAATCTATGTTTTTAAATTCTATCCTAAATGTAATCAAATAAATAAAAAAAAACTAGCTTCTGCCAGCGGCTTCACCCGCGTGAATGTAGAAAATTATCCCGTGGTAACATATTCCCGGGATAAAAAAAAATCCTATGTGCTATTTGAACGTGAAGAAGTAACAAACACACGCACACTCACATACTTTCGCCTAAATAAAATTAGTGTGATATGTAACGCTGCAGGTCGAAAATCTTATTCCACATAGACAAAGTTCAAAGAAAAAGAACGAAAATTCTTTTTTACGCGTCAACGTTTGCATTATTAGTAATTCACAAGTTGTAAAATATTTCAGTATGTCATAAACTCATAACTCCTTTTTAAGGAAATAAACCTTACAGAAAAATTCTTGAGAAAGTAATGCGGGGTCGCTGTACTCTTTACTACGGCACAAATTTTACAACCGACACATGTGTTGAGAATACGGATAGATTTATTCTGAAAGAACCTAAATATTCATTTGAGGAACATATTTTTTTATTTCACACACATCTTCGCTACGTTGAAACCTTGTCGCAGAAATCGATTTAGTAACTTATACACACGATATGATCTCCAATAGTATGTTAGTTCATGCACCAAGGGGATAAAACAATGTCATGGATGTGCTACTCAAAGCCAAAGTCAAATCATTTATTTCACAAAGCCATGAAATGGTAAAATTTCTCAACTAATACTATAATTTCTTGTAGTATTGCTTTTTATTATCTCACATTAGAGGTTTGAGAAGTAGAGGAGCTATTCTCCTCGGGACAAAGGTGTCTTTGCCTTGGGCTAGCTTGAATTCTAAGTCGCAGTCAGAATTCTTAGAATCCTTCACTGCCTCTGGACTTAATATGGCGCACGTGACATAAGACATTGTTTTATCCATAGATTTAGTATGTTTTCGCTACGGTTTTATCTACTTGGTTCGTGAACTTCTTCGTAGGCAGACAAGAATGTAACAACTACGATTGTGTGACCTTCGAAGAAGCTATTTGGTAAACAAACAACAATATTCGTATGAAGTTTATATAATCAGCCAATTTTTTTTTTTATTGTGTGCGTATAACTATGTAAGCTTATGGCATGCTCACTTGAAATAGTGTAAACAATTCAGCTACCACAAAATATTGTATATAAGTAGTTGTAAGTTAGCTGCCTGTATACCAAATAGCTTGTTCGTCGGTATCGAATGTAGATTCCTTATTCGCTTTTTTTCAATCTGTTTTTATTTAGGTGTAATTACCTCAGACATGTCAACCCCATCATACCCTTTTACAAAATATCTACAAACATCAAATTTTTCTTAACATCTATTAATTACAATATTTATTATACCTACTAACAACAATGAAACTGAATCACTCAACAAGTAAGTACTGTCATTAACTCACAAAAAAAATGGTGGTCTCTGAACATGGTAAAGATAATGTTGACTGTATTAAGCCTACATCTAACCTATTTAGTTTTAGCTCGATCATGAGTGATTCATGTTCATTTTTATTTCGGACACAATCCATCAGCAAATGTTGCAAATTCTCGACTTCAATGCACACTGTACAATTTGGAGAATCGGTCTTTTTCATTAGGAATGCAAACTTCGCCGATGGGTAGTGTCCGGAGCGGCGTCTTAAAATCAATCAAACCAGGGCACTCGAGATGGTTGACCTTGAATAGTTCTATACTAAATACCTTTATTTTGTGAAATGGTGTTGAAATATTATTGCGAAGAATCAAAGCATACTGTTTTAAATTGTGTTATGTATTCCCAATAGTCAGGTAAATTGTTAATAAGAGTATCATTTATTAAGGCTGATTTAGACATAAGGTCAGCCTCCTCGTTACGTCATAGTCCATTGTACCCATTGTAATTTAAATTATATTTCATTTTTAACCGACTTCCCAAAAAGGAGGAGGTTTCTCAATTCGACCAAATATATATATTATATATTTTTTTTATGTGTGTTCGCGGATAACTTCGTCGTTTATGAACCGATTTTGATAATTATTTTTTGTTGGAAAGTAGGTATCCCAAGGGTGGTACCATAAAAAGGACACTAGGATCTGATGATGAAATCCTAGAGAAATCGAGGGAACTCCTCAAATATTATAGGCATATATATATATATATATAGCGATTTTGGTATTTTCATCAATAATGCAATCATTTGCACTCAGAAAGTATCATTTGGTGAAGTGGACTGATGAAGAAGAAATCAAAATCAAAATCAAATATTTTTATTTTACATAGGCCTACATGGGCACTTATAAAACGTCGACAAAAGGTGCACGGTTCGGGTTAGTCGTTTCCTATGGAGAAGAACCGGCAAGAAACTCCATGGTTACTCTTTTAAATTGTTTTGTTTACAATATTTCCATGTTACAGCATTAGTACTTGGATATGGGGGGACAACGTAGGCCCGACAATAAGTCGTACGAAATTGAAAAAAATAAATAATGCACGAAATAAAAAGTTAACAAATGTTAACAATCATCTAGAAAACTAGAAAGCCTACAATGTTCACACATTCACAATAGGTAAAAGAATCTATACAAAGGTAAAAAAAAAAGAAGACCACAATGGTCACTGGAACTCCGAAATAAAACAATGTATCCTAGTCGTGTTTGGGCTTATTGGAATCGTCATGTGATGTACTTTGGCTATCAATGGTTTTCATGTTAATTGGACGTACCTCCCAAAACCAAAAAGAGGAAAAAAAAAATTTAAAAGGGTGAAAAATAACTTCATTTTCCGAAGTCGGTGTCGAATAACGGAAAACAATGGGTACAAAAGACACCGACTTCGGAAAAGAAAGTTATTAATCGCTTTGAAGTGTTTTGTTTTGGAAGTCGGTTTGATTTTTTGTTAAAAGTTTTTTTATTAGAGTAGTTAACCCTTTTAAAATATCATACTCTATCGATGCACCTCTGCTTTAATCAGAGGCACATCAAGCTATATGTTGTAGTGCAGTATGTAGCAGTTATTTGAATATTAAAAAAATGTTTTTATTCTCAGTGGCTCCTCTTATTCGTGGCGTGTGTGATGGCCGTGGGTATGGTCGACGCTCGGCGGGCCCTAGTCCACCACCACAGGCAACGCCCCATCATCCTGTATAACAAGATGCCGCGCGTTAAGGTCCCCAAGAGAATCCTTATGTAACCGTCATAGGGGCACTGGCCTAGACTGTGACGTCACCACGCGACAATATGATATAAATAAATTTTCCAACCGGAATTTAAGTTTTGTCATTTTCTATTAATTCAAACTTGCCACTCATATTTCTATTAAAATTCCACTTAAACTTTATATAATTATGTTTTTGAAAACTATTCTGAGTTAGCTTGAATTGAAGGTGGATGAACCCTCTTTAAATTAGTATTCAAGAAAAGCCAAAATTATTTTACGAAAGCACTCAGAAAGTTAGTTCCCTGAGTTTCTAGACTAAAACAATACAGACACTTTAGTCAACTTTATCTACAGTAGAACAATAAACGAATAACTTAACGACGATGAGAATATTGTGTAACCACTAGAATAAGTCCGTGTTTTTATGAATCTCACAAGTTTTTGTCTTCTATGGTATTTAGAAACAGCTCAGGCGTAGAAACTGGACTGAGCGTTTACCTGAAAGAGACAAAGCGAATATCTGTAACGTCTCTTTTTCTGTAGATCGTAGTAATGAAAGTGGCCCTGCAAGCCGTGGCCTGATCTGAATTCTAGAAAAAAAACTTTATCTTTTACTATTAATTACTCAAGTTAAATCTAAACTATTAGCTGCAAGATACCATTATTTCTCACATACTTTTTTTCTCGTATTTACTGCATGACCGAATAGGAAACACTCAGTCCATTCTCTATATGTATGTGAAACAGCGTCCTAAGTCCTTGATCTAATAAGTTTGACCGTTGTCGGTGACACGGCGCAAGGCTGCGCGTGCTCATACTGCCTAATGGGCTAAAGGAGGATATTTCGGCTTTATCCGGTTACAGTACCATACAACGCATCGTAGTACACTTGACCACTGATATAAAAGAAGTCCCGATTGGACTGGTTATCATTGTGCATCGGATCTTGTGTCCTATAGCTTCCTACATCTCCCAAACAAAACCAACAAATATCAAGATGTTCAAATACGTAAGTACCATTCAATACTTGAACTTCAGTTTGTATATATAAAAAAAAAAATATTGTAAACTTGTTTAGTGTGGAAACTTCATCTTTGTTAGATGTTCATTTCGAAAATTAGTTTTATCTAAATCTTTTTAAATCATCCATCGTCATCATTCGCTTTCTCTCATCACAATATTTTATTTTGGATCGGCGCGAATTTTTTTTTACTTATATTTTACATTTAATTAAAAAAAAAACATGATTTAATTAGGAACAACAAAAACCGCTCTTACTCTTGACGTCAAATTCTTCCCATAGACCCTTGCAGAAATTTATTCTACCAATTTTGTATAGCCCCACTGTGTGTATTGTTCAACAAACATACTAATATGTCTTATTTCCAGGTTTTGTTCGCTGCTCTCTTGGCTTTCGCCTCAGCCAAGCCCAAACCCCTGGTGTTGGAGTACCCTGTAGCAGCCGCCTACACCTCTCCCATAGCAGCTGCCTACACTGCGCCTGTTGCCTACTCTGCATATTCCGCCTACGACTACGCTCTGCCCTACTCTGCCTACAGCTACGCAGCCCCATACACATACTACGTACGTTGAGAGAGTGGGACTACGGATGCCATGAAAACTGACCACGATGCAAATATTTAAATTATTGTTATATCGCACAGCAATCATCGAAATAAACTATATTCGATACTATTCATTATATTTTATTCAATACTTCCTGAGACCTTTTCTTCTTTAGCCTTGTATGGGTCAATATAAATTAACATAAAATCAATCCTGTAGGTATCCTTCAAAGGGATAGGCAGAGGTTGTACGCCTCTGGCCCGCCCACATTTCACCAGTTTTAATAAGATATGAATGACCAATAGCATAGTTCATTGTATTTTCACATTGGTCTTTGTTAAATAGGTCAGTTTTAGTATTCCTCATTGTTCGGGTTCATATATTATTATGTATTCTCAAAGGTTAAAGGCTTTATGATTGAATAATAGTATAATACACGTAATACAATTGTAATAATGCCGTAAGTATTTTATTGACTTACTAATTGTGACGTGATTGTTCATTCATAAATACCCTAATATTCAAAGTATTATTGGATTAAATCGGTAAAGTTATTGTGCTTAGCTTAAAGGGCATTAAACGTTTTCAGCATTACAGAATTTACAAAATACCAAGTAATTGTATGAAATCTTAGCAAATGTTGTTGCTATTATGGCATTATTAAATAAACATGCACATAATAGGCACTAATGTATTTCTATAAGCACAGCCTACATTCGTAATGATTGTTATGAGCTTAACATGTACGTCATAATAATTGAAACTATCAAGGCTGCGCAATTAGGGGGATATTATTGCAATGTCAAATCAAAACTAGAACACGCTCGATAAATGAGCATAGGACGAAAAGTCGCTTGTAATTAAATTGCTTGCAAAGTTGGGGTGAATTTAATGAACGTGCTAACTTCTAATCGGTGTTGATGCCGATTAATGTTGGAGATTAGTGATTTTATCGTTCGATACGGTAATAAAAGGGCAGTATAATGAACGGCGCTGATGCCGAGACGTATAGTGTGGAAAACGTGAGAGCGAGGCATACGTCACGTGACTGCGCCCACATACAGCCATTTATTATCAAATCAAGCTTTTATTCAATCTAATGCGCGCAGTTTGTTTAGCTCTGTAACTAACTATAATTTATGTTTGTTTAGGTGTTGATTTGTAGATGGAAATGTTGTGTTTTTCCGTAATTTTAATGTGACAATGGAGGAATACATAGGACGCGTAAATATCAAGATATTGCAGAACAATAGTTTTCAAGGCTAGCTAAACTCAAACCAAATACAACATTTATCTTAACTACTGAAAACCTGCGAAAAGAGAAATGAAAAATAAATGTAAAACTTGTTAGTTCTTTGTTTGCAAACATACAAGCTGCTGTATCTTTCGTTAGAAAATAAACAACCTCATCTTGCAACTTCAAAAGCAGCATTCATGCCAGTTCCACTGCAAATCGCGTGTAAGTTGTAACAGCTTTAATCTACCTCTAGGTACACATACTCGTACAAACTCATTCCATATGTACCAGACTTCCAGGAACTCAAAACAAATACACACTTGTGACCCAGTCTACCCAGAGAAACCCAACGAGATCCCGACAAGCATGCTTTGACTAACTCGAGTTACCTAACGTCTTGCAATTAATGCACTTAGTACTCTCACCCTGGCACGTGACGGCCGGAGCTACGAAATTGAGTAAACATCGCTTTGGGTGACGCGATGACACGTGTAGAGTAATTAATTAAGAGACGAATTAAAACGTTTTAATCTGAAGCGAAGTTTTCAGAAAAATATTTTCTTTTAAACCGACTTCACAAAAAGGAGGTGGTTCTCAATTTGGGTGTCTAATTTTTTTGATGCTTGTGGTCGGGCATAACGTAAACGCATTCACAATTTTTTTTTTGTTTGAAAGGATATACTCTCGAGGTGGTCCCATTGTCACCGAGTCAGAATATGATGATGGGATCCCAGGGAAAACGAGGGAACTCCTCAAATTTTATAGGCAGACGTATAGCGATTTTGGTATTTTCATGATTATGGCATGCATTTACACTCAGAAAGTATAATTTTGTGGTCGGATAACTACCCTGTCCCGCATACCTCCAAACCGGGCGTACACGCACATTTGGGGATCTGGTCTGGTCGGAGGATCCTCCCTTTTCTATGGAGGTTTGTGGGACTTTACACCCTGTTCCGCATACCTCCAAAGCGGTATCTTGCTTAACGCGCTTTGAAAATTATCCTAGACTATGTTACACAGGAATACCAACTTAAGACGACGACAGTCGCCAACGACCTTGAGGGAACAAAACGCGCACTCGTTTCATACCCTCGCAACCCAAAATTCAGTAGATTTTTATACTTTCCTTATTATTATATGACTTTAAAAAAAGCCTCAGATCAAAATGTAGGTAATTAAATTGTCCTTGAGATGGATACAATTTTATTGAAATACAACGGGCGGTTTTGGTGCGATTGTCGATTTTTTTCCGTTTTAGACATAACTTTACAAATTAATTACACTATATATACGAATAAAACTCAAAATTTTCTTAGATTAAATTATTAAAAGAATGATCTTAACGTACTCGTATTTCCCAAAAAATTACAAGTAGCCGTTTAGACGTGATTCTCATTTTAAAATCAGCTACTGAGGGGTATCTGCGCCTTAAGGTTACACTAGTCGAAAATTCTTCCAAACAAACGTAGTCTAGGGATTATTCCACTGTTTGACAATGTACGTTCAAAATAAAAAGTGATATCAATTTGTCTCATCATTATCTAGCCCTGTATGGCAACAAAAAAGTGAAAAAAGAAAATATTTGAAAGTTATGAGCGTCGAAAGTTCCACATTACGACGCTAACTAATTTTAACGCATTTTTGGGTGCGAATAAATACCACAAGAAGACGGAAAATTGCAAAATGGCCTCCATTTTTAAAATAAATAGACGTACTTGTCAGGTTGACGACGTAAATAACGCGCTACGGCAGGTTCAGTATTGGTTCACTGCCAATAATTTAGTTTTAAATGGTAAAAAAACCAAGTGCGTAAAATTTTCCTTGCCGAATGTCAAAAGTACTGATTGTGACATTATATTAAACAAGGAGAAGCTAGAATTCGTCGATAAAACGGTTTTCCTGGGGATCACGTTAGACTCAAGGTTGCAATGGGGTCCTCATTTGGTATCCCTTGCGGGGCGGCTGAGTTCGGCGGCTTGTGCTGTTGGAAAGATTCGGCGGTTAGCGGATGTGGATACCGCCAGACTGGTCTATTTTAGTTATTTTCATAGTATAATGTCTTACGGTATCTTACTATGGGGAAGGGCTGCAGACATTGAGTCAATTTTTATTCTGCAAAAACGAGCCATCAGAGCGATATACAATCTTCGCCGGCGCGATTCTCTAAGGGAACTGTTTAAGGACATTAACATCATGACGGTTCCTTGTCAATATATTTATGAAAACATCATGTACGTGAGAAAGAATTTACATCTTTTTAGTAAAAACGGCGACAGACATAATTATGTTACTAGAAATAGGGACCAATTAGTTCAACCAGGTTTCAGACTGGCTAAAGTAGCCTCATCTTTCATGGGGTACTGTACAAAATGTTACAATAAAATTCCTCCCCACATTCTTGAACTGAATGAGACGAAATTTAAAACTTGTATAAAACGCACACTATGCAGGCTGGCATATTATAAGTTGGGGGATTACATCAATGATAAAAATGCTTGGCTAAATGCTAGTCCTGCTCCACAGCCACTAGGGCGCAAAAACAAGTGATATGCAGAACATTATTGTTTTGAATAATTATTGGACCTTCTGAAGACTGTATAAATATATTTGTATTGTATAAACTCAATTTCATTCATCAAGGTATGTACTTATGTACCTAAATATTGTAAAAAGTTTTTTTTTAAAAGAGTAAGTATGGAGTTTCTTGTGCATTCTTCTCCATTACAAGCTACTTTCCGAATGCACGGTAGAATCAACTATTATTATTTGTAAAATGTAACGTTCAAAAGTGCCGCTTGGTGGCCTACTTGAAATAAAATATCTTTGTCTTTGTCTCCATACGGGGATAGATTAGTAGTTCAACAATGCAAATAATCTTATTTTGAACAGATACGTTCAGTCATTTTTTCATGGATCCAGACTCCCAAAGATCTGTTTATAAAATTTCGCGCGCTCGGTTTCGTCCTAAATTATTATCTATTTCGCTACAAATTTGCAAAAGTGTGTATTCGTACGCGAACTAGCTTCCTACTGCTCATCACAACATCAATCTCTTCCGCACTTGTTGTCGGTTGATATAAAATGCATTTTAACCCCGCGCACAAAATAGTTGGTGCAGTTGACTAGTGTAACCTTTACGTACTTTCTGAAGGATGGGGATTCAAAATCATTAGATTACAAATTTCGTGATTTCTGCGTAAAATTATTTATGCATTAGTAATTTACACATAGGTTAGTCGTATCCAGGACACGAAAAGTTTCTGAATATAATCAACTGATCCCACCTGTGTGATCTTTAGGGAAATTAAGATTTCGCAGTAACTAGCTTGTCACCTACGGCGGGTGTTAGTTTGTTCCAGTTTAGTGGATTTACTATTTGACTAATACGCTGAGGTGTGAACTGTTAGAGAGTTTGGATAGTAACAATATGCTACCTGGTTGGGTAGATTAAAATTACAAAACACTCTTAACTTGGTTCTTTGGGTCAAGGTATTTTTTTTATATCTGTGTCAACGTCCGTTTGAAATTTTAAACAGAACCCTTCGTTTACGGAAATAACCCAATTTGGTTGACCAGTTTGGTAAGCCTTTTTTTGGGATTCCACAATTAACGTTTGATCCTGCAAAGGTATTTAGCAAGGTGTATAGCAATGATCACCCAGACGAGTTATGTGTTTTAGGAGGTTCGAACCCAGACCGGCAATTCAGTTTGTGTAATTTATTTTAACAGCACTGCACTCAAAATCTTAAGAATACTGTCGTGTTCTATAGAATCATAAAAGTCGAAGACACGTGACCTCTGCCAAACCGCACTGGGCCCGCGTGGTGGGTTATGGCCACAGACATAAACCTAACTAGATGACGATTGCATATACATCGCGTGCCAAAAAACAGTCGTAAAGTTACGATCAACGATCGTAATCTGAGCTTTTCATTTAGCATTATCGGCACCGGAAATCCACCAAAATCTAGAAAAATGCCTCTGTATTGAGCTGTAAAGAATGTATAGATAAAGTTGGCCGAGGCATTGAAAATGTTTTCTTTCATTGGTAAGTAAATTTGTTTTTAAATTGTTTGTGAAAAAGTGGCACGCTTGGTTTTCGTACAGATGGAGGGACTTGCGTTATCTAGTCAGATTTATGTCTGTGGTTATGGCCCATACCCTCTGAGGAGGTGGCTGTTACTCAGCAATGTGAAATTTATAAGCTGGTTGCCCTGCAAAAAAATACAGTACACAAAACTCGAATACCTTCTAAACTGTCGGCTCGTATATCGCAGGATTGGAGCCCTGACACGGCCGACCGAGGAGCAGATGGCGCACGGTTGGCGCAATGGTTGAGCGATTGACTGCTGCGCTGCGTGTCGCGGGTTCGATTCCCGCACGGAACAAATGTTTGTATGACCTACAGATAGTTGTTCCGACTCTGGGTGTTTGTGTATGTGAGTTTATATGTTTGTAAACGCTCCCACGATACAGGAAAAAAATCCTAGTGTGGGGCAATGTTTAAAAAAAAAAAAAAAAACTGTTGGGATTCTTTGGATTCGAGGCAGCTCTTGAGAATGTGCGAGATGAAGCACAGCACAGAAAGAAATAGTAGTAGAAAAAAAAACGAAATCAATAAGCTTATTGCTGCACTTACGCCCTTCTAAAGCTCGACACTACGTACCCTAAATCAAGTTTAGATAGTTATCTGTGCTTGGTCAAGCGTGCATTCACCTAAGTTAGTTAGTTACATCTTACTCTTCTGACCCAAGGGAGCAGTAGCACTGACCGAGTTTAGTCAGGGACGTCTTGACGGTGGTTGACCTGGTTGTGATCATTAGAAACCATGATTGTGAACGCAATAATTCTCGACCTGAGACGCATAAGGTTGGATGTCGAGATTGAAGCAGTGGAAATTCTATTACTTCAATCTCGACATCCGACCTTATGCCTCTCAGGTCGAGAATTATTTAACGTTATACAGAATGTTGGATTATTTTGTTTTGAAAAACTGAAATAATATTTGCGGGGAACCTATTTTTGACAATATTTTGTGTATTCAATCCTATTTTAACCAACTTCAAAACGGAGGAGATTCTTAATTCGACTGTATTTTTTTATGTTGGTTACCTCAGAACTTTTTACTAGGTGAACCGATTTTCATGATATTATTTGAAAGCTGTTGCTTCCCATTTAAATTTGATGAAAGACTTCCTACATATACAACGGAGCTCTTCAATAATACAGGGCATCCTAGTGTGAGTCCAGGAAGCAACGCATTTGAATGTAATTTCTTAACAATAAATTAAAAAATTATTATAAAAAAAAATATAAAAAAAATGATGGCAAGTCTCTCGGGATTGCTGCAATCGTAGGTCCGTTCATTGTTTTCGCCATTTTATAACATAACATCACGCCGGCCGTACGCTCTAAAAGAGTACGCGGATGTCTCCACTCTAATTTCACCTGTTGTGTTCAAGTTTCATGTTATTCGGGTAATCTATTCTGGCATAACCGTGAGCGTCACATCACATCACATCATCAACCTATTATTGTTCCCACTGCTGGGACACAGGCCTCCTCTCGTTGAGAGGGAATGGGCCGTAATCCACCTAGCGGGCCCAGTGCGGTTTGGTGGATGTCACATGTCTTCGAATTTTTGGTTCTAGGATATGCCAGTTTCCTCACGATGTTTTCCTCGTTCACCTTTTGAGAAATAACTTTTTGTACAAAAAATACTCATACTACTAACCGACTTTCAAACAAAACACTAAAAAGTGAAAAATAACTTCAATTTCGGAAGTCGGTGTCAAAAAAAAGAAAAATAACATGAATACCGACTTCCGAAATTGAAGTAATTTTTCACTTTGTAGTGTTTTTAATTTGGAAGTCGATTGTTTAGTAAAAAAAGTTTTAATTTTATTCATATCCTCGATTTCTGTGTTAAGAATTTTAAATTATATATTTGTCAAATTCTACTTTAGACAGAAAATCTGTCAAAATTTGGCATTAGAGCAGGGACGTTTTGAACTGAAATTTAGACCTACTTCTGTCTAGAGACTGAAACATCGGCTTGATTTGCATTTTAGCTCGAAAATGAAATTCGGTCGCAATTCTTGTATCAGTTCGAGATTAAATATCTACTCAATTTCGAGTTGAATACTGTAATACGCAAAACCAAATAATCCTTAACTTTTTACCCGAGTTTGTGAAAAATGGAGTCATGTAAACATTAAAGGTTAAGTTCTGCCCTTTACCCTAATCGCCTTACACTCAACTACATGTTCAAGGTAACTTTTTGATTACACAATTTGTAATAATAAGCACTGGTCGTCAGAGGATAGGCTTGTATTAAAACAATCTCTACTAATAACGTAACATATCTAGGTAATTGAACTTGAATCTTGATTACTAAACCAGATTTTTGATTCAATAACCTAACATGAGATTATTTAGATACCTAACAAATAATTGATAGAAGTGTTGAGAACAAAATGTTAATCTTGCAAAAGAGGATGAGAAAGTTTAGATAGTTAATGAATAGTATTAGGTACATATCTACAAATATTTTAACCCAAACTGCCGCAGGAGGGTAATGTGTTTATCAGTCTATGTATGTATGTATGTTTCTTCCTATGTGGCGTTCTAGAGACCAAACGCGTTGGCCGATTTTGATGATTTTTACGTCAATCGATTCGTCTTAACCTTGCTAGTGTCATTAACTACATTAAAATTGCATAATAAAATAATGGCGGATTATTCTTATAAATCCATTGTGTGGGATATCAAAATAAAGGATTTTAAGAAGTGATCTCAAAAATATATGACACTTATTTATGTTGAAATAAATATATTTAGAAAAAAAAAATACTTAGTAGTTATAAATTAAATAAGTTAATTGAAAAATCAAAAGACCCGAAACTTGGCAGTCGGATACATCTGGTGTTGATCAGCCAGCTCGCGAAGGTGTATCCTCCCACATTGCACAGCATGATTTTCTTCTTGTTTACGTCTTTTTAATTCGCTTCTTAAGGAGTCGGTTTTTTGATTTTTTTTAATTAACTTTTTATCAATGTTTGAAGCCCATTATTTCTAAGTTATCTACTGATCTAATGTCAAGTCTCATGTACTGATCAATGTGTCTGTCATTGAAGCTCAGGTAGACCAGTCAAATTTTCCCTCTTTTTTCATGGAGAAATGCTCATGCATACTGCACTACCACGGGGAGATAGTGCAGTTATGTGGCTCTCCGACTCACTAAAACTCCACGGCGTCCTCCTGTGCCGCTCATGGCGGGAACACGGGCACGCGTTAGCACTCACCGCGAACCCACCGCTTGATTTGCATATCTGTGATCGAAATCTGATCAAGCACGTTAATCGTGACTTTTTCACGATTATGTCCTCTTAGTTACTTTCAATTAAATACCTTCTTCTTCATCTTGTAATGAGATGTGTAACTTTTTGGTGTATAATAAAGTAAACTGATCTATTCTATGATACTTACTTATGGTACTTAGCTGAATCCGCATCGTATATATGGAACTTAGCTGAAACCGGTAAGACTGGAAGCCGACCCCAATATAGTTGTGAAAAAGGCTAGGCAGATGATGATCTATTCTATGATAGATAAAAAATTTCTTCTGCTTCAGAAACACGATAATTACTCGTACCACGATGCTGAACCAGTAAAGGCGGCAACATTATCATAGACAAAAAAAACAACGTAGTTTTAAAACCATAATTTTGACTTTCGCAATATTAGATTCAGATTCAGATATATTTATTTGCATAAACATGTGTGTATACATACAACAAATAATAATAAGTGCATGCAGGATAACAATAAAAGAAATGGCTCAAATATGTTTGCCACTACGGCGTGCAAATCTTGAATTAATTAATACAATAATAATAATAAATTATGAATACAAATAATAAATTAATTTAATTTAAAAGCAATGATCACAATTAATGTCAACAAAACAAACACAACAAAACAGTGAAAATTAAATGAAAAAAATGTAAAAATGACAATAAAAAGAATAAGAATCAGATTGCTGAACAAAAGGCTTTTAGGTACCTAATTGTTAGACATCAAATTTATTTTTATCGATTCACGTAAAACCATAACACCTAGATTAAATTATTTTCGGGCCACTTGAGCATTCTTCTTTGAGGGCCCGTCACGCATGAAATTCAGTCAATGATCCATGAAACTGTGTCGAGCACGTTTCAGTGATGACGTCAGAACCTCGCACATTTTTATCAACAACATTCGTCGAAAGTTACGGACGGATTGTGTACGTCATGTTACGATGCGATGCGCATATTGTTTCTTGCAGCATCCTGGCGGACGGAAACTTACACGTTTGCGTTCGTCACAGATTAGAACGTAAGGGAAAACGTGTTTCTGCATTGAATAATAAAATTAATAGGTAATAAAAGTTAATAACCGTTCCAATGCAGAGCAAAGGCTTCTTCTCACACAGAGAAGGACGAACGCTTACTCAAAGTGGTTTAATGATTTCAGGCTTACAACTATACAAACGAGTATAATAAAATAGTAACTCAGTGATGTGTGTTTTGAAGATATTTAAGAAATTTTTATACGGGGTCTTTATATCAGCAACTAGGTGTTCAACGCGGCTTCGCTCCCGTGGACCACCCCACAGGACCCGTTTTCGGGATAAAAAATAGCCTATGTCACTCAGGAATAATGTAGCTTTCTATTGGTAAAGGAATTTTTAAATCGGTCCAGTAGTTTCGGAGCCTATTCGGTACAAACAAACGAAAAAATCTTTCCTCTTTATAATATTAGTATAGATAGAAGCCATAAAAATATTTTAGAATTTTTTGTTTGTCTGTCACGGAGGATTACACAGGATGTATGTAGTTGGCGCAAAAACTACCTACTGCACGAAATTGGATGCGGTTTTCACAGTTGTATTTTTGCTAAGTTCATGTTGCCACACGCTGATTTACTTGACCGCCTTCAGTGATGACCAAGATACTCAAACTTAGTCAGGACATTTGAATTGAAAATGTTACGTTTCATTTGCTCATTTTTTTATTTACGAACTCTAGTATGAGAGAAAAAGCCTTAACTACTGCCCCATTCTGAATTCGAATTTGAAACGAAAAAGTAATTGTTAGACAAAGTACCAAAATTTAACTTTCATACATATTTTGTGAAACCAAATCACTTTATAGATACTGGTCAATAGTGGTCAATCACAATTGCATTATGTTCTAAGCGGCCATTTTGAAATTCAATAATTGCTCAAATACATTTGGAGGTGTGTTTAGTAAAGCTAATGGAAAGTTTCGCGATCCAGTCGGTCCTGAAAGTTTCCTTACACGCGTCCTCAGAGACTATTGCGTCAACACGGCTTTGTTTAGTTGAAATCAACACTGTTGTTTAGAACTTTCTATCGACAGAAAAGCATTTGAAGGTTGTGGCACAGTCTATGCAAAAATATCAGATTTTACATGTTCGAGTTATGCGGTCAGCACTTGTTGAGCTATACTTCCCAGACGTCAGACCTTGGTTTATGTTTTGCTATGGATTTATATGAAGTTTAATAACCTCGTGATTTTTCACTATCCATTTATATCCAAGAATTAGAAATTAAAGACATGCTTTATGCAAAAAGAAAAATATATATACGTTTTTTGTTCACTTAACTACAAAATGTATGAAACAGCAGATTTTTTTTTGTCTTATTAGAAATGATTTATCAGGCAGTATTGAAACCGGCTAAATGCGAGTCAGACTACGACTATGCACGAAGGTTTCCGTACCATTATCGCAAAAAACGTAAAAAATATCACGTTCGTTTTATGGGAGCCTCACTTAAATATTTATTTTATTATGTGTTTAGTATTTTTTTTTATAGCGGCAACAGAAATACAATTTCAACTGTCTAGCTATCACGGTTTATGAGATGACAGAGGGACAGATGACAGACAGACAGACGGACAGTGGAGTCTTTGTAATGGGGTCCCGTTTTTACGCGTTGGGTACGGAACCCTAATAAAATATTATTTTTAATCACACCTTAACTAGCTGCAACGAGTTAAACTAGAAACTGCTGCCGGGATAAGTACTCGTAATTTGGTTAATGGCTACGCAGATGTTGATAAGTTTTTTTGTCTGTCAAAAAAAAAGAAATAGACAAGTGCTAGACGATAAAAAAAAAAACAAACTTGTTACATAGTGTTCACTTGAAATAGCAATTGTTATGTTCACTAAGATAAGATTAATAGCAGACTTACGTTTATTATGGAAATATTTAGACTAACTTCACAACATGTACTTTGAGATATAGTCATACAATATAATAAAGCTCTGTGAATCATAATAACAGCATTAAAGTCTAGGAAAAATATCAATATGGTTAGAATTGTCCCAAAAACAGCTAAACACTCAAGAGTACATAATACTCTTCATTTTATGCTATTTAAGAAAATAACATTATTTTCTTTATTAAAATAAGGAACATTTTTACTAGTAGTATAGTTTAAAAAATCTACCAGAAAATGTAACCAGCATGTGAAAATCTCGCGTTTACTGTAAAAGGCTAAGCATGTGAGCCTTTGTCGATACCACGTGGAGTATTCTTATACAAAACTTACCTAACTACTTAAGAGACGGCATAAACAAATATGTCCCGTTTCCTATTTAAGAAAGTAAGTAAAAAAATAGGTAATCATCATCAAATCAATTCAATTCAATTTATTCAGTTACAATATACATTGTGTTCGAATTTTAACATTATAAAACATAAACATTAAAACTAAACACTAAGCTTAAATTTAATACACTAAATTGACGAAATTGAAATAACATGCAAGCACACACACACATCACATATCATAAGCCTATTAATGTTCCCACTGCTGGGACAAAGGCCTCCTCTCTGTGAGAGGGAATGGGCCATTATCCACCACGCAGGCCCAATGCGGGTAAGTGGATGTCACATGTCAGTTTTTGGTTCTAGTACATGCCGGTTTCCTCACGATGTTTTCCTTCACCGTTTTGAGAGCAGTGATGATGAAATAATTTACACAAAGTAAAGCGCCTGCCTGGGCTCGTACCCACGACCTACAACTTGTAAATCGCGGCTGATACCACTGGGCCACCACTGCTCTCTGCTCTCTCAAGCATAAGTATAATAATAATACGATTATAATTAATTATTATATTTATGCTTGGTCGTGGAGTTGCGGCAACCAGTATGTTATAACCTAAACTAACCTTGACATCACAATCACAAAAATAACACCTACCTGTAATTCATCTATTGAATATAGACATTTTTCCAAAAGAAATGCCTTGCGCCTTGATAGAACCTGTGTATAAAATGCTTTTCAAGTCCAGAGGTAATCTATTAAACCTTTTAACGGCCTGATTTTGTGGACTATGTTTAATAATTCCTTCGTGTATTTTCTCGTGGCTTTTAGAACTTGATTATGAAGAAAATCTTATCCTAGTTTAGCGTTTTTCATAAACACATACCGAAACCCTTTTACGCACATTCATACACACATCCATCTTTATACGTACTCACACAGAACACCATCCTTCTCTCTCTCTGTCACACACACAACACCACACCACGCAAACGACACCTTCCACTTCACACTTACACTTCGGATACTTACAAACATACACACGCGTTAATCATTTTTAATTTTAAATATTATTTTATTTAAGTTATTTTTTTAAATTTTTTGTTTCCTTTTTTCTTTTTTTTTTCTTACAATAGTCTTACATGGCCTACGTTCTACATTTGTGTAAATCCCAATCTCGGCGTGGGGGGCCAGGAGTCCATAGCACAGGGTATCCTAGTTTGAATTCCTGATTCCCTCAAACCTTTGTATTCATATTCATATTCTTTATTGTACACAAAATAAACATTACAAATACAAAAGGAAAACTTATGTACAAAGGCGAGCTTAACCCATAATTGTACTTCCATTATTTTTAACATAATGTAGAAACAAAATTGTACTTTGTGGAAGATAAATAATTACTATTACTTATAGTTATATTTACTATTTTCCCTTATTTTTTGTCTGTTTCATAGTTATAGCAGTATTTTTAAAGGTAGCTTTTTTATGTAACTGACACCAGAAAACAGTTATACACATGAGCAAGCGAAACGAACTCGAAAATTTTGCCCATCTCAAAGCTCTAGCTTAAGCTTTAAGAATCTATATTTTTATTTTTATTTATTTATTTCAACTATATTTTTTTTAACAAAATTTATGTGTAAGGAAATGGCTGCATTAGTTTAAAACTGTGTCGCAGCCATTAACTCCCATCCAACCAGGAGAGAGACAAAAACGCTCCAACAGTATGAAGAAAAGAAATCAATCACAATTATCAGTTGGCGCACGGTTGGCGCAGTGGTTGAGCGATTGACTGCTGCGCTGCGTGTCGCGGGTTCGATTACCGCACGGAACAAATACACACATCAACACGGTCTAGGGATATTAAAAAAAAAACGAATTACTATCAATGTGTTAATTATTTATATGACATGTATACATTTAAAAGATACGTTATTTAATATTCTACCATTTTTTAATAATGGTTAAGGTACTTCGGTTAAAATTTCAGAAACCGTATATGAGTTAACTTTTAATTTATGAGTAAAAACTGAAAAAAAATAGAAAAATCATTTAATTTGTGTTTATAAACTTGAAGTTAGTAGTCTGAGAAAGCGCCCATGATGTTCATAACACATCGGCAACGATTCGGCATGCTCAGAACAAGGTTGTCAATGTCTTGCTGCGGAATACTTCCTTCAGAGCTCTTCTTTGCAGCATATCCCACGCATGCTCAATGGGATTTAGATCTGGCGATTGAGCAGGCCAGTCTAAGGCCCTAACATTGTGTGTATGTAACCATGCAAGCTGCTACCGTTCTCGCCGTGTGTGCCCGGGCATTGTCGTGCATGAGCAGGAAATCTTGCCCCATTTGTGTTCTGTGGGGCAAGATTACGGGCCCCAGCACCTGTTGGACGTATCGTTCTGCCGTCATATTGCCCCGCACCCAAACGAGATCCGTCCGTCCTCCAAGACGAATTCCTGCCCAAACCATAATTGTTCCTCCTTGGTATGGGTGAACTTCCTGAGGGTTCTGAAGACGGCTCCATCGTCCAGGAACTCGCCAAACACGCGTCCTTCGTGAATCTGGATGGAAGCCGAACCTGGATTCATCCGTGAACAGCACATTGGACCATTGCTCACGGCCCCAGTCCACGTGGTTCCGAACCCATTCTAATCGTCGTCCACGATTGCCTCTCCGTAAAGGTGGGACCCGGAGTGGTCTACGAGAGCGTAGATTGCTTTCATGCAGTCGCCTTCTTACAGTTTGGTCACTCACAAGCACTTGGTGTTCCACTCGCAGCCTTTGGACCAATTGAGTCGCCGTTGCATTTGGTTGAGCTCGCGCAGTAATTTGCAAAAATCGGTCTTCTCTGGGGGTAGTGATGCGACTTGGCCCCCGGTGCCTCTCCGCTACTTCACCTGTGGCACGATAGCGTGTCCACAATCTTGAAATTACATTTTGGTGGGTCCCTATGGCCTCAGCAACATTACGCTGAACAGACCCAGCTTTCAGCATTCCCACAGCTCGTAACATCTCCGCCCTCGTCAAATGTTGGCGTTGCATGGCTAAAAAACCTCAATTTTAACTTTATCTTTCGTTTAAAAATGAAAAAAAACTGTAACTAAACGTAATTCGTATTGTTTTCTAAATTTCGCACAAATGAAAATTCCCTCTCCTACACATCAAGACATTTTTATGCCACCGAAACAAAAGAATTTTCGAAAATTTGAATTTGGAATTAGTCTGAGATAAATTACAAACAAATCGGTGTATAAGAGATTCCAATGCGGCCAGTACTTTTCGAGTTATTTAATTGAGTATGAAATATCCCTAGACCGTGTTGATGTGTTTATGTGTTTATTTGTATGACCCACAAATAGTTGTTCCGGCTCTGTGTGTTTGTGTATGTGAGTTTATATGTTTGTAAACGCACCTACGATACAGGAGAAATTCCTAGTGTGGGGCAACGTTTTTTTAAAAAGAAGAAAGAAAGAAAGAAGAATTAGTAATGTCAGAATCCACTTAATTCTACAATTAAAATCAAACTAATAATTAAAATCAAGATGTCAATTATGGTGTTTAATAGTACTGATATGAATAGGCTAGGGCCATCACCATCATCATCATCAGCCTTTTAAAGATCCCACTACTGGGACACAGGCCTCCGCTCTGTAAAAAATAAGTAACAGTAGTACTAAATAACTTAGTAACCAGAAAAATAGAACAGAAAATGTTAAAGTAAGAAACCATAAAAAACTACATTTATCATCATCATCTGCCTAGCCTTTTTCCCAACTATATTGAGGTCGGCTTTCCAGTCTTACCGGATTCAGCTAAGTACCAGTGTTTTACATGGAGCGAACCCAGTAACTGGGTAACACGTTACCCCTTGGCAAGTCTGGTGTCAGATCTCAAGCTTCTGACTACCCGTAACGACTGTCAAAGATCTTCAAATGACAGCCGGGACCAACGGCTTAACGTGCTTTCCGAGGCGCGGAAGAAAAACGGTATGTTGAAATGGTCACCCATCCACTGACCGACCTCGTCAAGCGTTGCTTAACCTTGATGATCGACCCGTGCAGCTGTTATTATTTAGCCACGAGCTCCTCCTAGCGAGTATCTAAATAACGAATATGGGTGTTAAATGAAAATCCAAAACGGGTTCTCCTCAAAAAAAATACATTTATCAAAATTATTTATTTTATCTACATGAAAATAATAAAATATAAGTTACCTTTATGATAAAACGAGTCCAACTCATTGTTATTTGTTCTTGTTGTAAGTTTATACTGTTTCCTAGTAGCCTATTTCTTTAATGTAATTGGAGCACTACTAAACACAATTCGTATTTTGGTTGTAAGTTTTAATTTTTGTTTCGCTTTGCTGATTCCATCCTGTTGCTATGTTCCCTATTCACAAGAAAACCGGCCGAGTACGAGTCGAACTCGCGCACGAAGGGTTCCGTACCATTATTGCAAAAAAAAACAGCAAAAAAATCACGTTAGTTGTATGGGGGGGCTCCCATACAACAGACAGACAGACAGACGGACCGCGGAGTCTTAGTAATAGGATCCCATTTTTACCCTTTGGGTACGGAACCCTAAAAACAGAATAAAATAAATATTTAAGTGGGGCTCCCATACAACAAACGTTATTTTTTTGGTGTTTTTTTGCGATAATGGTACGGAACCCATCGTGCGCGAGTTCGACTCGCACTTGGCTGGTTTTTTTGTGAATAGGGAACATGTTATAGCGGCAACAGAAATACTTCATCTCTGAAAATTTCAACTGTCTAGCTATCAATTCATGAGATACAGCCTGGTGACAGACAGACAGACAGACGGATCGCGGCGTCTTAGTAATACTGCCCGTTTTTATCCTTTGGGTACGGAACCCTAAAAAATCACTCACTGGGCTGTGAGCTTCGTAAATACTCTAAATACCATCTTACCGTGGGAAGAGGTAAGAATCTCAAATGTATTTTTATGAAATTTTATCGAAACGAAATTTCGAAACATCCGTTACGAAATATCCTGTAAGTATCCTTAATTCCTAAACATGTGTGTCAATGTGTCTCGGAATTAAGGATACCTATAAGAGATTTTGTACTTGTTGCAATGAGATGTACATTTCTTATCATAAGAATACTGTTTGTAGCATAGAATTCCAGTTGAAAAGGAGACAAACACAAACTTCTACAGCGTATTTTATTTCATATATTTATAACTTAACTACAGCTAAAAATTTTAGTCACAGATTCATCATTACTCCAAAGCTTTTCAGCAAACTGTGTCAATGACCAAACGTACGTTTGTGACGTACTCCAATTCCTTATCACCAAAAAGAAAAACAATAGATAGGTTAAAAAAAAAACCAGCCAAGTGCGAGTCGGGCTCGCGCACTTCGGGTTCCGTACCATTATTGCAAAAACGGCATAAAAATCACGTTTGTTGTATAGGAGCCCCACTTAAATATTTATTTTATTCTGTTTTTAGTATTTGTTGTTATAGCGGCAACAGAAATACATCATCTGTAAAAATTTCAACTATCTAGCTATCACGGTTCATGAGATACAGCCTGGTGACAGACAGACAGACAGATGGACCTCGGAGTCTTAGTAATAGGGTCCCGTTTTTACCCTTTGGGTACGGAACCCTACAAAAGATAAGTATGCTGTTACATAAAACACAAATGTGGAGTGGACGTATCGATGTTCGTAGGTGACAAATTGTAGGTGTCAATTGCAATCGGTGACGACAATTCCTTGCCGGACTGTATTCTTCGGACTTGTTGCGTAACAGCGAATTGACTCGAACGCTGTCCCCGGCTCTAATGTGTCTGACTAGGTCGTGGAAAAATTTGTTTTTTTGAGAGGTTATATAATATGCAAAAAAACTGTTCTCTCAGAGTCATAATATACCTACAAGTTACAGATGCACATGTAGACACTTGCACTGGTGCGTGCTGTATGCAAGATTCTATAAAGTCATCACATGGTCCAATAATATATATATATTTTATTTTATTTTTTTATATTCTTTCTTCTTCTTTTTTAAAAACGTTGCGTTGCGTTGCGTTGTTATATTATTTGGCGCACGGTTGGCGCAGTGGTTGAGCGATTGACTGCTGCGCTACGTGTCGCGGGTTCGATTCCCGCACGGAAAAAATATTTGTATGACCTACAGATAGTTGTTCCGGCTCTAGGTGTTTGTGTATGTGAGTTTATATGTTTGTAAACGCACCCACGATACAGGAAGAAATTCCTAGTGTGGGGCAACGTTTTTTTAAAAGAAAGAAAGAAAGAATATTGTTGCAGCCTTGCAGCCAACGATATCGAATACGCTTCTGGAAAAACCCCTTTAGTCACACTAAAAAAAGTTATTCGTGGTATCACAAAAATTTGTATAAGTATATCAGGAATAATTAGACAAATAATAAAATCTTCAACATGAAATCAAAAAGCTTTTAAATAGGAAGAAACGTTGTCACGCGACAGTTTCATACTTCATCAACTCATATTGTTCTAAAACTATCTTCCAAATATCTTTGTGATGCGAACATAATTCTAATGTACTTAGCCAAATCTCATCCATCTACGCACAAGATAACCTTTACATAAATGTTCTGATACGTACCAGACCCTACGTACTCGAACAGAACATGTAATCGCTTACCGAATCTTTTGTCTGTATTCAGCGCAGCCATTGTCTATACAGAAATGTTTGCCGCCATAATTAGTTTCAATGTGGACATATAACCATGAGCTATTGTTGATAATGAAAGCTGAAATGTAACAGGTGTCGGGTATCTCACACAAAAGCTATTTGTATACGCTTTGAATAGACTGTCTCCATCTAATCGCTTGAGCGTTTTGTCGGAATTATAGTAATTATGACTTGAGGCTTTTAATGCTTACCTAATTTATCTTGAAGGGTATAATATCACACCTAATTACCATCAGTAATTAAGTGCCATCAAAGAGTATATATGTGAGGGATATTGACCTTCGAAACGTTTGACAACTTTCTTAAGGCCCTTATTCCGCTTTAGGGCCGTAAAACGGTTAATTTACATGGTGGACATCGGTACATGGTGGACATCCCACCCATACGCACCAAACGTTTTGGGAATACTTTTATTATGCGTACAGAAAAGGAGTGGAATTCCCTGCCGGAGTCTGTATATCCTGTTGGCTACAACCTGGGAGTCTTTAAGTCAAGAGTGAATAAGTTTCTTCTAGGCAAGTGTGCTTCATCGTCGACCACATCGTCGCTTACCATCAGGTGAGATAGTGGTCAAACGCAAGCCTATCAATAATAAATAAAAAAATAAAAAAACTTTCTAAAGCATAGTTCTTAGTAATGGCTAGGTTAAAAGTTTAGAAAAATTTATTTATATTTAATTCATGTACATTATTTGTGAAATATGTTTTTTTCGTATGAAAAAATAATTAAAAAAACGATATATTTTCGCTTCTTTTGCGTAGGTACTCCTCCAAAACGACTTGGATGTTTAAAAATGTTTCTTCAGAGAAAAATTTATGGTTAGAATTTCTTAATAAGTAAATCAAAATATATTTTTCAACACACTTGCTCATAAAGTGGCTCTAATTTCACCGCAATTAGGCACATAATGATACCTGTTATCAAACTGTGACTTTTTCATTGCTATTATTCACAAGTGAGTTATAGAGTTTTTTTTTTAATTTGATTGGTATAGTTGCTTTGTTCTTAAAAAAGTATCGATACAAAAAAGATCGTGCTCAATAGTACAAATAAATTAATGTACCTATTGCTTGCTCATTTCATGCAACTTCGTATTTAAATAGATAATTTCAACTTGTACGTGCTTAATAAATAAAACTTTCACTCAAATATACATTTTATTTGCTTTGTAATAAAGAAAAATTGAAATTCCCTATTTTGTACGTGGCTAAAACACTATCCAGAAAAAGCCAAAAAAAAAAATTTTCCTTATTCTTTTAGTCTATGGCCGATCGCCATTGTTAAATGCGCGCGCATAGGAAAACTGATAAATTTTGTTCGCCATTGAAAAATAAATTTCACAACTCGTTTTTACTGTTGAAAATGATTTTTTAGTATTATTTTCTTCACAAGTGTGTTGAAAAACGTCGTATGATACACGTGTGTATTGGTGATTACCGTCCTCGGCTCTCTTAAGACCCTCACCTAACGGCTCGGGTCTCAATGGCGCCTCAGCGGTAATCACCAACATTGCACACTTGTACCATAATGTACTATTGTAATCACAAGTGTTTAAAAGGAGGTCCAATATTCAGGCAACGAGCAGGCGCACGGCCAGTACCGCGTTAACATTGGGGAATATATACGCCTTACCGCTGAACTTTTATTAGAAGCTTTTATTTAACTTGCCTTGTTAGTTAAATAGTTAGTTTGTGAGGTTGTGTTTGTAGGTGTCGGTTATCCCTAACCAATTGCGCTGAAACACACAGCATACACGTTTGGTTTGGATGACAATGCATGGTTTTCTAAAAGCTAGTTTTAAAAAACTATTTTTTTAACTAATAATTTGTTTTAAAAGTAGCAAAAGAAAGAGGCGACAGTACTCCTCCGTATTATTCAAAGAAACAGTCAAGAGTGACGTTTGCGAGAGGGTTGCGGCTTATCCAGGAGGATCAACTCACGTTAAATTGCACGTTTCTTGTTAACCTTTCGCGTAAAAGCGCGCGTAACCACTATGGTTGGTTCTTATTTATTATGACGACGATGTAAACCACGTGACACTTTGACGTTTTTTCATAACTTTTGCGAAGAGTTTTTCAAAAATAAATATTAATATTATAATTTCTTGGCCACAATGACGACCATAAAATAATTTATTTTAAATTTTGAACTTCTATGTTTTAGTTATGATTACTGGTGATCGTCTGTCAAGTTTAAATATTGATTTGTTTACCAGTTATACCAAGGAATAACCGACTGTAGACAGAGACATCACGTGGAGTTTTCATTGGTCTCGTGTTGTTTACCACTTTCATATTTTTTCCATTTATTGAGAAGGCATTGATAAAAGGCGTAAGACTAGCTTTCTTGATTGGTTATTTGCGGGTAGCTATTGTATTTTGCCACTTAGTCAATTTGCCTTTCCAAAAATAGAATTTCAAATTATTTTCAAGGATCTTGACCTGGCCAACGATTTGGTTTTATTTATAGTATCGGAGAAAAATGGTTGAAATCCTTAATCTAAATCTAAACTTTAATAAAACTTCGAAGAACAATGCACACTTCCCATCATCATCAGCCTTTTAATGTTCCCACTGCTGGGTCACAGGCCTCCTCTCTCTGAGAGAGGGAATGGGCCGTAATCCAACACGCGGCAACATCTCCCGTCATCTCCTTCGTGTTAGGTTACTTTAGACCCTTCAGACAGAAATAGGAGCCCTCCGTCGACTTTGTTGATTAAATAGTAATCGTAAAAACTTTAACCATGGATATCTCCCTATACATGGGGTTCCGTGGGGTGGAGATGGTGCAGGGGGGTGGCCCCCTACCACCCTCCCCCTCCCTCTCTCCCCGCCCCTTAAAACGATGGACATTTATGTAATTAATTTTTTATTCTAACCTGAAAAATTCAACCATGGATTTCTCCATAACCATAGGGCTCCTAGTCGTGGGGATGGAACAGGGGGATAGCCAAACCTCCCCCCCCCCCCACCCTACCCGCGCCAAAAATCAGCGGCCCATAAAGGAAATTTTAACCCATGCCGGTTTCCTCACGATGTTTTCCTTCAGCGTTTTGAGAGCAGTGGTGGAAATAATTTTCACAAAGTAAAGCGCCTGCCTGGGTTCGACCTACAAATTGTAAGTTGCGGCCGTTACCAATGCGCCACCACTGCCCCACTTCCCATACCTACATTTAAAAACCTGATTGTGAAAGTTTATATATAAGGTATCTAATAGAAATACTACCTGTTAGTTTATAAAATAATGTTATATAGTAATTTTTACGATTTAGGAGCTCGTGGCTAAATAATAACAGCCGCACGGGTCGATCATCAAGGTTAAGCAACGCTTGACGAGGTCGGTCCGTCGATGGGTGACCATTTTAACATACCGAGTTCCCTCCGTGCCTCGGAAAGCACGTTAAGCCGTTGGTCCCGGCTGTCATTTGAAGATCTTTGACAGTCGTTACGAGTAGTCAGAAGCTTGAGATCTGACACCAGTCTTGCCAAGGGGTACCGTGTTACCCAGTTACTGGGTTGTGGAGGTCAGATAGGCAGTCGCTCCATGTAAAACACTGGTACTTAGCTGAATCCGGTAAGACTGGAAGCCGACCCCAATATAGTTGGGAAAAGGCTAGGCAGATGATGAGTAATTTTTACGATTTAACCGCTACGAATTCAAAAAATATTAATGTTACTTTTTAGGTTAGGATTTGCCGTTACCAAATAATGTAAAGAAATAATTGTGCTAGAACTAATTAGTTTAGTCTAAAATAGGCATATTTACCTAGCTATGGTCTGAAACGTCTTTTTAGAGTTCCGTACCCAAAGGGTAAAAACGGGAACCTATTACTAAGACTCCACTGACCGTCTGTCTGTCTGTCACCAGGTAAGAAATACGTATAAGGTCTTTGGTATTTCATGAACCGTGACAGCTAGACAGTTGACATTTTTAACAGATGATGTTTTTATGTTGCCACTATAAAAACAAATACTAAAAAGAAAAACAGAATAAAATAAATATTGAAGTTGGGCAAACAGCAAACGACTTTTTTGCCGTTTTTTGCGATAATGTTACGGAACCCTTCGTGCGCTAGTCCGACTTGCACTTGGCTGGTATTTTACTTTGTGAATTACTTGAAACACAGGCACAACACACACGAGACGCAAACGCAACAACAAAGGACTGCACCCATAGACTACTATTATGATAGTGTAGACTGCACCGACGATGCCAATCGCAGAACTGTCAAATGTCAAAAAAGCCGTTTCAGTCATACGAACTGAATTACATACGAGTAATACATGATTAATTAATTTTATTATTATGTTATTTTTCATTAATCTGTACCTATTATACAAAGACTAATAAAGAAATACCACAGATAATATAATACTAGCATACAGATGCCTCATCCCATACAAAGAAACCGTGCCGACGTAACTAGTGTTTCATCTGATTATACTGATTATTTTTTGTAAATCGATCGCGTTCGTTCCGTTCCACGGATATAGATGGTGATCTATCTATCGCTATACGGATGGTATTTTTTTAAGGTTGAACGGATCGCAATGAAATTTTCCACAGAGATAGATTACAGTCTGGAATAGGACATATGGTACTTTTGTCCCGGGAAAATGTACGGTTCCCGCGGGACAATTTTCTACTTAAACACGGCCGAAGCCGCTTGGAGAAGGTAGTATTATAAATGTGAAAGTTTGGATCTATGTTTGTCACTCAATCATGCCAGAACGGCTTAACGGATCTGAATATCAAATTTGGCACAGAGATAAGAAAACCAATTGGCAGGAACCTCACAACAGACAAACCCTATAAAACTGGTAAACATATCAGAAGCAAAACATATACCTGAAAATGGACGGAACAAAACCTTACACAATATTTACACTCAGACTAAACCTACGCAACAGATTACAGTTACAAAACTATCTAATAATAAGGAGAGTTTTCAAGTAAAAAAGAAGAAAATAATCATAATTGCTGATCAGCAGGGACGCTTCATTCAAAGAATTTTACAAAAATTAATAGGTAATGATTATTTAGTCAGATGCTTCTGGAAGCCGGGAGCATCACTACAGGCAGTTCTAAGTACGGAAAAATCAGAGATAAGTCTACTTAACAAAAACGACTTTGTAATTATTTTGGGTGGCATGAATGATAAAAACCCGGAAGAAACACAATTGTGTCTCAGTAATTTTTTGAATAATTCCAGAAATACTAATGTTTTGGTATCCGAAGTACTATTTAATAAACATTTGAATGAAAGAAAGTTAAATTATAAAATTAGGTTTATCTGTTCTCACTTCAGTCATTCAACCTACGTAGACATGAGTTACTCAACATATGTGCCAAAATATCGCTTTATAGCATTACATGTATCCCAGTTAATATTAAAAGAAATTTTGAGCGCAGTATACAAGAAAAAATATAATCAGTATGTCAGCGAAAACAATATTAATACCAACACTGTTACTATCTTTGTTGACAAATATACTCAGACAGAGTCTACCTATAAAGAAAACGAAAGTTTCCCTACCACAAATAATTTTTTTCGCCTATAAAAATATTAAAATTCTGCACCAAAACATTAATGGCTTATTAACTAAACTAGATGAGTTAATGGTACATTTACATTCTTTGGGAGAGGACAGTAATTATAATCCAGTTGATGTTCTATGTATTACGGAGCATAACATGACTATTGATGATACGAAACTATTTAAACTGTCCAATTATATAATGGGGGATAGTTTCACGCGTAATAATAGAAATGGGGGATCATGCATATTGATTAAATCTTTTAATAAATTTAAAATTGTCACAGAGGCCAAAAGCCTGAGTATTACTAACATATTCGAGTGTAGTGGCATTGAACTAATTAATCATAAAATTATTATATTGTGCGTTTACCGACCACCTAAAAGTAGACATGACCAAATTGAGTTATTTTTTGCGAGACTACAGGAATTATTAAGCAAAATATGTTTCACAAACAAAAAAGTTATAGTGTGCGGCGACTTCAACATAAACAGGATAGAAAGCAATAAAGTATCTCAACAATTTGAACATTTATTAGCAAGTTATAATTTGAATTTAACTATAAGTCAACCGACCAGATTAAGTAGCATGACATGCATTGACAATATAGCCCATAATATTAGGGGCGCAAAATCTACAGTTCTGGAACTTTCGCTTTCTGACCATACAGCACAATTGTTGACATGCCCTGTAAAGAAAACCTACACCATTACACACTGGTTTAAATCTAAAAGAGATTACGGCGAGGATAATATTTCAAAATTTATAAGTTGCATTGGGAGTCTTAGTTTTACGGAATGTTTTACAAATAATGATCCTGAAATAGCTTACAATACTTTTTATGATCTATTCAAATTAGTTTATGAATTATGTTTCCCTATAATACGAGTTAGAATACCAATTGCTAAGAGGCCTACATGGCTAAGTAAAGGAATAAGGTTATGCTCAAAAAGGAAACGGGACTTACTATGGAAGTATCGACTGTCATCAAATCCAAAATACAAATTAAACTTTAAGGAATACACGGCAAGACTAAGAACTATTATTAAAAAGACTCAAAAGTGTCAAAACAACTATTTTATCAATTCAGCTAGTAACAAAAGCAAAGCAATTTGGAAAATTATAAATAATAGTAAGACAGTAACACCTAAAGAAGAAATAAATCAAATAAAAGTTAAAGACAAATTAGTGACCAAACCGGCAGATATAGCTCAAGCTTTTAACAACTACTTTATTGACGATATAAAACCAGCACCCAATGACGATGGTACAGCTCTTAAAACACTGACATATAATAAGCCGAATTCTATTTTCATGACACCAACTAATCCACAAGATGTAGTCCAAATTATAAAAATGCTTAAAAATATGAACAGCACAGGTTATGATGACATAAACGTAAAAATAATCAAAAGTGTATCGAATCTCGTTGCTCCAGTTCTCAGTCATATAATAAACCTGTCCCTTGAACATGGGGTGTTCCCTTCAAAATTGAAATTAACACTCATAACTCCCATATTCAAAAAAGAAGACAGAAAAGAGATGAAATTTTACAGACCAATTGCACTAATACCAGTTATTGCAAAAATTTTTGAAAAGGTAATCTATAATAACTTGTACAATTACTTTGAAAATAATAAAATATTTGCAAACGAGCAATTCGGGTTCCGCAAGGGTAGATCTACAAGTAGCGCGTTCTTTAAGTTTTTTAAACAAGTAATGACAGGGCTAGATAAGAAACATCAAATAACTGCGATTTTTATGGATATGTCAAAAGCATTTGATCATGTGGATCATCAAATACTTCTAAATAAATTGGAAAAATATGGGGTAAGAGGAATTGCATTAAATCTTTTAAAATCATATTTAGCAAACAGATTACAAGTGACACCAATAACTAGAATAACGAAAGGCACAAAGTATGAACAAACATATAAATCAAATCCCAGAATTATTCAATATGGAGTGCCCCAGGGAAGCATACTGGGGCCACTTTTGTTCATAATCTACATAAACGATTTACCCAAATCCATAAAACAGGAACTAATTTTGTTTGCAGATGATAGCACAGCTATTTTTACGAAATACCAGCAAGATGATTATGAAACAAACGTTAATAAATCTCTTACAGATATCATAAACTGGTTAAATGTAAACAAACTAAAAATAAACATTGCAAAGACAAGCTACATGACATTCAAAAATAAAAACTCAAAAGCAACAAAAATTCACATTAACTATAAAAATGAAACATTAAAAGAAGTTAATAACACAAAATTTCTAGGCTTTCACATTGACTCTGGGCTCAACTGGAAAATGCAGATCGATCATATCTGCAAAAAATTGAATCAATCTTCCTATGCTCTCTACATGCTAAGAAAAGTTGTACACGAAAGTGCATTACTAAGCGCTTACCATGCATATGTGGGTTCTACACTCAAATATGGTGTTCTTTTTTGGGGTAATTCTCCCAACAGAGAATATGCGTTTAAAGCCCAAAAAAAAATGCATTAGGAGTATATGTGGACTTAAACAAACTGATACATGTAGACCACTGTTTACTAGATTAAAAATTTTAACTCTCCCTTCAATGTATATTTATGAGGCTGCAGTGATGATAAAACGCGATATTAGTAGTTATGAAACATTAAGAAGTGCACGACATAAAAATATGTTGAGTGTTATTAGATGCAGAACAGATAAATTCAAGATGAGTATATTTGGGATAGGGATAAAAATTTACAACAGATTACCAAATTGCATAAAAAACATCGAAAGACTGAATATTTTCAAAAATAAACTCAAAGTATTCTTAATAAGTAAAGCATACTACTCAATCAATGAATTTTTAAATGATGAAATATTTACCTAAAAACAATGATAAAAAGTGTATGTGAATCTTGAATTTAAATCTGACTAATGTATATCGACGATATTTAATCATTTACAATGTATTTTTGACAAGAGTGTAACATGAATGAATTATAATGTAATTTTGACATGAGTTTTGACATATTAAATAAGGTATGAATGAGTTTTTGATAACAAAAATATTGTATTCTTGACATGACGTTTTGACATAGTAAATCATGCTATTATATTTTTTTGACATATGTAATAATTTTAATTAATGGTATTTCATTTTCTTTGAAATGTATAATAAAATTAACTGATAATAATGTACTTTAACATGAATAATGATAGAATATATCTTATAAGACTATACAATATTGTACGCCCTGTGGGTATGTTGCAGCGATCTTTATATATATTATGATAACAACTGTTTTTCCACCTGTGACAAACAATAAAGGAATTTGAATTTGAATTTGAATTTGATACATTATAGTCTGGCACATAGGAGAGAGCAGTGGTGGCCCAGTGGTATCGGCCGCGACTTACAAGTTGTAGGACGTGGATTCGAGCCCAGACAGGCGCTTTACTTTGTGTAAATTACTTCATCACCACTGCTCTCAAAACGGTGTAGGAAAACATCGTGAGGAAACCGGCATGTCCTAGAACCAAAAATTTCGAAGACATGTGACATCCACCAACCCGCACTGGGCCCGCGTGGTGGATTACGGCTCATTCCCTCTCACAGAGAGGAGGCCTGTGTTCCAGCAGTGGGAACATTAATAGGCTGATGATGTGATGATGTGACATAGCACATAGGCTACTATTTAACCCGGTTTAATGTTCCCTTGGGATGATAAAAACGACTTCAAAATCTCTGTGTAAGGTTCATATTTGGCTTGCGCAAGTATGATCATGTTTCTGAATATTGAACCTAGCTCAAATGGCTTCCTATTCACCTTCGCTGGAATGCCCACATTCTTTCTTTGCTATATAACATATTTAAAATAAACATATAATATCTTAAAGAACGCTTTCAGTTCCTTTGTGACACACTTTCTAGGTCCTTGAGATCATAAAATTAAGTAAACGTATGCATTCCACATCCTTCTTCGACAAACCCTTTTCAGTTCACTTCAGCTCGTTTGTGGCATGCATTACCTATTGAAGTGAGGCGTGCTCAATCATTATCACCATTCAAAAATATGGTAACGGAGCATTTCCTTTCACTATAATTAGTCTTCTCCTTTCTCTGTGATATTTTTGTTATTTATTAGTATATTTATGATGTGTTATTGTATGTGTGTATTTTATGTTATTTTGTCTAAATAAATATTATTATTTAAGATATATTTACACTGACAACCCTGAATTCCTCTACTCTCGTTCAGTCCATCCAAAGGTTATCTGTAAGAGATTGCCCTGAGCGATAAGACCGTCCATTGTACACTTGCTTTTATTTTTTTGTTTTTTTTATACTTGCTTTTTTTCTGGTGTACTTTAAAGAATATAATAAATTATAAATAAAACACTTATCACGCGGGCGAAACCGCTAGCAGAAGCTAGTGTTATATAACTCACGCTTCCAAAAACACAGCTTCCTAATCAATCGCAAGATATTCCTCCAAATTTATCCTCATCTAAATGGTTTTACGAGTGCAGTGAAAGATTTATAAGTACAGGTGAATCGCAATAAAATATAGGCGCTCTCGTGAATGCCGATGACTCTCGAAGGCAGAGATTTGGCTCGCTGATCACGCGTCGATCAATGCCAGAGACGTCGCCAAGGATGGCCAGTTGCAACACCACCGGCACTACAACGTATAAAACGTACAGACGAACAGGCAAACAGTACGAGTCCTGTTCTAGCAGTACAAGCACTAACAACCCACTTCCAAGATGATGAAGCTTGTGAGTATTCATCCTTTCGTCTTATCTAGAGAAAAGTTATTTATTTGGCAAAGGGGAGAGTAAAACTGTTAACAGAGTCTTTGGGGTAGTTTTTAGAAAGTGAAAAGCACATTTACCTATTCTCGTATTTTGATCCTGTCCCTATAATTTTGAAGGTAAAACATCAATATGTATCTAGGACAGGTACAAATGACATTGAGCAAAAAACCATAAGGAAAACAGAATCTAAACCGTGTCTATCATACACGTACTTGCAGCAGTATATTGGCAACTGAATATATTGTCGTAGTTTCTAATAAAAATTACATATTTCTTTAATTTTATTTCTCTTCCAGATCGTTGTCCTCGCTGCGCTCGTCGCCATCTCTGCCGCTAAGCCCGCCTTGGTGAGCGCACCTCTAGTCGCTGCTGCCCCCGCTGCCGTTGTCACAGCCACCAGCTCGCAGTACTACCACCGCATCAACAACGGACTTGCCGCCTACGTTGCCGCTCCTGCCGCCTACGTAGCCTCCGCTGCCGCACCCTATGTAGCGGCACCCTACGTTGCCTCCCCCTACGCTGCTCCTTACGTTGCCGCTTCGGCTCCTCTCATTGCCTACTAACCAAGTGATGGGAAGTCCCTTTATGAGCTCATTGTGATACTACGACTTATTTTTATGCACTGGTTGTTGATTATAATAAAGATGTTTTGAAAAGATTTTGTTACCTTTTATTTTTCAAATTTATTTCTTGTCTTACTTGGCCAACAAACAACTCAACCTCAGTGTTATGGACCAAGTGATCTATGTTCTATGTTAGGGGGGTTTAGTTTCCGAACTTAGTCCCTCAAATGGATCTTTTTACGTGGGCCATGGCGGCCGTTGGGTGGTCATTCCAACCAGCCCACCTCCCTCCAGAAGTCAATTAGAGCTCCTGGTTTCCTCAAAACATCCGTGTAAGATCAGGGTGACCCGAGGCTTCATGTTCTTATCTGGGTGACACCTGTGCACTCAAAGAGAACGTGCGCGACTGTTTCCTCGGCCTCCATGCATGCCCTGCACAGAGGATTGTCCGTTATGCCTATTGTGTGGAAGTGTTTGTTGAGTGAGCAGTGTCCCGTGATGGTCCCCGTCACCAGATGAAGGCCATATGCCTGTCCAGGCGTAAAAGACGCCTGGTAAGCCTACTGTCCAAGGATGGCAGAGCTTCTTTGGATTGCCTACAGCCCGGTGTCGAGGCCCACCAGTTCTCCACCTGTGTCTGGGTGAATTCCTGTAGCCACCTGCGTATTTGGTTGAAGGGGATGGTGGGATTCGGTGGTGGGGGTACAACAGGCTCGGGTCCATAGACCGCCGAGCTGGATCCACGTCTCGCAAGCTCGTCAGCCGCGTCGTTGCGATCCGCTGTGTCCCTTTATCAATTGTAGTGTCACCGTGTTACGGCTAGATACAGTTATTTGTTCTAGTGCGTTGTGACATTCTAGTACTAGTTTTGATGTAATGTATTTTTCCGTAAGGATTGGAGGACTGATGCGCTGTCGGAGAGTATCCATATGTGGGTGTCTGTAACCCTCCTGGATTTTAGGGCATGGACCGCTTGTAAGATGCCCACACACTCCGCCTGATAGACGGTGGGATATATTTATATTGAAATCGTGTGAGAAGACTCCGACTCCGGTACCGGAGTCAGTTTTCAATCCGTCGGTGTATATTCTCATCTCTTTCGGGCCATAGTAGTCACATATTGCCTCTGTGAGTATTATGTTGTAGTGCCTATGAAAGTGGTGTGTTTTTGGGGCCTTGTCGCATGGTGATACTAACCTTGGTTTACGCTTGATCGCATCTTCCTTTATGCGTGTGTGCTTAATTCAGGAGTCTTTATTTAGGGAACCAGATAGGTGGAGTCTAAAGGTGGCCAGGGCTGCCTCCTCCCGCACAAATAGGTGTAGAGGTGGCAGTCCCAGCATTGCATGTAGGGCGGCAGTGGGTGTGGTTCTCATACTACTGGTGATTGCAACGCAGGCGACCCGCTGCAGTTTTTCGAGATCTCTTTGGGCTGTGCTGAGGTCTGTCCTTGGCCACCAGACCAACGAGCCATATGTGATGGTGGACCAAGTGATTAATTCGGCATTATTTATAATGTCCAGAAAACTTCAAAAATTACCAATATGCGTAGGCAATATGCTAAAAACTATTGCAATAATTGAATTAACCGGGCTTTCTGAATAATTTCCATCACTTATTGGGCAGGGTAGTAAATAGATGTGTTTTATTAAATTACTTTAATATTGACATTTATTAACGATGTGTTTTATTAAATTATTTTAATGTTTACATTGTTTATTATTATTATTATAAAATAAACGTAATGTCGGGTTGCTCTATGCCGAATTGACTAATTCGTTGAAAATATAGCAAACGTTATTGTATGCTAACAACCAAATAATTATAGAAAATAACTTTTTCGCAGATGTATGTAGCTGACCGAACATTTATAATAAAAACTATAATAATGTAATAATTATTGAATTGCCCAACAGTTACGTAGCAATATTCATAATGACACTAATAATGAAGTTTAGTTTAGGAGAGCAGTGGTGGCCCAGTGATATCAGCCGCGACTAACAAGTTGTAGGACGTGGGTTCGAGCCCAGGTAGGCGCTTTACTTTGTGTAAATTATTTCATCACCACTGCTCTCAAAACGGTGAAGGAAAACATCGTGAGGAAACCGGCATGTCCTAGAACCAAAAATTCGAAGACATGTGACATCCACCAACCCGCACTGGGCCCGCGTGGTGGATTACGGCCCATTCCCTCTCACAGAGAGAGGAGGCCTGTGTCCCAGCAGTGGGAACATTAATAGGCTGATGATGTGATGTATGAATGAAGTTTAGATCAGTATTTATTCCGTTGCCCGATTTGACTTGACTTGATTCATACTGCCCGGCCATTATATATAGTGCCTTGATTAATCACTTGTTGACATATTCAAAATTAATGTAAAATTTTTAGGTGCTTATACACTAGAGCATTTTCGCGAGCATTGTAATGTAATGTAACGTTCTTACGAATGTAAATACCGACAAATGCTCAGTTTTCTAAAGTGTTTCCATGTAATGTAACGTTTGTGCGAATGTTACCTGTAACATTTATTTGTACCTATCGTTCATTATTGATCTCACTCCGCATCAGCCGCGCTCGTGCCTTTGCTCGATAACATGTTACACCAAAATGCTCGTTGGTTTTTAAAATCAGATTGTAACAAAGCATCGAGCGTCATGTTCGAAGTCAGTTTCAAATCAATTTTAAAACAGTGAATGTTCAATGTTTTGTTACAAGTAAATGCTCTAGTCTATACTCACCTTTAACAAACGAAAACATAGATGTTTTAAAAACAGCGTCGTTGGTGTAGTGATCCTGGGTTCGACTCTCGGATCAGGCAAAGAGTCTGGAACTTCTCAGTAGCAGTCTAGATTTGTACCCCGTTAATGAAAATTAACTGGCGACAAGTGGTTGTACTATAGGGACACTTCTGCCCAACCCTTCGCGGAATTCGGGCGTGATGTTATATATAAAATAATAATAATAAAGCCTTGTTTATTCCTCAATAAAAATTACATTATTTGATAATAATAAAATTCGAGTATTTATAATAACTTAAATTTAAATTACAATAATAAAAATATAACACGAATTAAAATTAATAAAATGCAAAAAAACATTATTGTTAAGGAACAACTAATCACTATTATAAAGGATTAAGTCCGCATTAAGTCCACCTATGTATCACCATTGTACATGAAGTTTAAATAAATAAATAAAGGCTTCCTTCATTTTCCTCCACTTATCTCTATCTATTGCTATTTCCATCCAGTTATTGCCCACTGTTTTCAGTATTTAATTTTCGTCGAGCAACCTCTCTATTGGCCCACCTCTTTTTCTCTTTCCTGTCAGGGGCGGCTGTACTTTAAGTTCACTCGTGCGCTGAACTGCCAGATAATAGGTTTAGAAAAAAAATAAAAATGTTTAATAATATCTGATTAACGATCTATTCAATATTCACAAAATTATGACGAATCAATTTAAGCTCTTTGTTAAAGTAATAAGACGTATATTGCTGTAAAAAATATTCCCCGTGCGGTAGGCTAAAGCGCACGGCGAGAGTTCATACAACTTCTACGAGAAACAAGCGAAATCGCCTGGCGCGTGAGACAGAGATAGTTCAATAGAAAATGTACGGCAAAATATGACCACTCTCGTGCGCCGCACTAGCGAACCGATGATTACCGAGAGCGGGCATCTCGCCTGCTCTCGGTACCTAATTGACGAACGACATTTATCTTCGGGTCGAGTACCAACATTACAAGTTGTATAACGACGTAACTAGATGGCGTTGGCGTCGAATTAGAAGTCGCTAGCGAGTTGGTTTGCCGATTTACATAGGGTCCTGTGAATTTTAGTAAATCTACCCAGTGAGACGGTAAAGTGCACTACTGCTTCTATGATCCACCAGCCGCCACTGTTCCTGATTGCTCTTTCCAAGTGGATATCTTTTTGTCCATCTATCATTGGTCATACGTGCAACATGGCCAGCCCATTTCCATATTTTTTGTTTAAAGTGTAGTAGAGAATCTATAACTTTAGTTGTATTTCTCACATATTATACATTTAACCTTTTATGTTTCAATTCTATATTATTAGAGTACTCCGCTCCACGGCTCTTTGGTTAGTTTGTATCTTATTACTAATGTGTCTGTTGAATATACATGTTTGTGATGCATAAGAAAGAGAAGGCAATATGCACGAGTCTAAGACTTTTTTCTTCAGTCTTATAGGAATCTTTGATTTAAGAACTTCTTTAAGACTCCAAAATTTGTTCGAGGCCATGCTCACTCTTCTAATCTGTTCATCTCGGTGTCTAGATCTTTTTAAATGATGTTATGTATACTGGTAAAATAATTTCAATTTTGTATATCAAAACTTCCCCTTCTTGCTGGCTAAAAGGGCGATAGCTTTTTCTCGTGTTTTTGATCTTTACGAATACCATGTTAAATATTACTGAAAGAGTAAGGTACAATTAAATGACAAACAGTGCATCCGAAACCTGTGATAAATGTAGGACTCATGGCTGTAAAATCCTTTTGATACTAGCGTAAATGCAAGCAACTTCTGATCGCGAACTCAAATTACCTACGTAAATTTTATTCATTCGCTACATGTTGATGGCAGAATAAAACTAATATATTACCTAACGTAGCTCGTACATTTTCCTCGAGGATAAAGGTATAAGATAAACTGAGAAGCAACATATTATAAATGATTTGATGCTCATCAAATTTACACTGTTCTCAAATTATGTAGAAATGCTACGAGCATTTCTACGTAGGGGAGGGTTTATCTAACATTCTCGCGATTGTTACCACCTTCGCCGTTTTATTGTCATACTGATACATTAAACTATCTCAAAAATGCACGTAGCATACCCGGGCACAAGCCGCTGCTGAGCGCTCTGTCCGTTGCGGGCTACGCGCGCGGGTGTGCAGTTAGACCGTGCGCGGCTCCACGAGACTTCTCCAAGGCATACGGCTACCACGCCGGTCAAAGGTACAATCGATTGCAGTGTAACGGTTTGATGATCATTATATGAGATACATTTTATTTCAAGATCTTGATTTGTCCTCAATAGTTTTAAGCTCTTGAACACTATCTATGTTGGAGTCGTGTAATCTTGAGGATTAGGCACGTTTAAAACATGGTTTATATTAAGTTATAATAACTGGTGTGAATAGGTTAAATGCAATTAACATCGCTCGTTCTTTGCGAAATTACTTCAAAAGTATTATGTTGATTGTGCAGCTGTAAACTGAGTTATAATTGCGGAGAGAGTCAGCTGATATCCATAATGTACTTTTCTAAGGTTGTTTACATTGATCACAGCAGAATTAAATATTAGTGTCAAATTTGACAAAGATTTTTACAGGGATCGATTGGTGTAAACAGTATTAGAGGTCAAACCGCACTACGCGTCAGCGGAGCGACGCGACGCGACACGACCAAATATACTTTGTATGATATTGTGGCAGACATGCAATGCGGCAGTCCCAGAAAGAGATAGCGGGATGAGGTGGATTAATTTTCAAAGAATTGACCTGCAATGTCATTAGACCGGGAAAAGTGGAAAGAGGGAGGTCTTCCACTTTTTTCCTGGCTAGACTAATACAAGGTTATTGGTAAAACACTAACAACACACATTTATGCCCGCATAACTCGCCAAAATGTATGGATCAGCTGTTTCTTTTTTGTTAAATTTTTTAAAGCCATATAACAAATGATGTTGTTTATGAAATTAGCAATACAGCCCTGCATGGTTGCTGGTATTTTACCAATAACTCTATATAATAAGAGAGAGAGCAGTGGTGGCCCAGTGGTATCAGCCGCGACTTACAAGTTGTAGGTCGTGGGTTCGAGCCCAGGCAGGCGCTTTACTTTGTGTAAATTATTTCATCACCACTGCTCTCAAAACGGTGAAGGAAAACATCGTGAGGAAACCGGCATGTTCTAGAACCAAAAATTCGAAGACATGTGTCGCAGTTACGCCTAGTGCGGTCTGACCTTAAGGCGATATATACACCCCAATGCTAACGCAGTACTGGCCGTGCTCCCGCTCGATGCCAAAATATCAAAATTGAACCTCCTTTTGAACAGTCTTTTTAGCAAAATATTATTTGATTTACATATGCTATGTTAGTGATGAAGAAATACCAGACATCAATTTTTCTGTGTAAAATTATTTTTAAACATCCAAGTCATTTTGGAGGAGTTTCCAAAAGTTGCGAAAAAATATCGTGCTGTGAATTATTTTTTTAAAGCAAAACTATTAGTTACACGTAAAAACCTTGTGTTCAAAATTATATACATGAATCAATAATAAACATATATTTTTTTCAAACCTTTTAACCTAGCCGTTACTAAGGAGTATGCTTTAGAAAGTTACCGTTTTACGGCACTAAAGCGTATGTAGGCCCTTAACGCTATATTGAAACGAGAGCATATTTTATTTGTTACAAACTGACCCGCAGTTTTTAGTTCAGAATTGCTTTTGTTACCTGCTAGAAAAAATGGAGGAACGAAAACACTAGGTACAAACAGGACAAATAAATACATTATTATTTTTGTGTCAACCGCCATCGAGTACTAAAATCCATTTCGTACTTATATCGTCTGGATAAAATATACATAATATTCTCGAGTGAATGAATAAATTATTAGTTTCTTACCTTTGAGTAACTATACACTAGTATAATTCCTCGAATGTAGGAACCTGATTATCCATAACCCTCTTGGAACGATATTTGAACCCCTTGACCACCATAGCTCTCTCGTCGTCATGACCATAAGGACATTGAAACCCCTCGAGAGTTTTGTATCTAATACTTTTGATATACCTTACATGAGATACCTAGTACTTGTTCCTGCTGCAGTACCTTGTTAGCACCGACAAAAATTACGACCTTTATCGCTATAAATGTGACTTGGCATCCCTCTACGACACGCTCATTCTGCTTTATTCTACGATGAATGAAGTGATAGTTATATATATCAATTTAATTTAAGAATACCATACACACCCAGACATTTTGCCTTTGGTAAAGAGGAGCTTGACACGTTCTTACCCCAAATGTTAAATTTAGCAACCGCTTTTTAATGCCTCGTTTTTTACCTACTTGCTTTGATATAATTATGACGGTAAAATCTACACCTGTGTGTGTTAACATAATTTGCAGTTGGCAGGATGTATTTTGTATTTCACATAATAATGCCATGATTAAGGAGTGTTTTCATAGCGACATCCCTTCCTGGAATACAATCAATTTGTGTGATAAAACCAAATGTCTGCCAGGTTCCAGAATACGTGTTTGCGTTTATGTGCGTCTTCTGTCAGACGACCATTGCATGAACTGCTCCATGACTTGGCTAGTACGAGTATGTACCTTTTTACAAGTTTTCTTTAGTTTTACCTGTCCCAATGTCTGTTTTTAAGTAATCAAAGCATTTCAGTTTATATTTGACCTATTTCCCGGTGTTCTATTTTGCACACGCGTTCTACCGACAATTTAATTTTGTAATACATATAAAAGTTTGTTTAATCTCTTTCTTAAGACATGATTTTCATGCAGACATGGTTTTTTTTTAACAATGTGATCAAATTTTGTAACCACGACTCGATCACGCACGTTCAATGTCAGAGACGTCGCCGAGGATGGCCGGTTGCAACACCACCGGTGTCTGCAACGTATATAACGTACTGACTAACAGGCAAACAGTACGAGTCCTGTTTTAGCAGCACAAGCACAACCAACCCATTTCCAAGATGATGAAGCTTGTAAGTTTTCATCCTATCTTCACGTCCAGTGTAAAGTAGTTTGAAATCAGTGAAAGTGAAAAAAATATATTTTGGGTTAACTTTTTTTTCATTTTCTAATATTCTCTTCATAGTTTAATCCTGTTTTATAGGCTCAAATATATTGGAGCCACTCCTCTAGGCACATAAAAAATCTAGGACAGGCTCAAAAGACAGTGAGGTTGAGGATAAATGTAATCTTAACTGTGTCTCCTAGTTATCGTTTACGTGCAGGATTGGTGATGGCTATTTGCCAGCAGCTGAATATTTAAAAAAATCTATTATCAGAGAACCCAACAGTGACTTAATCATAACACTTTTTTTCCTTTACAGATCGTTGTCCTCGCCGCGCTCGTCGCCATCTCCGCCGCAAAACCCGCCTTAGTGAGCGCACCCCTAGTCGCTGCCGCTCCCGCCGCGGTCGTCACAGCCACTAGCTCGCAGTACTACCACCGCATCAACAACGGACTTGCCGCCTACGTTGCCGCTCCTGCCGCTTACGTCGCTCCCGCTGCCGCACCCTATGTAGCGGCACCCTACGTTGCTTCCCCATATGCTGCTCCTTACGTTGCCGCATCAGCCCCTCTCATTGCCTACTAAGTCATTTGAGTATTCCTTCGTGAGCTCATTGTGATACTTCGACTTAACTTGCACTGGCTGTTGATTATAGTAAAGATGTTTTGAAGAGTTTTTGATATCTTTTATTTTCTCTCCTTAGACTCATGCTGCTGACATAGTTGACCTTTATTACGAGTCTGTCCTATTAAATGACAGATAAAAACTTGTAGATATAAAAACTTGAGTAGACAGCAATCGTTTTTGTATAACTACACGAATAATAATTAGGCAGTTATAGGTATAGTACTATTTCTCATTCACTCGTTAGTTTATGGTAGGTAATGCTAAATCCGTGTCAAATACCTATTCGATCGATCAGGAAACAAACTGTACAATAAAAAAATTACCTATATATTAAAAATTTACCTATATATAAGTACATACCATTTTATGTTTATTAAAATTTCCTACATGTAAATATGGTAAAAGCATTTTAGAGGATTCTTCATCACATTGTATTCCGTACACAAAGGGCACCTAAAAATGTATTATTTATTACACATATAGGTAAATAAATTAGATGCGGATCCTCTTCAGAAGGTATCTTGAACGAGGCCAACGACAGAGCTATCCAAGTGTCCAGGTGGTCAAATTCTGGTCGGCCAAAAGTTTTAGTCCAATCGAAACGCAAAGAAGAAGAATTGTACAATTTGTCAAGCAAAATGCAACAGCTGGGCAAACGCCTCGGTCCTGTATTTACAAACTGCATGTTTCTGCATTACCATGTTTAGATTCGGTTAGAGCTCTTTTATTATTTATTTATGTACACACAAAACACTTAAGGTTACACTTGTCGAAAATTCTTCCATACAAACGTAGTCTAGGGATTATTCCACTGTTTGACAATGTACGTTCAAAATAAAAAGTGATATCAATTTGTCTCATCATTATCTAGCCCTGTATGGAAACAAAAAAGTAAAAAAAGTAAATATTTGAAAGTTATGAGCGTCGAAAGTTCCACATTTCGACACTAATTTTAATGCATTTTTGGGCGCGAATAAATACCATAAGAAGACGGCAAATTGCAAAACAGCCACCATACAGGGATAGATTAATAGTTCAACAATGTAAATAATTTTATTTTGAACAGATACGTTCAGTCGTTTATTTATGATATCCAGACTCCCAAAGGTCTGTTTATAAAATTTCGCACGCTCGGTTTCGTCCTAAATCATTATCCATTTCGCTACAAATTTGCAAAAGTGTGTATTCGTATGCGAACTAGCTTCCTACTGCTCATCACAGCATCTATCTCTTCCGCACGTGTTGTCGGTTGATATAAAATGCATTTTAACCTCGCGCACAAAATAGTTCGTGCCGTCGACTAGTGTAACGTAACAGAGGAAATAAAGAATACAGATAGAAGAAAACAACGGTACTGCATTTTATCCACGGATTTTATCTCATTTAAGGATCTAGAAGATTTTAAAGTCGACGCAGGCAGTCATGGGCGCTAGCTTCTTAGTTAATAATACCTTAGATAAATCTAAAAGCTCTCTAGATATAAAATAACATCACGCTTGTTGTCCTAAAGGTGCAGGCAAAGGTGCTACTAAGAAACCCACTAAGGCTTAGCACGCATTGCGATTTTTTAATCGCACGATTTTTTTTCGCTCATTGTGCGACACGGAATTTTATGTAGCTACACGCATTGCGGTAAAAAAATCGCGGAGCAATAATACCGCAAGAAAGCCGTGTTTTGGTACAGAATCCAACGCACCACGGCGCGAATTTAATCCGCGCGACTATTTTGAGTTCTATGAACAGGTAGATAGAGACAAAAATCGCGCTGTATTTTATCCGCAGTGCGTGTTAGTTATGATTCAGTATGCGAATATAAAATTCGGAGGAATGAAATCCGAGAGGGGTAAAATCGCAATACGTGCTAAGCTAATACGTTGCTCACCCGGGCATCGAACCAGAAGATCATGCTCGGCAACAGCTTTATGCTACTTTGATATTTATAACTCTTACCGAGAAACTGTATTATATTAAAAACAGATTTTATTTCTTCAATCATTAATTGTACACAAAGAAATTAACAATATTCCCTTTCAATAAATTGTATTCATGTTGGTGGGTACTTAATTGAATTATTTGTCAATGACAAGGTTTTTTACTAGGCGTATTGTCGAAGATTTCTCTGAATTAATGTTAATGGCACAAGGTCCCTTCAAGGACTTCGGATTCGACTTTGTTTTGTTCGAAAATAGGTCTAGGTTGTCCACATAACTGTGAATCCTGAAAAAGAATAATTGGTTACAAATACTATGGGTACAGTGGAACAAATGTTTCTTACTCAGGTAGGAACGCCGGAGATTTGAACAAAATTATTAATAACTACTCGTAGCTGTGCCCGCGGCTCCGCTCTCACAGAGTTGGCCAACCCTACCCTACTTACCTTCCTGCCTACCCTACATACCTACCCACCAATTATTTTTCTAAGGTCTTAACACCGCCATTCAGAAAATGACTTCAAATGCACAACGCCAGCTATCGAATATCCAGTTCAACTGTCAGAGTATCTGAATTGCGTGTATTGTGGTAATTTTACTTCTTGAACACTTTAAATTCATCTAACTTTTGATAGAGTGAACCGATTGCGATAAAACTAAGTAATTCTTCAAGTTATGCACATTTTTTATGTATAAAAGTTATCTACATTGGTTTCGTACATTTCACGTGATGCGTGCACAAATAAACAGACAAACAGACAAAAATTCCAAAAATGCTGAAATTGGGTTCTGTTGGTTATCCTTTAACACCCTGGCTATTTTCTCGGATTTTTTTTCAATGTCCAAAAATTACTTTTCTACAGATTTATTATATGTTTGATGATATAATGTACAAAAAATAACTAGTTAATCTATACACGTTGATACACATTATGCTTGTACATTTTCCACAGGCGCTAATCGCCTGACATTCTTAAATTTTATAGGTTTATCCCTGCCCTTTAATTATAGGTAACAGTAATGTATATAGTATAAACTACGTAAATTTATTTGTAAATACAAGTAGAGTTTTCTATTACGAAGTTAAATAACTTCTAACGCCATACAACGTGGCAATGCTGCCAGTCTTTTGACGCATTCCAGTGGTCAGCGATGTAGAGCAGTTTTTCGACGCCATATTTTAAACATTGTTATTTTAGCCTTAGTTGATTTTTATTTAAGTGTATATATGTGTAATTATTAAGTATTTTATACAATGTACATAGCTAATTACCTCCCTGAATAAATAAAGTTTTACTTACATCTCACGCGACGATGGGGAGAGACCAGACGGGATGATCATAATGCCTTGGAAGGTGGGTAAGCATTTGGTGTGGGATGCAACATGTGTCGCCACCCTTGCGCTTTCCCATCTTCATTCTTCTTAGCACGGCGGGCTGTGCCGGGGCGGCTGCGCTGGTGCATAAAACTTCAAACGGTGCAAGTACAACACCCTTATTGGAGGCTATGTATTTGAGCCGTTTGGGGTTGGAACATTAGGTCCATGGGGTCCAAGTGCTTTTTCAAGATGTAAGCATACAGTTAGTCGACTCTTCACGTGACCAGAGAGCTGGGCCAGAGAATCAGCATTGCCATCCAACGTGGCAAAGCTATTAGCGTTCTGGGCACTTTTCACTTTGTCAGCGATGTGGACGAATTTTTTGACGCCCAATGAGCCCTGCCCTTTTTATACGCGTTCGTAGTTTTTGATTTAAGTATATATAAGTAGTTATTGTTAATTTAGTATTTTCTAATATGTAAACTTACTGTAGGTAATTACTTACAGTTTTATCTAAACTATAAACGCCTAACAGCAGGCTCAGAGCATTACACTGAGAAGCAAAAAATTAAAAGACAATACGCCTACCTGTTCGTAGGTGGCTAATAAAACTACAATTTATCGCCAACAGAGTGCGAAAGTTAAAAAAATACAACAGGCGCTATACAAAACTGTCTCAAGGTCTGCTTTCAATTGAACCCTATTACAATATCTAATCAACACTAGACTACACAAAATACATACTCAGGTAAACACTTGATTATTGGTTAACAGGTACACGAGTCTTCAATTAAGAAACAGTTGGCACGACAGAGTGATAAGTTTATAAGCTCATCATCATCATCATCATATCAGCCGAAAGACGTCCACTGCTGGACATAGGCCTCCCCCAAACGTCGCCACATTGACCGGTCCCGTGCGTCTCGCAACCAGCGGATCCCCGCAACCTTCATCATCATTTTCAACCTTCGTCATCGGTCCACCTGGTGGGAGGCCTTCCAACGCAAAGTCTTCCAGTTCGCGGTCGCCACTCCAGAACCTTTCTGCCCCAGCGACCATCCGTTCTGCGAGCAATGTTACCTGTCCACTGCCACTTAAGTTTGGCAATTCGGGCTATGTTGGTAACCCTGGTTCTCTTGCGGATTTCTACATTTCTGATTCGATCACGCAAGGAAACTCCGAGCGTAGTCCTCTCCATTACCCTTTGAGTGACTGTAAGCTTTCCGATGAGGCCCATTGTAAGCGACCACGTCTCAGAGCCATATGTCATCACTGGCAACACACACTGGTCATAGACTTTCGTCTTGAGACACTGGTAAGTTAGATGAGAAGACACTAAACGCTGCCCAGCCGAGTCGGATTCGACGGTTGATCTCTTTCTCGAAGTTGGCCCTACCCAACTGGATCGTTTGTCCCAAGGTAGACATAGTCGCCCACAACTTCGAGTGTAGAGTCTCCAACCTTGATAGGAGTGGGTGTAACATGGTCATTCAACATCACGTTTATAAGCTATTCTTCTATTAATGCCCAGTATTTTTATCCGTTCCGTAGGTAACTCAAAAAATGATGAAATATGCTAACCAATGGTTTCAGTTTAAGAAATGGTCAAATAATTTACTATCCACATTATTTGATCATTTGTGATGACAACAATTGATGAAAAGACGCATTTTAGCGAATTTTGAAACCATTGGTTAGCATATTTAATCATTAGTTAACTACGGATAAAACACTAAGCCTGAGTTCACTTAACGAATATATCGTTTAACTTGTCTCTTTCTGGAATCTCGAATAATAAAACTTCGGCGATAGAACTTTGTGCGTGTCCTTACAGTATAAATAAAATGTTTATTCTTCAATAAATGTTTTTTTGAAGAGTTGGATGCAAGACGCACAAGAACTGCCGATATGGTGACACTTGGAGAGGCCTTTATTCAGCTGTGGGCGTATTTCGGTTGAAATGATGTTGACAAAATATTTTATTTAGACAAAACAAAGTAACAAATTCAGCAACTACGTATTTTCATCGAATATTTCTAGAAAAATCTATTGGCTAAAACACTTTCAATTTCGAATAATTTTTATTCCAACAAACCCAAATTAATTCTGTATTAGAACAAAAGAAAACGTTAATTGCCTATAAGTACCAACCTCTAGTTAATTTATCCCAAGATTTCAATAATAACATTGTATTACATCTCAAGGTTGTTTATAATAACAACATCTAACTAAGAACCTTGAAATAAATCAATGAAGCCCCTAATATTCTCTTGAAGCTTATTTTACGATGATCGATGAAACTATATTTACTGAATTTCCAGAGCTTTTGTTTCGATTATTATCAGTCTATTATTAAAATTTTGGACTTTTCGGTTTAGTTAAGAACTTGTAATTTAAGGCTATGTTATCTACCCACGCAACGCATCTTTGTTTATCATCTTCTTGGAATTTTATGAAATAGGTACATGTTTTGGGGGTCCAATTAAGTAAATTTTCAGTTTAATCTGGCAAACAGGAAATTTTACAAAGTTTCTGAGTAAATTGAACCTCAATCAACGCACACAACAATCTCATCACTTAGCTTTTGCCAATCTCCTTTTTTAGTGAATAGGCAAGTTCTGAAGCAATCAAACATACCTACGTGCTATCTGCATTACCGATAATAACAAGTTCCAGCCAATCTATTCTGTAATGAGAAAACTTAAATAAAGCGAACTGTAATGCCACCTCAAGCTTTGGGTTGACAGTTCATTTCAAGCTGACTTCGCCTAAGATTTCACGGTGAGATGTTTAGAGAATAGCACTACTGGTGTGTAGCTATAGTTGTTGGTATCTATAGCCACTATTAGCTACGTGCTTATAAATACGAGACTTGATTTTCTGTCAAAGCATTTTTGCTGGTTAATCAAGTATTCCAAAACCATTTAATATCCGGAAAACGGAATTTTCCTACCAAAAAATATGCTAGTATTATATTATCTGTGCAAAAACTATGTAAATGTGTACGGAAGGTGAAAAAAAGGATTCCTTCCGCCCACATATTTCCCTTATAATCCTTAACATGTGTTTCATTAGGTACTTCGTAGAATCGTAGTAAGCAAACATTCTTCCAAAGGTCTTCAGCTTAAACCTTAAGGAAAAATCGGCTTAACAATATAAATGATATTTCCCTTTAAGGAGGAAAACGATGTCCACAGTCGCCTGTGTGTTCAGTCCGTTGACGTCCCGCAAAACGTACACCCGCATGTCTTATCCGCAGGCAATTTATGATTTAAGATTAGACATTCAACTAAGTAACCGCACATTGAATTCTACGGCATCTCGATCGAGCATTGACGAATTTGTCAATTAAGTAACCAAAAGCAGGTTAGTGGGAGCGATAACTAGGCAAATACGATATTACGAGTGTTGTGTTGTCCGCTGGTACTTTCCCAATGGCCCATCGTTATTATTCCCAGAACGTTTTCAATACGATTTTTGTAGCCATCAAGGTCCGTGTCCTTACCCATTGTACCATTAGGTATTCTGCGACACCCGCCACGTTGCCTCACCACGATGCAAAATTTGTTACACCTATATAAAAGAGGGGGTCCAATATTCTAACGCCCGCATTATAATATCAAAAGCGGCCGGAACAGGGGGCCTTCAAAATGATGCGAACGGTACAGTCATATTCAATTGACAAAAAAATATAAATATGTTTACATTGAGATTGACCTTCTATGTATTGTGGATTTTTTGGTTACAGGTATTGCTGTTATTATCGATATGTGGTTTGGTGAGGAGTTCGGGAGTGCACGGTGATGGATCGGCACAATTCGCGCATGTGGCTGCTATAGGACCTGCACCAGTGCCCGTTCCGGCTCCAGTGGTCACGGCAGCTAGCTCACAATACTTCCAAAGAACCTTCAACCGTCTGGTAGTGCCTCCAGTAGTAGCACCTGTTGCTCCAGCGGCACCTCCACCCCTACAACCAGTTTTTCACGTTGCTCCAGCCCCAGCTCCAGCCCCCACAGTATTTGTGGAACCTACTAGAGCAGTTCCTGTCGCTGTTAACCCACTGCCGCCTCAACCAGCACCAGTTAATCCGAATGTGGCAATAGCAATCGCGACAGCTCACGCCGCTGCACCCGTCGCCACTATTCTGCTGCCACCATATCCCTACGGATTTCCACCAAACTTTGGTTTCATCCCTCAGGAACAACCTACTAACGTACCTGACGAGAATAACAAGGAACCAACCACTCAGTCAACTACGCAAGCTGAGACGCCAACAACGCAAGAGCCCGAACAAACCACGCCTATTCCATCGAGCAGTGACGACAACTTTGTGCAACAAGCGCTGCCTTCCAACGAAGATGTGAATTTCAATCAATACGGCGCGCCACTGCCACCGCAAGATGTTAATGATGAACAGTTCCCTCCTAACCATCCTGGTCCGCAGTTCCAGCCGAATCTACCTCGCCCTCAGTTTATACCTCAGCAGCCTCGCCCTCAGTTCCAGGGACAACCACCTCAGGGACAGTTCCAACCTCAGCTGCCACGACCACAGTTCCAGCCTCAACAACAACAGGGACAATTCCCACAGCAACAACCCCAACCTCAGTTCCAGCCACAGCAACCTCAGTTCCCGCCACAGCAACCTCAGTTCCCACAACAGAGACCTCAGGGACAGTTCCCACCACAACAACCTCAGCCACAGTTCCCACCACAGCAACCACGCCCGCAATACCAACCTCTGCCACAAGCGCAACAACCACGCCCGCAATTTCAATCAGTGCCACAACAGCCGCGGCCACAGTACCAACCAGTGCCACAGCAACCTCACCAGCAGTACCGGCCCCAAGCACGTCCGCAACTACCCCGCCCAGTATACCAGGCCCCCCAACAACCATGGCCACAGCAACGTGCTAGACCCCAGAAGCTGAAGACTTCAGTAGAAGTTGTGCCCGTTCCACTGGCGTACATCACTCCTCCACCACTCCACAAAACCCACGCACATGTTAAAGTGGTGAAACATGTCTATACATTCGTCCCCGCCAGTCATGCTAAAATCATTGTGAGACCTGTTAAATCTAGGGCTGTTCGTCTGATTAAAGTCAAAAAAGTTCATCCGCAGAATTTAAGGGCTAATGCTAGAGACATTGAAGTCACTACTTTCAGCCCGTTTCCAAGGCCCAACACTAAGCCGCCTAAGATATAAGTTTGAAATAGTCAATTTATACACTTGTTAATGAAAATGCACACTGTAAATATGGTTAAGATTGAGTAAATATAGATATATTTATACTTTTGTATATGTTTGTTTTAATTACATTTCCTATGCCATTACATTTTTATAGTCTCGGTCTAGGCCAACTAGACATTATTAGTTGTGCAACTGTTGTGGTGCTGGAAGACGTGCACGCTTTGTCAATGACACTGGACCTATAAAGTAATGTAATGAAAGTGACATTTGCATGACAAGCAAGGGGTTTTCCATGAATTTATGAACATGTTACGCGGCATGATGTTGTACTCGTAATATTAATTTTGAAGTTACACGTAGCATAACTTCTAGCGAAGTGGAAAAGCTGACAGCCAAAACACTTAGAAGTAGAATATGAACGATCAACATCAAGATAAACATGCTAATATTTGCCTTACCGAAAATACAATTGCGTTTGGAGTTTGTGATACAATGATAAAGACTGATATTAATCGCATTAGTGCCGACGTGCACTTGATGTTAGACGATAAGCCTATGTGTAATTCGTTGGCACGCACTACAACAATGACAATAAAATGTGTAAATCGAAACCAATTGCAACCTATTTACCGACTGGTCAAGCACGAGTCTATCAACAGTAAAAACTTTTCCTAAAAGAGAGATCTTATTTTTTACGCATTGTGGGTCATACGTACGTCAAGAAAACCTGTTGAAAATATTTTGACTTGTGATAATATACTTAATTCAGCACATTTTATTAGTTTTTTGGAAACTTATTGTCACTTTTTTGAAGAAAACATTAAGATTTATCTAATGAAAATACAAAGCTTAGTCGATATTGAAATAGTTAAAACCTTGAAGCTGAGTCGTGCCACTTATTTATTCAGCAGACGCGAGGAAATCGTGCGTTAGAAACAACCATACGTAATTTCCCAAGTACGACAACATAATCGAGATTTTATGAAAAACCGATTTAAATAATGTACTGTCGCCTCATTCTTCATTCTATCAGGTGAATTTTTGAATAGGGACAATCAAGGCAAGACTTGAACTGTTGTAGCTACAAAAAAACATTATTAGTAGTCTTGCCTCTGGTTTAAATAGGTATAAATATATTATTTCATCCACAAAACATTTCAATTCAGCCTTAATTCCTACATAGATTATTTGCTGCAATAGCCCAAGTATCACCTAAAAACTAAATTTTTTTTTTTAACAACTTGCTTTAACCCCCCGGCCGGCTCGCTCCCGTGGCGCACCCCACAGGATCCGTTTTCAGGATAAAAAAGCTTATGTTTATCAGGAATAATGAAGTTTTATACTGGTGAAAGAATTTTTAAAATTAGGTTAGTAGTTTTTGGATTAATCCATTACAAACAAACTTACAAACAAATATTTCATCTTTATATTATCACACTAATATTATAAGTACGAAAGTTTGTGAGTGTGTGTGTTTGTATATTTGTTACTTCTTCACGCTTAAACGGCTGGACGGATCTGGATGAAATTTGGCACAGATATATATTATAGTCAGGAATAGCACATAGGATACTTTTTATCCCGGGAATATGTTCCCTCGGCATAATTTTCGACCTTCACGCGGGTGAAGCCGCTGGCAAAGCTAGTATTATTACATAGTGTAGATAGTGTAGACTACGTCACTTCAGGTGACAAAATTAGCTACAACAATAATAAAACATACAGAAATAATTTCGATGTCGACGTGATAATAACACAATATACTGATTGGCACTTTTTAGGGTTCCGTACCCAAAGGGTTAAAACGGGACCCTATTACTAAGACTTCGCGATCCGTCTGTCTGTCTGTCCGTCTGTCACCACCCTGTACCTCATGAACCGTGATAGCTAGACAGCTGAAATTTTCACAAATGATCTATTTCTGTTGCTGCTATAACAACAAATACTAAAAACAGAATAAAATAAATATTCGAGTGGGGCTCCCATACAACAAACGTGATTTTCTTGCCGTTTTTTGCGATAATGGTACGGAACTCTTCGTGCGCGAGTCCGACTCCCACTTGGCCGGTTTTTTTGCGTTAAGACGTCTCCGTTCCAGCTAATATACGGAAATAAGTCCTGAGAAGCTTTTCGAAGAAATATTAATAGAATATGAGTTCCTTGAAGAAACTATCTTAGGAAGGGTAGGATTGCAAGAGCGTGTAAGGAAACGAGAACCTTTGGCATTTGTTTAAAAATAAACATCAATAAAACTGCAGAAAAATAAAGATGAAATTTGTAAACAAAGAACTTTTATTTTTAAATGTAGACGAATCGGTTAAATGAATAAAAAGATGGCGGGGTGTGTTAAACATATCGTCACATTGCCCTATAAAGCAATATGCAGAGTTATATAGAATGCATTTATTTCGCAAATCGTATTAATTGGACAAGTAGACGCACCAAACGTTTTGGGAATACTTTCATTATGCGTACAGCTAAGGAGTGGAATTCCCTGCCGGAGTCTGTATTTCCTGAGAGCTACAACCTGGGAGTCTTTAAGTCAAGAGTGAATAGGTTTCTTCTAGGTAAGCGCGCTACATCGTCGACCACATCATCACTTACCATCAGGTGAGATAGTGGTCAAGCGTGAGCCTATCAATAATAAAAATAAAAAAGTCCCATGTTATAAGGGTAAAGCTCATTGTTATTTACCCAACACAAATCTCGACGACTACGGACTGTTACCGAGCATTCATGAAAATCCCAAGAACACATTTCCCAGCAGGGAAATCTAACCAGTGGCCTCAAGCCTCTGCATTCGAACACTTCTTTTGTGTACAATTTTTTCACGAATCAAAACCTGCAGTAGAGTGCGATAGACTGAGTTGTTTGATTGATGATTCGATGAAAAAAGAAAGAAAGTTGAAAGAAAAAAGTTGGCAAAGCAAACGCTTACAGTAACAACATAATTATGATAGTACGTAGGTAGGTAGGTACTCAAATTATTCGATACTAGTTGTCCCCCACGGCTTAGCTTCTGTCAACTGGCTACCTACCTACCCTACCCTATCCTACATACCTACCTGCCCTACCCTACACAGGGTGTGTAGGGTAGGGTAGGCAGGTATCCTACTACTATCCTATCCTACCTACCTACCCACCTATCTACGTCCAATGTGTTAAACTATTTATTTGAATAAGAATTAATATTACGTTAAGAACAATGTAACCAAATTTTGTTTTTGCCGGCAATCTACTTAAATTTAAAAAATTTAAAGGGTCCCTATTTTTTTTTTAAATAAATTATAGCCTATGGTACTCAGAAATAATATAGCATTCTAATGGTGAAAGAATCTTTGAAATCAGACCAGTGGTTTTTGAGTTCATTCGTTATACATACAAATATTTCCCCTTTATAATATTATTATTATATAATATAGTGTAGATATATGAAATTTCAATAATTTGAAACACAATAACACGACGTTATGAAGTGTAACAAATAACGGATATCGCATAACTTTTACATGCGTCACAAAGATATCGTCTCCGTCGTAGCAAAAATCGTAGACGCGTAGCACGGAATTAATATTAGTATGGCGTAGCATCAGTATGTTTAGAACCTGATGATTTTCGTAGCATTTATGTAAATATCTTTTTGTACATTTAGAAATGTTTACTACGACATCTCTGTGTGCCTGGTGAAGTATATTTTGGGCGCGAGTTGAACCCGTCAAATAAAATTATATTATGAGATACTTTTATTGCAAATCAATAATGTTAATGGCTGTAATAATCTGAATTAGAATCTGTAAACTTAACCAACTACTAAAGGATACTTACATTTAAAAAAAAAGTACTGTTAAAAACAAAACATGTGAAACTATAGATATTTTCAACAAAACCTCTAAAATAAATCTCCCCTTGACAAGCCTTCAGGTAATGCCCAAAACTGGTAATCTAGTCCAAAAGTGTTATCAGTCCGTCCAGCTTTACTGTCGTAATGATACGCGTCCCCGTTGCGTGCTCAGCGTCTAACGAGGCACTGCAATCGGTGACGAAACCGAACACAAGGTGAATCTTACACTACAGTATAAAAGGTAATGACACCAAACTACGGACATCACACTCACATCCTCTGTTCAACAGACAGACACTACCAAACCAACCAACATGTACAAGATCGTGAGTATTCGGTTTTTACTAATTTATTCAAGACAGTGCGTTTACTTTCGAAACAAGCATTTGGATTAACCTGCAACTTAGAGCAGTGGTGGTCCAGTCGGCCGCGACTTACAAATTGTAGATCGTGGGTTTGAACCCAGGCGCCTGCTTTAATTTGTGTAAATTATTTCATCTTTTAAAACGACGAAGGGCAACCAACATGTCCTAGAACCTACAAAAAATCGAATACATGTGACATCCACCAACCCGTACTGTGCCCGCGTGGTGGATTACGGGCCAATCCCTCTCAAAGAGAGAAGGCCTGCGTCCCAGCAGTGGGAACATTAAAAGGCTGATGATGATGAAAGCGATTTTATTATCCTTATCTTATTGTTTGTTTTGCTTATATTGATATTGATTATAATGTTCTACTAGGTATTCTTCCTCGCTACCCTGGCTTTGGCTGCCGCCAAACCCAGCGCAGTAGCCGCTCCTCTGGTCGCCGCAGCCCCCTTGGTTGCAGCACCTGCTCCTTTCGTCACCGCCTCCAGCTCTCAATACGTCGCCAGGAACTACAACGGCTTGTACGGTGCCGCCGCCCCATTGGTCGCTGCTCCTGGCCCAGTTGTGGCTTCTCCATACGTCGCCGCTCCATACGCTGCTGCCCCATACGTCGCCGCTCCATACGCCGCTGCCCCATACGTCGCCGCTCCATACGCCACTGCCCCATACGCAGTCGCTCCTGCGGCGCGGTTCGCTGCTGCGCCATACGTAGCTGCTCCTGCCCCAGTCCTGCCCGGTTACGCCCGGTACGCCGCCGCCGCTCCTTCCTACGCGGCGTCTCCTTACTTCGCCCCTTCAGCCCCTCTTATCGCCCTCAAGTAAACTATGACTGATTCTTAGCCCATTTTTTTATACTGAGAAATATATAACTATGTCTTAACTATGTTTTTTTTTGTGATAAATTAATTATACAACCCATATATTATATGATAACCACGCAGGTGTTGCGCTTACACAGCTACACATCATTTTTCAGTTTTCACCATAGTAAGGCACTAAATAGTAACTGAACTCGAATCTCTTCAAAGTTAGAGTGAACAGGCTTCTTCTGGGTAAGCTCACTCCATCGTCGACTTTGTCTCTGTCCCCTCTGACCTAGACTAGAGTCAAGAGTAAACCCATCTCGAATAAAAAAAATAAAAAAAAGAATCACTACATTAGAACACAAAATATCAATTAAGTACTCAATTCGTCATTGACTCACATGTTCCACAATTCATTACGAAAATCAATTAAAAAATCGTTCGTCTGTAGTCTTGTCACATCAATCCATACAAGGCGCATGTTATTATGCGTGATCCAAGTCGTGTGTTTAGTTTCAAGGAAGTTCGCCAGTCCTTGGCAAAATTAAGTACCTACGAACAAATAACGCAGTACATGTTACATAAAGAAGCCGAAGAACAAAAGGAAAATTAGAGTGGCCTATTTCTGTACAAAGCGATAATGTTTTGATAAACATATCTAAGTACGTAATCACCAAGAAAAATACTTGTTTGTAGGTCTTCCCAGACGTCGATTTGTGCTTTCCGCAAAAAGGTATGAATGGAGTGTAGACTAAAATTATCATAATTTAGGGAATGGATACAATGGTAACCTAAACGATGAATGGCTGTATCCACTTATAGGCTTTCCTTTATAAGAATGTTGTGAAGGAAGTCTAAGAGAACTACGCAGTTCTAGCTACTTAGGAAAAGAAACCACTTAGTTCACGAATCAATGTGGGTGACATTGATTCGTGAACTAAGTGGTTTCTTTTTCTTTCTACTTATTCTTATCTAATTTCAGTTCACGTTATTTGAAGAAATAAAGTACAGACTTTGTGTACTATGCCAATGTATTTTTAAGTAATTCCTTGACGTTTGTAATACTTGTCGGCTTGTTAACGGAACAAAATAATGCAAAAATGTATGGAAATTACAATTCAAATTAGACAAGGCAACTCTGTAACCACTGTCTCACAATAAAGATCTTTGACTTTGAATCATTGCAATGGATAATATTTAATAATCAATGAAAATAGTTTTAAATATGTAATTAGTGCATCATACATACCTAGGATTGCCATATGGCAAGGCTCGTGTTGGAACGCAAATAGAAAAAAAAATAAGTGAATATTTTATTTATAAAAAAACTGGTTGTCTGTAAAGTCGGTTTACGGACGGTATTTCAACGTGACAACGTCAAATACATAACGATACAATTAACGTCATTGTAACGTTACGATTATAACGTTAAAATGAGCGTAACGTTACATTGAGTAATCCTTTTTCGTACGTGCAGCCGGCGTTCATCGATTTATTAGACGTTATCACGTCAAAAAATACAAATTCTACTGTATGGAAGCAGTGCTAGACGTAGCTTTCTCATATTTTGCTTAAGAATTTAGTTTTTTAAGTCATTCTTGCTGTCCTTTTACATATATTTATAAAATTCCGTGCAAGTCGTATTGAAGTTAACCTGACACTGTAATAACGACTCCACAGTCACCGGCCGCAGGCAATTTCTTTCATCGGTCACTGGCTCAACATTTGTAAATACTCTTTCCACAGTGGCGTTGTGGCCAGGTATCGCAACAAATATTGGCATAATATGAGCATTTAGCATTAATTTGGCGCGCGTATTTGAATTGCCGTGGCTGTGCGATAAAACGGGACGTAATAGTGCTTTGGCGGGACTTCGGGACAGAAGGCCTAATGACGGTGACAGTCCTGATATATCGGGACGAATGGCAACCCTATACATACCTAATCTGTACACGTACAGGCGTTAAGAAGAAATATATTCAAGCAGGGCGAGCACGGCGTCTGTGATAGGCTTGAGTCACGCATTTTCATCACGTTTTTTGCTCCCAAACTGTGATAAAAATGTGTGACTCAAGCCTGTCACAGTAGGCCGTGCTCGCCCCACAGATCTGCGTTGCATGGGTGGCTTTGGCGAACTTCTTTTCTAATGAGTAGGCTCGAATTGAACCACTATTTCACCTGATGGTAAGCGATGATGTGGTTGAGCACGCTTGCCTAGAAGTAACTCTTGATTTAAAGACCCCGAAGTTGTAACTTTCTACATTTGGCATCGACTGGTTCAATTATCCTAATATTTACATTAAAATATAATCTAGAGTTGCTACAAGCTTCAAATATAGCCTCGGGAATAAAATATAACAAAAGAAAGAGTTCTGTAATTTAAAGCTTAAGCCGAAAAACTACAAAGTCAAAGACAAGCACGAAGAGTAGGTGTCAGATGATAGTTTCAGATGTGTGTGACTTGAACATAACCGGAGTGTTTCACCGGTTATGTTCAAGTTTTATGTTATTCGGGTAATCTATTCTGGCATAACTTTGTGCATTATAGGTAGGTACCTTAATATTTAGAACTAGCTCATTTTGTATCACAACTAAAACTTTTTTACAAAAAAATACAACAAACTTCCAGAAAAAACACTACAAAGTGAAAAATATCTTTAAGGTTACACTAGTCGAAAATTCTTCCATACAAACGTACTCTAGGGATTATTCCACTGTTTGACGATGTACGTTCAAAATAAAAAGTGATATCAATTTGTCTCATCATTATCTAGCCCTGTATGGAAGCAAAAAAGTAAAAAAAGAAAATATTTTAAAGTTCATCATCATCATCATATCAGCCGAAAGACGTCCACTGCTGGACATAGGCCTCCCCCAAGCGTCGCCACATTGACCGGTCCCGTGCGTCCCGCAACCAGCGGATTCCTGCAACCTTCACCAGGTCATCAGTCCACCTGGTGGGAGGCCTTCCAACGCAACGTCTTCCGGTTCGCGGTCGCCACTCCAGAACCTTTCTGCCCCATCGGCCATCCGTTCTGCGAGCAATGTGCCCTGCCCACTGCCACTTAAGTTTGGCAATTCTTCGGGCTATGTCGGTAACCCTGGTTCTCTTACGGATCTCAACATTTCTGATTCGATCACGCAAGGAAACGCCGAGCATAGCCCTCTCCATTGCCATTTGAGTGACTGTAAGCTTTCTGATAAGGCCCATTGTTAGCGACCACGTCTCAGAGCCATATGTCATCACTGGCAATACACACTGGTCATAGACTTTTGTCTTGAGACACTGTGGTAAGTTGGACGAGAAGACACCGCGCAACTTTCCGAACGCTGCCCAGCCGAGTCGGATTCGACGGTTGACCTCTTTCTCGAAGTTGGCCCTACCCAACTGGATCGTTTGTCCCAGGTAGACATAGTTGTCCACAACTTCGAGTGTAGAGTCTCCAACCTTGATAGGAATGGGTGTAACATGGGCATTCAACATCACCTTGGTTTTGTCCATGTTCATTTTCAGACCCACTCTTTCGGAAGCTCTACTGAGGTCATCGAGCATTGTACTGAGGCTCTCCATGGTCTCAGCCATGACCACTATGTCGTCGGCAAACCGAAGGTGAGTGATGTACTCGCCATTAACGTTGATGCCTAGGCCGCTCCAGTCCAGAACCTTGAATACATCCTCCAGTGCAGCAGTGAACAGTTTCGGAGAAATGACGTCTCCCTGTCTCACGCCACGCTGGAGAAGGACTGGTTCCGAGGTCTGATCCTGAAGACGGACTGACATGGTGGCGTTTCTGTACAGACACTTCAACACCTCAATGTACCGGTAGTCGATCTGGCACCGTTGGAGAGACTGCAGTACAGCCCAAGTCTCGATCGAATCGAAGGCTTTCTCGTAGTCCACAAACGCTAAACAGAGAGGCAGGTTGTACTCTTCGGTCTTCTGTATAACTTGCCGCAGCGTATGTATGTGATCTACGGTGCTAAAGCCTTTTCGGAATCCGGCTTGTTCGGGAGGCTGGAAGTCGTCAAACCTGCGCGCGAGACGATTCGTGATGACTCTTGAAAACAACTTGTAGACATGGCTAAGAAGTGAGATGGGCCTATAGTTCTTCAGCCGGGCATTGTCGCCCTTCTTGAAGAAGAGTACCACCACACCCCTGCACCATGCCTGTGGCGTTTTGCCCTCGAGTATGACGGAATCAAACAGCTTCTGAAGGGCCTTAAGGACCGGTTTTCCACCCGCCTTCAGGAGTTCAGCAGTGATTCCGTCATCACCCGGCGCCTTGTTGTTTTTAAGCTGTTTCAGAGCCATCTTAATCTCGTACAGGCTGACATCCGGGATATCTTCGGTATAGTGTCGGGTCAATCTAGCTCTTGGGTCGTTTGCTAGATTCGCAATGGGTTTACTGGTTGACGTGTACAACTGCCCATAGAGATTTAAAGTTATGAGCGTCGAAAGTGCCACATTTCGACACTAATTTTAACTCATTTTTGGGCGCAAATAAATACCAAAAGAAGACGTAAAATTGCAAAACGGCCTCCATACAGGGATAGATTAGTAGTTCAACAATGCAAATAATTTTATTTTGAACAGATAGATTTAGTCGTTTTTTAATGATATATAGACTGCCAAAGGTCTGTTTATAAAATTTCGCGCGCTCGGTTTCGTCCTAAATCATTATCCATTTCGCTACAAATTTGCAAAAGTGTGTATTCGTACGCGAACTAGTTTCCTACTGCTCATCACAGCATCTATCTCTTCCGCACGTGTTGTCGGTTGATATAAAACGCATTTTAACCCCGCGCACAAAATAGTTCGTGCCGTCGACTAGTGTACCCTTAATTACGGCAGTCGGTGTCAAAAAACGAAAATACAAAATCAGGAACACCTACTGCCGAAATTGAAGTTATTTTTCTCTCTTTTTTTATATATAGTTACCTACATATAAAGTAAGCAGCTAAAACATGCTCTACTTTCAAGTCACATTGCGTGCAATAAGATTTAACCCTACGTCAAACGAAACGTAGAACACGGGGCGAATCGTGGGCGGTATTTTTGTCAAGCCCGAGATTCTAAAACAATTTAATAAAAACACTGGAATCTGTACACAATCTTACTGAGTGAGTCACGTGGAGCAAAATGTGTTTTGAAACTTTTCTTTCACTCTTTGCCATTTGTCAAACACGTGCGGCTTTGAAACAGGACCTCCTTAGTTTTCCTTTGTGTAAACAAGTTAATACCTGCGTAGATGAATGCTTTTGCAATTCTGTATGTTTGACCTGTGGTCTTGAATTATAGTTTTAGAATAATAAATAAATTAATAAAATTGTTTATTGTGTCTCAAACGGTTACATTTACAATTGTGAATGAGACTGCCCCATTAAGTAGTTAATAATACTTGTGTTGGGGTGTGTTCTTAAAAATGCAGTTCGTTATTCAAATTTTATAAAGTCTCAATATTGTTAACTATCTATTAAAGGAATAATCCCTTCTTCCCTTAATAGATAGTAAAAAAAAATAAGATAGTAAAATTTGAATTAAGAACTGCATTTTTAAGAACACAGTGGAACATGGGCTTATAAATTAGCAGTTCTGTTTAATTGTGAGAATGATGTGTATGTGTGACTACAGTAGTGTGTGCGTACGTGTAAGTGTTAGTGTGTGTTCAACTATGTATTTGCAAGGTATAACATTGTGATAAAGAAGATAAGTATTCATGTAAGTCTGGCTAGAATATGCTCTGTTTCTTCATATGTTATAGTTTTTAACCACTCGGTTATCACTTTTTTGCATTGATGCGAGACCTCGTGATGGAACTTTACTTTAGGCTGATTGGGTACCCATGGAGAGCAAGCCACAATAATATATTTTCGCCTCCTAGCCTGGCTTTCTAGGTTAACTGGAATGTATTTGTGTAAATAAAGAATGATGTTTATAAGGTATAGTTTTCGTAGATTAGACTGAACGATAGCTAAGTGAGCTATCATTCATGGTGTTTTCAGGCGGCAAAAGCGAAAAACATAACATTTTGTCCTTTTTCAGTTAGATTTTGCCTGGACATGGCAACAGGGACATATGGCAACGGACCAACACCAACGGCAACATTCAAGGAGAATCTTGCCAACAAGTGCCAGACAAGAAAATATGACAGCTGTGATAAGAAGTCTGCTTCATCAAACATCGTGCTTAATCTGTTTGATCGTCGACTGAAGACATATTGAAAAAAAAGTCGTCAAGGGGTACATTGTAAGAAAAGCAATTGACTTTATGGAAAACGTTTCAATTAATAATCCAGCAAAGGTTGTTAGAATTCCATTCTGCGTAAAGTTGTACTAGTACTAGTACGTCAGAAGAAACGTGTTGACATTTCAAAAATAAGGGGTTTATTGACGCAGCTCGTTAAAATATTTTTGTAACTGGAGCTTTCCATTTATTAAAATCAGTATAGCTTGTTGCCTTGAATTCGCCTGACGCCATTTAAAATAAAATCCATTACCTAGTCGATACCTACTCGATATTACAATAAGCAATTTAAGGTGTATCCTTTCGCAGCTCCATTTCTCCGTATCGGCAGCGGCGGTGGCGCGCACTTCTGAATGCCAATCACTTGGACTAGTGACGTGCTACACTGAGCCAATTACTATGCGATACGTACATGGTGATTCTGTTCGTTCGCATAATATCGGGGGCGGCCTTCATCCGTGAACTAATTCACCGAATAGTTATTTACACAAGTACAATTTAAAAACCCTTGATACATTTTTATTTCATGCTACATAATCTATCTAGTAGTAGACACGCTCCGATCGACAATCTATTCAACACGAAATTGTGGCACGATATCTTGCGAAAGCAGCCCGATTCCAACAGTAAAAAACATACCGTCGAATTGAGAATCTTTTTGAAGTCGGTTAAAAAGTAAAATCAGGAAAAAGTTCAAAATATGTACTAATCTACGTCAACGCTTTATTTAAATAAAAACGAGTTCCAAGTATTCTTTTCTATGTCAACTTGGAAGGAACAGCAACAAAAAATATTTGGTACAGAGTATTTTTTAAATCATGAATTCGCAAAACAGTAATAATCAGAAAAAGTTTCTCTTTGGCACTATACTATATACTCTATACTTCTATACTAATATTATACATTTTTTTTGTTTTTTTGTTTTTACCTAATAGGCACCGAAACTACTTAACCGATTTGAAAAATTCTTTCACCACTAGAAAGCTACATTATTCTTGAGTGACATAGGCTATTTTTTAATCCCGAAAATGGATCCTGTGGGTTGGTCCACGGGAGTGAAGGCGCGAGCAACAGCTAGTTAATTATAAATTAATCATGAGATTTTCAGAATAGCAATTGCCCGAAGCAACAAGAGGAAATTACTTAGCCATGGCCTTAATTTGACTATGTCAATGGCAAACCTTTTTTCAAATGCCTCCTGACTGAAACGCAATCCTACTTCCCACTATAAATATGAAATCTTGTATGTTGTCTTGTATGTTGTTCTTGTTAATCAATCACGTCTTTACGGTTGAACAGTATTGGATGGAACTCTACTCACGGATAGACGATGACCAAAATAGAACATTGGACTTTTTATCCTGGTAGTACGTGCCTATGAGATAATTTTCGACTGTCACGCGGGCCAAGTTTGTTATTAATAAGTTATAACATTTGATATAACTAAAACTTTAATATTATTATAAAATATTGTAAATTATTTCATCACCACTGTTCTCAAAACGGTGAAGGAAAACAGCGTGCGGAAACCGGCATTTCCTAGAACCAAAAATTCGAAGACGAAAGAAGGCATCCACCAACCCGCACTGGGCCCGCGTGGTGGATTACGGCACATTCCCTCTCACAGAGAGAAGGCCTGTATCCCAGCAGTGGGAACATTATTAGGCTGATGATGATGATAAACAATTGATATTGGCATAGTGAGTTTTAACTTAAGGTCATCTCATTATTTAATCGGGTTTCATCATAACTGGCAAAATTAGGGCTTACACAAATTCATGCTATGACCATTAGGCATATAAGTTACTTCGGTAACATAAACTAAACCTGAACTTATTCAATTATCTCGTAATTCCCTCAAAATAAGTATTAGAACCGGTTTCTAAGCTCATATATTATGAACTGTCTCAGTAAACCAACACCGAATTGCTGGTCCGACAGTGATTTATCGAGTGGCAAGCATTTACCGAAATGATTGACACTCATTCATTTTATGCACATATCATGTATCGGGAAATAGTAACTTAAAGATTAAAACAGATTCATGCAAGGGCGTCGCTAAGTCATAACTTGAACTACATTTTACCCTAAGTTATCTGCTTTATGTAAATAATTCGACTTTTCAAATTTAAGAAGTTATATTTTAAAATAGCAAATATTACTGTAGCAGAAAAATCATGAAATTGTGTTTTTAAATTTATTTTAGAATGTTTTTTGTTCTTGTAAATAAATTTGAGGATACAGAACTTGGCAGCCATTAAATTTAGATCTTAATTCTTTTGTCGGCGTAGTTATCCTAGTATTATATTATCTGTGGCGTAGTCAACCACCGCACATATTCTTAGTATTGAACTAGGCTCCCTTTTTCATATTTATGTTTTTGATGGGATATCACTATTTTTCTATAGAAATTATTTGTAGGTACTTATCTATACTAATATGATAATGCTGAAGAGTTTGTTTGTTTGAACGCGCTAATCTCAGGAACTACGGGCTGAAATTGAAAAATAATTTTTGTGTTGGATAGTCCATTTATCGAGGAAGGTTATGGATATATAACATCACGCTACGAGCGGAGCATAAATGAAAAATGATGCAAAAACGAAAAAAAAAAAACCTTTTTGAGAGCTTCCGTTGCGTGCGCTGCGTAAACGGTTTAAGTCACGCAAATATCATGTATGATAGAATTGTTCCTCTTTAAAAGTTTCATAAAAAAGTCCGCGGTAGCATTATGTCTATCTTTTAAGAGTGACTCAATATAACCTTTTATTGTGGTAATCAAATTTGTTCATTTGCGAAGGAATTTTATCAACATATCTATATTAATTAATTAATATTTATAAAGCTGAAGAATTTGTTTGTTGGTAGGGTAGGTAGGTAGTGGTAGGTAGATAGATAGCCAGTTGACGGGAGCGAAGCCGCGGGGGTCAGCTTGTCTATACTATATAATATTATAAAGCTGAAGAGTTTGTTTGTTTGTTTGAACGCGTTAATCTCAGGAACTACTAGTTGGAATTGAAACATTATTTTTGTGTTGGAGAGTCTATTTATCGAGGAAGGTATAAATAATAGGCTATATAAAATCACGTTACGACCAATAGGAGCGGAGAATAAATGAAAATTGTAGCAAAATATGGCAAAATTATTCCTTTTTGAGAGCTTCCGTTGCGTGCGCTGCGTAAACGGTTTAAGTTACGCAACAAACGTGTATGTAGTAGTAGGGTAGATAGGTAGGTAGGTAGCCAGTTGACGGGAGCGAAACCGCGTGGGACAGCTAGTTCATAATAAAATTAATACCAAATGGTTATAGTTAAAGTACTGTATTTTTCTACGTTTACGGGATATAACTGTCTTTTTGTGTTATTTTCTCTATTTTCTTGAACCTTTGAAATGTTGGAGCGAATTACCCATTCAGTATCCGGATTTTTTTACGCGTTTTCTGTTTATCCTTAATTTAGCCAAGTCGAGGCGGTATAACGTGCGCAGGTGGTTGTTGTCTACAACAGAGCTCTCTTGTGCCTTGATTTGACTTGGATCTAAATTGATAAGATGTACTCCATACTCCATTTAAGGTTTTAACTCTGGAGAGTCCAACAGAAGCCTGCCCTTTACTAAATATAGAGGAACCTATGTCGAGAAGAGCGCTTTCAAGGCTAGGGTCTTGTGATTTGTGGATAGTAATAGCTTCTACTAAGAAAATAGGGAATTGTTCCCTGTGAACATATACATTACTTCATATTTAAACTTGGTCTTGACTCGTTCTAGAATTAAGGGTGGTATTCCACTCTTTGTATATGCACGTGAAGACCTTAAAATCCACATAAAGACCGGCTGTCATCAATTTTGATTGCTGATTCTTACATTATAGGCACTATAAGTAAGTATTCCTAATATAATAAATTAATTGAAAAACTATAATAAAAACATTAAAAAATACTAATTTTTGATTTATTTTTTGTATTCAACCAACAACCTATATTCATGCCAAATTCGAACTTTCTAGGACATCTGGAACTGGGTTAGAGTTTTGATCTATAGGTCAGTCAGTGATAAAAATTTCTAATTTTGGACGTTAATATCTAAATAACCGTTTGAGCAATATTTGTGAAATTTTGGTTTATAGTTCAACTTAGGGATTTTAATACATAAACCAAATTTCATGTGTTTATGTTAAATTGATTTTGAGTTATTAAGATGACAAAAGTGGCGCCAAATGGTTCGTATAATATTACACACAGCTGTCGCCAGTTCCTTTTTTGCTTGAACTTGGCTTGACACGCCACCGCGTCTCTAGATTGGTGTAATTGCTGCAAGGCGTTCCAATGCGAGGATAAACTAATAAATAAATACTAAATAAATAAATAAATTATAACTTTGTTTACAAGTTTTATTTACTGTACAGTAAAGAGCTCGTGGAGCGTTACTTATTAGACTTTGTACCGTTCTTATTAAAATCGCCGTAGGGCTAAAAGTCGCACTACCAGTGTAAAGGTTCAGTGCTTTAGATTATATTTAAAATTCATACTTTGCCCGTCCTCCACATATCAAGTTGCACCCCCCCCCCCCCTTCCCTGCTCCGTAGTCCATCGGCTGGTGACAGCCTTGGGTTCATGCCTGCACCGTATCGATATTTCTTGATTTAAAAAAGACCACAGATATAGTGAACACAAGCTGTAGCTTGTGACAACTACTTACATCTCGCGAAGAATCGCTAGATGTAAATACTTCCAAAAAGGAACAAATCTTGAAAATAGATTATATTCCTCAGAATAACTTATTAAAATAAATTTTGTTTAAATGGTTTAAGGATACGGGTACATGTGTATGCATTGCACAACAAAAAAATCTCGCAAAATACAAGTAACTAATGAATATTATTTAGAACTGCCATTGTTACTTTTTAACAGACCATCAATTCAGTTTACACCGTTTGCATATTGATAAACAGTATACAATATGAATCACTGTTTTGTAACTATGTAAAGGTACTTCTAGTTAAATATGTCTTTTGCTTACTAATAAGAAATGGGATTAGCTCATATATCCTATGATGTAAGGTTGAAATCGCCATTGTCTTGTCATCCGCTATCAGACGTGGTCACAAGAAAGAAGAAGTTATACAGTGAGTAACCTAGAAAAGTAACACCACGATTTTACTAGCAGTGGAGCAAAGCATGACTGAGGCTTGGATTTACTTTTTTTTTATTATTTACTAGCTGTTCCCGCGGCTTCGTTCCCGTTAACTGACTGCCTACCCTACCCTACTTGCCTACCTACCATTTTTTTTCTAGGGTCATGATTCTTTCGCGGAGAATCTTAACACCGCCATTCAGAAAATGACTTCAAATGCACAACGCCATCTATTGAATATCAAGTTCAACTGTCCGAGTATCTGAATTGCATGTGTTATTATAATTTTACTTCTTGAACACTTTAAATTCATCTAACTTTTGATAGAGTAAACCGATTGCAATGAAACAAAAACTAAGTAATACTTCAAGTTACGCACAATTTTTATTTATAAAAGTTATCTACATTGGTTTCGTACATGTTACGTGATGCGTGCACAAATAAACAGACAAACAGATTAACTCACAAAAATTCCAAAAATGCTAGAAATGGGGTCAGATGGTTAACCTAACACCCTGTCTATTTTTTTTTTGGAAATATTTTCGATGTACAAAAACGACTTTTCTACAGGTTTATTATATGTATTGATTTATTAGTTTATCCTCGCACTGGAAAGCCTTGCAGCAATTACACTAATGGAGCTCTTTCGACTCCTGGATTAACTAGCAACTAAAAAAAACATGGATATACAATAAAAAAACAAAGGAATGTAGATGGTGTAGAATAATATGCTCTTGCCACATATAAATGATGTTTCATTGATATGGATATATTAATTAACAAACGGTCCATATAGTGATCGATGCATATGTTACTTTAAAAGCCCGAACTACGGCATTACTTAGGATTTACCGGTAAAACCTAAGATTTACCAAGTCTTACTGGTAAAAGTCCGAAATGATCAAAGATCATCGCTAATTTCCGGCTTTTACCAGGGATCATACGGTAAATCTTAGGACTTACCTCAGAGACTGGTAAATGTTGGAAACAATTAAGGACTGATTGATTAGCTTCACCAAAGTAAGAATGATGAATTTTTTGATCGACTATTCTATTTACAATCCATTTGTTTCAATTTTATCTTCACATACAGTACATAAAATATGTAAAATTTGTGCTCGGCCCCAAAATAGACTATCATCATCATTTCAACGGATATACGTCTACACATGTCAATATAAAGCATCTCAAGAATCGATCATCGATCGGTCCTGTGTTTTTCGCAATGAAAAATTCCAAATGAAGCTACAATAATAGGTATGCCAAACTATTAATCTACTATTATTACCAAGTAGTTCACCAGTAAGACTTAGTAAATCTTAAGTTATACCGGTAAATGCTAGGTTTTACCTTAATTCAGGCTTTTAGAATAGAATAGAATAGAATAGAAAACATTTATTCGACATAGACACAACACAACAACAACAATCACAAAGTAACAGAGAAGAATAGTAAAAAAAGTACAAACAAGGTTTAAGAATGATTGCGCCGAGCGTGCCCACACCGAAAGACAATAACACATGCATATTTGTGAACTAAGTGGAATACACAGATCGGTCATTAACGTCCATTATATAGTTAGGAAGTTACTTTTATAGCTACAATGATTAGTATTCCAATTATTGTCAGAGTAACTGTTAAAGTGATGTACAGCTGTATCACTTGATAAGTATGTGGAAAAATGTTCAAGTTACTTTGATTATTTCTTCTAGTTTCCATTCATCTTCTAGGTTCAATTTTGGATTTGTTGCTGTCTTAGGAAATTTGCCGCCGTGCGTACTTTGGCAAAATGGTTTGAAAACATTTTGCAAAAGTGGTTAACCCAGCTCAAATATCTGCTGACGCTCAAAGTTCGTTGATCGTGTGTGTAAATAATTAAGTGCAATCAATTTAACGTTATCTAAGCTAAGTTAGGAATCATATAATGTTTATCATTATTAATAGAATTTAATTTTAATCTGTTTTAGTAATTAAGATTATCAATAATCAATATATCTCTGTCACTATTCTAATGTTAAGAAAAATATTGTAAAAATTCCTTGTCCTTCCAATTACATTGTTTGAGCCCCTGCCACCTGTGATACAGGATTACCTAGTACAGGCACCTAACATTGTTGTACCCACTTTATATATAAGACCTATTAGTATATATTTTACTAATTTCAAGTTTGAATAAAGATTATTATTATTATTCTGTTATGGAAATTATATGGATCGAGATAATTCAAATGATTTCTAGTGATCGTTAACAGATGTAAATAGAACAGAATCGTTCTACAAATCTATTTATTTACATGCAGAATGTCTCATTACAATAAGATATGTGGCTGTTGGACTTCGTGTTTTGTCGATAAATTATAAACTAGCGACCGTTGTCTTTCCTAATGTTGTCATTGAATTCATTATCTATCGTTTATGTATATTAATCGATTACTGCTTGGCGATTTTTGGTTTATTATTGTTTGTAACTTAGATATTTAATATACAAGATGTATGAATATACTAACCTAATCTAACTTATATCTTGTATATTAAATATCTAAGTTACGTGTTGTGTGTTGTGTGTTTGGATAATCTTGAAGTTTATCGAAGTGGTTGTTGCTCTTATAGTATTATCATCGCCTTGAGTATCTTCATTGAGATTAAATTTATGAATGAATTTACTAACTATACCAAACTTTAGCACGAGTAGTATATACATTCAAGCTAAACAATTCCTTCTTTAAGCCCGCTTAAAAAGTCGTAGGCGGCAGAGCAAATAATTTTTGTTTAAATGTTTTCTTTCTTAAATATCTCAAGATTGAATTTCAATTATATCGAAAGATCATAATTTTACTTCAGCAATTCTCATGCATTACAACTTTACAAGGCCACAAGCAATAAAGTAACCCCACATTTTGGCCCGAAGGGGCACTTAACCGTGTGTCTAATTGTTGAAGTTATATAATATTCCTATGAATGGCCGGCAGTTTGACATATTCGGTAATCGATGGTGTCCATACGACACCTAATTGAGCATGCGCAGGTCCTGCCTAAGGAAAGTGAAACCGATGGCTACCAACATAGACGTAATGCTTGCAACAGTATGAACTATATAACGACATGTAACACATTCATCGATACATTTCATCGTTGACACTCGACTGACCGAGTTCAGTTATCAAATTAATCAAAATGTCCCTTACAAGATTAGTAAGTATTTGGATCATAGAAGGAAGCGCCACAAATTAATTATTAAGAAATATTGAGTTTTTATTAATCATTATTAATTTTCCTTTACAGGTCATTTCCACCATCGCCATCATAGCTAGCTGCAATGCTAGCGGCATCGGTCACATCGGTCACATCGCTCCTGCCTTCAAGTCATTATCAGTGGTTCGGTATGCTCCATTCTACAACTTCCCGAATGGAGTAGGCGTGAGGTCGATACATGCGGTGGCTGCACCGGTTGCATTGCCTCCTCCAGTGGCACGTGCTCCAGTGTTTGCTGCCCCTGCTCCAGTGTTTCCGGCTCCTGCTCCAGTGTTTCCGCCTCCACCAGCATTCCCAGCGCCCGCACCGGTCTTCCCAGCGCCTGCACCGGTCTTCCAAGCGCCTGCATCAGTATTCCCAGCGCCTGCTCCAGCATTCCCAGCACCAGCTCACGTGTTCCCTGCGCCAGCTCCAGTCTTCGCAGGCCCAGGACCTGTCTACCCAGCGCCTGCACCAGTCTTCCCTGCCCCGGCACCAGTGTTCCCTGCGCCAGCCCCTGTATATCCTAGATTTGCCCCAGCTTTTGCTGCAGCCCCCGCATTTGCCCGTGCTGTCCCTGCTTTGCCGACGGCGCCATTCTCTCCCATCGTGAGACCTGTAGCAGTACCTCAGCCAGCTCCATTGTTCGCGCCTGCTTTCGGGCCCGCTCCCGTGCCCGTAGCTAGGGCACCCATCAGCGTATCCCCCTATGCGCCCGTACCGTACGGCCCAGCGCCCATATTCAAACAGTACGCCTGGAAATGAACCTAGTCTTATTTAATTGATATATAGTGTGATTGTTGTCTAGTTACCTAACGTATTTAGTCATTACTTTTTATACGAAATTTTGTAAATAAATTATGAAAATTTTACTCTTGATTTTATTTAATTATTTCATACCTTTACCATTAATCATGGTGATTCTAGTATATTAAATAAATAGCAACTTTTATTACAGAAAATGCAAACCAATTGCGTGATAAAATATAAAAGAAATTATTGCATAGAATAGAAAGGAACTCTACTTGTGTACATAACTTAATAAAACAAAAGCATATTCTTCAAGCAAACGTGTTGCATCTTTAGATTTAATTAAAAGTTCTTTATGAGATTGCGCACTACAAGAACATTCAAAAGGAAAAGTTCAATTAATGGCGCGGCCTTATTAGAATCGTTTTATTTACATTCGTTTCATTAATACACGTGATGCTTGGAAATAAACATTTTCATAATTAATTTGCTGTATCACGAGGCAAGAAAATCGACAAATAAAAACAAGTTCAATATTCGAATAACCTCGGGGTCATCTTGAAACTACTTTACGGGGATTATTTCGTCACGATGATAGGAGCTTTACTCGACACTTGAAGAGGGTGGCTCGTTTTTAATTCATTGATATGGCATCAATCACAACTTCCATTCAACTGTTCCGGCGGACCCGTGATCCATCTCAAGTAGGATAATGAACTGTAAAATAGTTTACTGAAGGTTTTGTCAAGTTATCTGTTCAAAAATAAGTAAAGGAATCGGGCAACAAAAAGTACTAATTAAGGAATTTCAATATTGCGTTAAAAGCCGCCAAAATTAGTTTAAAATTTGGATGCAGTTTGCACCACTGGCCCCCAAAAATAAATGCAAAAGCTTCAAATTTTATTTGTTAGCTTTGTTTCATCAATATTTACAGCAATGGGCTATTCATCGTTACTAACTGAAATGATCTAAATAAAAAAATTAATTGACTTGCTGCTGTATCATTGAGACGATATTATTGCTGGTTTAATTTGAAAAGATGCTGCACTGCTTTATAAAAGTGATTTACAAAAATGACATTGTATATTTATTGTTAATCCAAAGTATTTAACACTTTAGTTATGGGAGTAAAGAAACTAATGAATACCACTCGTTTTTACCTTTAAAACTCACCGGTGCTAGTAGTGCGGTTATAGATTAAAATTCGTAGGTAGTGAAACATACAACTATTTTCATAATATTTATTTTACAAAAGTATAAAAATATACATCTAGTCTTTGATACATATCTTTTCTATAGGAAGGTCAGTCGAGTGTTCTTTTCTAATCTATCGTACGTATGCTGGGGCGTAACCGAAGGGACCGGCACGGACTAATGGAGATGCGGCGTAGGGGTAGGGGGCAGCGGCGTACGCTGCTGGGGCAGCTAACGCAGCGGGTGCAGCGTATGGGCCGGGCAGGACTGGTGCGGCGCCGGCGAAGTAGGGTCCGGCAGCGTAAGGGGCGGCAGCGAAGGGAGCGGCAGCGTAGGGAGCAGCGGCGTACGGTGCAGCAGCAAAAGGAGCGGCAGCATAGGGAGCGGCGGCGTAAGGAGCCGCAGCGAAAGGCGCAGCAACCAGAGGGTTAAGTGCCTTGCTGACCACGCTGACCTGCGCCGCGTATGGTGGGATGTTCTGGGGCACAGCGTGAGCGTACCCTACTGCTGCTGGAGCTACTAAGGGCGCAGCTACTGCAACTCCACTGCATTCCGCTCCGATGGTGAAAGCCGCAGCGATGAGCACGATCTGTAATGAGGAAATTGTTAAAATTCTTACTAATCTATAGAAAACCATAGAGTTCCAATTGTTAGACGAAAATACTTACAGATTTGAAAGAGAACATTTTGCGTGTTTTGGTAGTGGACCTTCCTTAACGAAAAGAGGATGTGAAGTGTGACTATCTAGAAAAAGTATCGGCTTTTTATACCTTGTTTATTGTAATTCAGATATCGTCCGACAAAATAAACATTTGACGTATTGCGGCCGGTCAATTGGGATTCGCGGAGGCGTGCGCGGAGAAATGGAGCACATTGGGAAACATTTCGTTGTGAAACTTTTTTCTTTGCCGATGTGCAACTTCTGGTGCAAGACATGTGGGTACTAAGTATCCGTTGTTGATGTGAGTGCATTGAATTTTAAAATTCACCAATCGCTATCAATATTCAAGACAAAAGAAAGAATTTGTAACAGATTAAACGTGATCAATATATTTACACCTTATAGGAAACGAAAAGCCGAGAAACTACGTATTAGACATTATACGTATTAGATATTAATAGATGTAATGCTATGGTGGCATTGTTATTTAGCCTACTGAAATTACGTTACGTAAAACGTTTTAACCAAAAAAATAAACTGTCTTCCAAAGCAAAACGTGTCGCGTGTGGCAGTCTTTGTTACCTATTGTTTTTCATTTTTCGACACCGACTTCGGAAAAGAAAGTAATTTTTTTTTGTGTTTTGCTTTGGAAGTAGTTTCTTTTTAAGTTTTCATTTTTCTCTTTTTAGTTTTGGTCAAATTCTCATAAAAATCATTTATTGACAAAGTACATCACACGAAGATTCCAATAAGCCCAAACACGACTAGGTCACATTGTTTTATTTCGGAGTTTCAGTCCCTACCTTCCGGCTTCATCATCATATCAGTTCAATGGAACCATTTACATAAGTATCAAATATTTATAAGTATTTGCAACATCAAAGTCGGTTAACTATTCGGGATATCTTATACCCATACTTATCACTAAGGAGTTCCAGTCACCCTCTGTGATCTTCTACATCAGTTCCGATTCACCAAATGATACTTTCTTAGTGTTGCCATTGTTGATGAAAATACCAAAATCGTTATACGTACGTTTGAAGAGTTCCCTCGATTTCTCCAGGATCCAGTCATCAGATTCTGACTAGATGACCATGGGATACCATGGACCTGGGAAGTATACTTTATCAAACAAAAGAAGAATTTTCCAAATCGGTCCAGGCGTCATTGAGTAATTTTTTTGAACTCGGTTAAAAAGCAGTTAAAGGTAAAATTTAACGTGTGAAAACAGCTAAAGTCTTCAAAACAAAACAACCGAATAACATAAAGAAGCAATACTCTCTCTAATAAAGAGAGGTAACCTCTGACAAACCTATTAAATACAATTGCCGATCATGCTAATGATGGCATGCAAAACACTGTCTCCAAACTTGTATCAATAAACTTGAAGAAAGCAAGGCATGTTGTAGGTAGCACGATGTCATTGCATAAAATTTACTTGCAAAGTGCGTTATCGTGCAGACAATAAAAGCAGACTCCGCCAACAATCCACCTTTATCAAGGAATTAGATTAAGAGAAGATTTCTCTAACCCACCTTGACCCACTTCTTAATTGCAGATAACAAGTTAGATTTCGCCTTACAAGCAGTTATGTGTATGACAATATGTTTTATGTTCCATTGAATTTCCCTTTTGTCAGTTACATAACGTGCAGTGAAATTGGTGTACACAGAGTTCAAATTAGAATGCTCGGTCCGTCAACCAAGTCTGGGTCAAAAATCAACCGCGAGCCAACAACGATGTCCTGCGCATTATTTAGCCGCGCATGCGTGGTTCGTCCGTGGTATTGCTCAATGAAACCAACAGTAGTATAAAACCTGACGATGCCCAGGAGACAGCACAGTCCATCGGAACTTTCAGTGTAATCACTTGTGAGCAGTCACACATCCCAAGCAAAATGATCGCCAAATTCGTTGTGAGTGTTTTGTTTTTAACTTCTCGGACTCAGTGCTTTTCTCTCTAATTCTAAAACCAGAAAATAGTTAAATAGTGCATCAAAGAAGAGATTTCAATTATAAATTGTTCAACATTCAATTTTAGTGGAACCAGTCGAAACATTTGGTCACATTGCTATTCATGCTTTGGCATTAGAACGAAGGTTGATACACCAACCTGCCACATTTGAATTCCATGCCTAATATTGATCCAGAGACAGGGCTAATACTCAATTAATTTAAACTGCTTAACGAATTTATTTATTCCACACTCCTGATAGAAATACCCAGAAGGTGAAACGAATTAAGTATGTGACTTCTGTATCAATAGAAAATCGAAATCAATTGCTGCCAACTTGCCAAGACTTTACTCTGAATCACGTTTATAGGTATTTTAGGAGTGAAAAGCAATAACTTACTGGACCATTGTTGCAGGTTGTCTTCGCCCTCGCCGTCGCCGCTGCCAACGCTGGCGTGGTCGCTCCTGCAGCGTTGGTTGCCCCAGTCGCCCCTGCGGCGTACGTGGCTCCTTACGCTAGCTCATACTCTGCTCACGCTGTAAACCACGCCGTGGCTGCCCCGGTCGTGTCAGCCCCCTACGTCGCCGCTGCCCCCTACGCCGCAGCCCCATACGCCGCAGCCCCCTACGTCGCAGCCCCCGCCGCTCCCCTCGTGGCTCCCTCAGCACCCTACTTCGCCAGATACCTCTCCGCCCCATACATCCTATAAACGAATTTGGTGATATCATTGCCTAGTGACTTGCTCAGATATTATGCTTCCTAGTTAATTTTATTATGTATTTTGTCGATATATGAATTTATACATAGTTTGGATTTTATTTTAAACCTTTCTTTTTAAAAGAGTGATTGGAATGCAACTTTTACCAATCGTTAACATACAATGCGACCTGCTTTGATTAATAATGAATGACTGTGGCATACATCAGAAATTCAGAAGACGCCCAGCAAACCAAGCAACGCTTACCATACGAGAGCCGATCATCCACTTGAGCAAATTTAAATTTCGCCCAATTCGACTCATGTTAACTGGTTCTGCTAGTTTTACTGTAAATACCAAATTAGGTGGTAACTTGGTATGGGAATAGGTACGTACTATGACTTTGACAACTTGTTTGTTTCCTAGCACTCATCTGAAGGTTCTTATTATGGGTTCCTTCCATATATGTACCTAAGTGAAGTTTATCGAAACAGGAATCCGTCTAACGCTCCTTGACGAGTGAAAAACATACTTACCTACATATAATTCAATATCAAGGGCACAGACTGAATGATTTGGAGCAAAAACTAATTCCGATAAAAATTACACTTCCATTAATTTTACTTGGTTGAATCCCTACGCATGTTTGTACTTATTATTTTCGAGGAAAACATGCCATCTTCCTGAAGCAAAGGATGTTTTGCCCGCCCCTTCCAAGAAGGTTACAAGGTTCGCTGCTCACTCAACGCAATCCATACTATATAATATCCTTACCTATAAAATTGGCGTTTTGTCGTACTGGCCACTTTGATCTCAAATATCTCCTCTTTGGTTTGGAATTCCAATTTTAAATTTATAAAGCTATTTACTCATGCTTTTGTGTTTGGAAAACCGTAATTCATTTGTTTTTTCCTCTTTCGGTTTTTCTTTGCGCCAGTCAGTTTACAAAATGGAAAACTTGAAATATCGCGTTATTTACGAGTACGAGTTCCATCGTGGCACCAGTGCTGCAGAAACGGCTCAAAGGATGAATGATGTGTATGGCGACGATGTCGCAAAAGAAAACACAGTACGTTTTTGGTTCCAAGGTTTTCGTTCTGGAAATTTCGACCTGCAGAACAAGCCGGACGGCCGGAGACCAAAGTTGATAATGAAGAATTAAAGGCTATTGTGGAAGCGGATCCATCGCAAACCACGTCCGAGCTAGCTGCAGGCTGCGGTGTTAATGATGAAACTGTTTTAATCCACTTGAAGCAAATTGGGAAGGTGAAAAAGCTTGAAAGGTGGGTACCTCATGAATTGAGTGCAGCAAACCGACAAACGCGCGTAGTCGACGCTGCGTTACATTACTCAACCGGCACAATAATGAAGGGATTTTAAATCGAATCATTACCTGTGATGAAAAGTGGATCCTGTACAATAATCGGCAACGCTCATCGCAATGGCTGAACCCTGGCGAACCAGCCAAACCCTGCCCCAAGCGAAAATTTAATGAAAAAAAAAACAGCCGAGGCTGGTCAATCGCTCTAGGCCACTGCTGCTTCAGGACAACGCTAGACCACACACTGCAAAACAGACGGCTGCCAAATTAGAGGAGCTTCAATTGGAATGTCTAAGACATCCACTGTACTCCCCGGACCTTGCTCCAACAGATTACCATTTTTTTCGAAATTTGGATAACTTCTTGCAAGGGAAAAATTCAATTCCGATGGGGCAGTCCAAAGCGCCTTCAAAGATTTGATTGATTCCCGTCCGAATGTTTTTTAGGGTTCCGTAGCCAAATGGCAAAAAAAGGGAACCCTTATGGATTGGTCATGTCTGTCTGTCTGTCTGTCCGTCCGTATGTCACAGACACTTTTTTCCGCAACTATAAGAACTATGCTGTTGAAACTTGGTAAGTAAAAAATATATATATAAAAAATTGGGGTTCCCCATACTTAGAACTGAAACTCATTATTTTTTTTCATTAAACCCATACGTGTGGAGTATCTATGGATAGGTCTTTAAAATAATAATGAGATTTCTAATATATTTTTTTTCTAAACTGAATAGTTTGCGCGAGAGACACTTCCAAAGTGGTAAAATGTGTGTCCCTCTACCTGTAACTTCTAAAATAAGAGAATGTTAAAACTAAAAAAAATATATGATGAACATTACTATGTAAACTTCCACCGAAAATTGGTTTGAACGAGATCTAGTAAGTAGTATTTTTTTTAATACGTCATAAATCGTAAACCGCAATTTACCAAGTACGGAACCCTTCGTGCGCAAGTCCAACTCGCACTTGGCCGGTTTTTTTTTTAGTAAAGGGATCAATGTACTACCTATGAGATGGCAAAAGTGCATAGATATCAATGGTACATACTTTGATTAAATAAATATATTACATTAAAAAAACGACTTTATGTTCCTCCCTTACAAAACGCCAATTTCATATGTAATGACCTAATATTATAAATGCGATATTAACTATGTCTGTCTGTCTGTTACCTTTTTATGAAATTTGGTATGGAGATAGTTTGAGACCCTGGTAAAGAAATACGATAATAGTTTTTATCCCGGAAATCATCCGTTAGGGGATGGATGTAGGGTTAGAAGTTTGTATGATGAACTAATAATTTCTCAAGTAAGGCTGCTCACACACCTATAATATTAGGGTGCGATATAAAATAGGCTATTTAAAGTAGTAATTCTACGCAGACGAAGTCGCGGGCAACAGCTAGTCAAATATAAACATGAGTTAGGGATGATGCAACAATACAACACTACATATCATAACATCATTGCTATATTCCTGGAAGAGTTAGGCATTTTTACCACAATATCAATGCATAACAGCTGCGGAATTTGTTAGTAATATTAGAGTTTCCACAATAGTGTCCTACGAGTAGTATAGACCGGCGTTCTAACCCAAACAGACGCATTACATTGAGTACCGAATTTATTTGATCATCACTATACTTCATAAAAGATAGCTTGATCTCTGCGACATATGTCAAACTGACGTATACGTTATTGTTAGCCTGTCAAGCGCTATTGTTACTGACAGCTGTCGCAGTGATCAAGCTATCTTTTATGAAGTATAGAAACATGTGACTACCAATTCACACTGGGCTTATGTTGTAGTTTGCAGCCCACTCTGACTCAAAGAGAGGCCTGTAGCACAGCAGTGGAACACCGAAGCCTACTCTACACGCGGTCGGCTATCTTCGGGAGCGGTCGTATGCGCGAGAAAAATTTCGTGTTTCTTGTATGGTAAACGTGAATAAGCAAACGTTCGAAAGCATCTTTACTATTTAAATCTATGTACGGATCAAAAAGCGATTTATAAAACAGTCAAGTCCCATATATCGATACGTATCATTAAAATAACAAATCCTACACTTGTAATTATCCTTTTACCGATAATTCAGTACGTATTTTGAAATTTAAACCGAATTAGATTAGCATAAATAATATCAACATGTATGATATTATGCAGGTAGAGATGTCAGTTAGCACACCTAATATAAAGATAAGCTAGCTACCTTTAATTATTTTACTGCATTCACACCTGTTCACGAGAAAACTAGTTCAACATATCAGCACTTAAAATCGTTATCAGTGTACCTGAAGCCCACTTACTATGTTAATAAATGGTCTTAATATTTTATATGTAACGTGGTTTAAAGCCTGGGGGTTTAATTTAAATTCAATATCTCAGAACTAGCCTGCACAGAAGCTTTGATTTTTTAGGTCAATAACTTCTAGTAAGTAAACAATTTTATCTATACTCACAACGTAATGTTCCAAATATGAATTCAAAAAATATTGTATAAACACATACTTTATATTCGTGGAGAGGTAAAATTAAAAAAAAAAAACCATTACAGTGCAACATTTTCGTTCGATTTTCAAACAACTGCATCATAAAATAACTTTTCAATACTGTTGTTAAACATGGCGTACTTTCAGAGGCTATAATTATGATTCGAAAGTTAAATCTTACGCATAGGCATCTTTCTGTTACGCGGTCGTGACTTTTGTTTACGAGCTCGATCATTATGTTTGCAGTTTAGTTTTAAATTTATAAGTAAATTTAAAAAAGTTTAGTAGCAAGGAGTTTTTCAAATATAGAATAAAATGGGATAGATTTTCTACGAGGAAAAATGAATGATTCCGTACGTTTTAGCATTGAATTCTCAAAAGTCTTTTAAATGGTTGTTTAATATATTTAATTACTAGTTTTAATTTAATTATTTTCAAATCAACATTTGTCAAAAATCCAATAGGCTGTATAGGCTGTTTTCGTTGAAAAAAAATATGTCCAGTTGCAAAAACGCCCCGTAAGTCAATTTAAAAAAGTTTAGTAGCAAGGAGTTTTCATACATAGAATAAAATGGGATACGATTTTATACGAGGAAAAATTAATGATTCCGTACGTTTTAGCATTGAATTCTCATTTTTTTTTAATAGTTGTTTAATATATTTAATTACCAGTTTTAAGTTAATTCTTTTCACATCAACGTTTGTCAAAAATCGAATAGGCTGTTTTCTTTGTAAAAAAATATGTACAGTTGCAAAAACGCGCCATATTGAAAATTGTATTTTTTGTGAATAAACAAATCTAATTCTTTGATTTGTTTTTACTGTTTCTCACAACTATATTGAAAAACGTCGTGTGATACACGGGTGTGTAGGTTATTGCAAACTCGTGTCATTAAAAACCCTCGCCTTCAGCTCAAGCTTGTTAATGACAGCTCGTTTGCAATAACCTACTTTCCACCCTTGTATCACAATGTACTATTTTAATTTATATAGCACACTTTTACTTTTTAATTGACTGGCACTTATTGACATAATGTAGAAAAATTGTGTCATTGTCTTTGGATGCACGCGCTGCGCAGTCATGTGCAATGAGAATCTAAATTTCCCGCCATACCACAAACATTTTCCGAGATTTTCTGTTTCCATTTTTGTTTTATTTCAACTGTATGAGTGAAGATAAAATAGTGTATGCAACGGCATATAATTAGGTATTAAAACACGAGCGTTGGGCACTCGGCTTCGCCTCATGTGATAATAATATTACGCGAGTGTTTTAATAACCCCTATTATATGACTGTTTCATAAACTAGTATTTTTTTATCGAATTTACAAATAGTTACATTATAGCACCACTAACCTAAATTGGGTACTTTAGAACAATATCGGAATGAATATTGAAGTACTTAGCTTTCTAAGCTTTAGTACAGTGCGACATAAAAGAGTAGAAATTAAATATTTGGGAATTAAAAGTTTTCATTTTCTGGCAACATCTAAAATACTCATTTTAGATGTTGCCAGAAAATGAAAACTGACCGAGAGGAATTGACATCTCAAGTACTCACTTGAGATGTCAATTCCTCTCGGTCGGTTTCGATTTTCTTAAGAATTTTGGTTTTTGTGAGATATTTCTGAGTGTGGACCGGAAAACAGTGGCAAATCATGAATAAGGTAATTCGTGGAGGTGCCCGTGATATAGTTTACAAAGTTTATATGCGGTGTATAGCCGAATTCCAAGCTGGGAAGCTTCTATCTAACTTAGAAGATTTTTACCATCGTACAGCAGATTTTACTGGTAAGTAACTATTGAAAGTTACATTAAACGTTAATAACAAACGATCAATAAATACATTCAGGGAGCTAAATTTTCGAACCACATATCATTTACAAATTATTTGTCTACCATTTTTGAGGTTATGCGAAGATAAACAAATACCGTTGTAGTTATAGCGCGACTTAACAAAGTTGATAGTAAGGCAAAAACAATTAATGTAATTTATTGCAGATAGGATTTTTTTTCTGTACCATATTTGTTGATGCGAAACAGTTTTTAAATATATTCACGTTTATTCACCGCGGAACTTCTTTCGTCGGACTGACAGTGATTTTTTTATTTGCTTGTTTTAGGTGTTTCTGTAAGCACAGTGCGCAGAATCGTGCAACACGGCATTGAAGACGGTGGGAAATTCTTAACACCAGCTAAACACATGAAGGGTCGTCCTGTGGTGTAAATCAGAAATCAGTGACGAATCAATGCCAGAGCTTAAAATAGACTACACGAACTTACGTGATCCCATGGAAGGTGTAGAGTATTTAGATTTTGATTTATTAGATTAGTTTATTTTATTAGTTTTAGTTTATATCTGAGTTTATATTGAAAGCAATTGATTATTAAAAATACATTTTTTTTGTGAAATTGTTTGTTTTATTACTACTACATATTAAATATTTATGAGACAAACTTTTTTAATATATTTACTCATTATCTTTACTCAATAAATAAATAATTTATTCAAGTATCAAGATCAGCTGGGTCGTACTAACTGGGTTGCTATCTGAGCGATTGTGGCGCCCTCATTTAATTTCTACTCTTTTATGTCGCACTGTAACTAACTTTTTACCTACACTCAACATAAACTATACACAGTGTCCTAATATTGCACAGATTATATAATATAATAGAACACCAAAAGCCTGCTAGAAACATCAATTCTAGGAACGGAAATAAGTTTCTATAGCAAGATACTTGTGGGTTTTCTCGTTAACTATTACGAGACAATATTACAAAGAGATTAAATAAAAAAGTATCTATTTCTGTTTAAGGCCAGACTTCCCTGCAGTGCGAAAATAAATCTGTTGTGACTAAACAAGCCTGTAAAAGAACAAGCCTATTTTAAGAAGAAAGGTGAAAAAATTATCACGTGTACTAATTACAAGAAAAAGTATTTTCGTACGAATAAAAGCAATCTATTCTCGTTTTGTTACAAAAGCAAGTTAAACAAGTCCGTGTGACTTTTAGGTTACTTTCTCAATAAAAGGGGTGTGTTTGTCTCATAAAACAGCAACCTTATGAATTTGGTTATAAATAAAACTTTTTATTTAAAGTCAAGGTTGTGTATATCCTTGTTTTGTATTCGTATTAAGTAAATAGGTACTTTGAGTTTAAAATTAAGATAAACGTAATTCTGGTAATCTTTGATAGAACGTCACTCTCTCTAATGAAAGCTACTAGTAAAAGGCCTTTGTTTAATGATGTTAATAATAAACCAACCTCATATAACACTTATAGAAACAATTCCTATTTTGATGAAAAAATCATCTACTATATGTAAAATTGATATATGAAAAACGTGCAGTTACCTCTTGGTCTTTTGGGTCATTCAGATATATGAAAAACGTGCAGTTACCTCTTGGTCTTTTAGGTCGTCATTCAGACATATTCAATAGATTATACGTAAGCGGGAGATACAGTATAATTGGAAGGAAAAACGTACTTGACTACTGTTCAATCAACAGCCTATCACAGTCAACTGCTAGGCCTCTTCCAAACTGCCAACTTCCACTATCTTCAGCATCCAGTCTGTCCCAGCTACCTTTTCAAGATCATCATCCCACGCTAGGCTTGCGCATCGGTGGTCTCACACTCGGTTACAAAAGAACTCATCTGTTCCTACGGCGATTGGACTTTCAACAATCATAGCCAGCTCAATCTCAAACTTACCACTAACCGCATTTCAAATTATACACAGTCACACGTGCTGCCTTGTTTCGGTTGAAATACACATGCTTAGCACAAAAAAGTAATAAGTAATTAACACGTAACATATGCTGTATTTTATTAACACGCTTTTATTAGCTTGGTATGTATGTATCTATGTATCTATGTATCAATGTAACAATGTATCAATGTATCAATGTAACGGAATCTTTGAACGTGATTTTCACCCACTTCAAAACGTTGGATTGATTTGAAACTTTGCACACTTATCAAGGACCGATGACAATGCAATAATTTAAACAGTTTGTCCCATTATCCTTACCATTAAAGCGTGTTTTTTAGTTTTTAGAACTACAATTTTTATTTTATTTATATACACTTTATTGTACACCAAGACAAAAACAATATTACATACGGAAACCTTAAAATTAAAACAAACATACAACAGGCGGCCTTATAGCGTTCTGCGATCTCTTCCAGGCAACCCAGAATGGATAGAGATAGCCTGGACACGACATGGGGTTGCACTTGGTGCAAGTTTGAATAAAACAATAAGTCACAAACATAAAAAGCACTAAATATAAAATACTAAAATGGATACATAAATACATACATACATATAAATATACAGTCAAGAAAACAATACAGCTGCAACAAGAAGAAGATCACTGTGACAGGTAGTGCTCCTTCACCAGTCTTTTGAAGATCGGCAATGATTGCGCGCGTTTTATTGTTACAGGCAATGCATTCCATAGACGAGCGGCCTGGACAGTAAAAGATTTGTCCAGGAAGATAGTGGCATGCATTGGCATTTTAAGTTTCATGTTATCCGATGACCTAAGAACTTTAGTGTGCGAGTCACATAAAAACTGAAATCGATTTTTGAGGTAAAGAGGGGTAGATGGGAGAAATAGTATATTATACAGGAGGGAAAGAATATGAGCATTCCGGCGAAGGCGAATTGGCAACCACTTGAGTTTCTCGCGGAATTCTGAAACATGGTCATATTTGCGCAAACCAAATATGAACCTTATACAAAAATTTTGAAAACGCTCAAGTTTATCAAGTTGTAGTTCAGTGAGGTCAAGATAGCTGGCATCAGCATAATCAAGGATGGGCAGAAGAATAGATTGAGCAAGCGCAATCTTGGTGGCAGTCGGTAGAAAATTACGCAGTCTCCTCAGATACCCAGCAGATGCGAATAGCTTGCGGCTAACTTCCTGTAGCTGGGCAGTCCAAGAGAAGTTCTTGTCAATGAATATCCCCTGGTTCTTAACATTCTCGCTAAAGGGTACAACAGAGTTATCAAAAGAAACTTGGGGAAGAGTCGTCCAGTCGATCCTTGAGACCACTGTATGTGTTCTAAGCAATTCATATCGTTCCCAGTTATGGTACAGTTGAATGTGTCATACGATTATATGATTCAATTTCAAAATTCACATAATTGCAGTACTTTGATACATTTTAAAAATAGACGTAATTTTGAAAGAGCTTTTTAGTACTGAAAAATGAAAGGCTCTTATCCGAATTTACGTCGAATTGTAATCAACAAAACAAGAATATTGGACACATCTAAACCCTTAACAGTCAAAAGACAGTTCTAAGAAAGTACCGATAATACTCCGTAATTGTGTTCTCAAAACAAGAATTTTGGGAAGTCCTATGACCATTTCCCTGAAATTCTGTAATTTCTTTTACCTCAAATGATCAAATTAAGTTGCAAAAAGTCATTTCAAACCTTTTTAAGATTCACATTCTTTTTAAAAGCTTTATTTATCAAGAAGATTATAAAGGTTTGTTATTAAATACTGGCTAAACGTTTCTGAAAATGGGAAAACCAAAGCCATATTTTGGTAATGAAAATAATAAAAAATAACTTTAATGGCTCCTACGCAGTTTTTAACGTTGATTTGCCAGCTTATTGCATTTATACCAACAAACAACAGCAAAAAGTTTCAACTAGCAATGATAATTTCTTAAAAAATATAATTTTGATATGCGAACGAAAACGCCGCCCTAAGACGACCCACTGACTCGAAGTACACTCAGCGTCATAGAAATCACACCTTTTTCTCCTCATCGCCTTAAAAATAGTTTAATCCATATTAATTTAATGGTAACAGTATGCATATGGTACACCATTTGATAAAAAATTCAATCTTAGAAAAAGTTGAGGGTTTTTGGCGAGTTAACTGACTGCAAGATGTTTTTCTTGCTGGAGTTGTTCAATTGTGTTTACTTCAAACTCTGGATTGCGATGACTCTCCTTTGACCTTGATCATAAATATACTCGCTTCCCCTGGGTGAAATTCGGCAAATATCCCATGGGAACTTACTTCCGAGATAAAAATCCTATAATATCGTTTTCCAAGGCCCAATCAATCTATCTACCAAAATCTGTAGAAAAGTAATTTTTGTACATCTAAATAATAAAATAAAAAATAGCCAAGGTGTTGAAGGATAACCAATAGAACCCATTTCCAGCATTTTTGGAATTTTTGTCTGTTTGTCTGTTTATTTGTGCACGCATCACGTGAAATCAACAAAACCAATGTAGATAACTTTTATACGTAAAAATTGTGCGTAACTTGAGGTATTACTTAGGTTCACTCTATCAAAAGTTACATTAATTTAAAGTGTTCATAAAGTAAAATTATCACAACACACGCAATTCAGATACTCTGACAGTTGAACTCTATATTTGATAGATGGCGTTGTGCATTTGAAGTCATTTTCTGAATGGCGGTGTTAAGATTCTCCATGAAAGAATGATGAAATCTTGATCTTGATGAGCAGGAAAGGAAAGTATGTAGCAGGCAGGAAGGTAAGTAGGGTAGAGTTGGCAGACAGATGACAGGAGCGAAGCCGCGGGCACAGCTAGACATGAAATAAAAATGTATTTATTCTTGTCTGCGAATAAATCACCAACAATGGCATCGTCAACGTCCACATAGATAAACGCACAACAGAAAAAAATATTTAAAAGAAAAACAAAATTGGTTACGTGGTTAACAAACAGACAGAGTTATTTTAATTTTACCTAAACACAATATTAAACAATTTAGATAGATATCTAACTAAAATGCAGTATTGCCTTTCATATCATTTATACGGTTCCGCTTGGCACTCCAACCGGTTATGCCTGTTCTATGTTTAGACAGCTCTTTATTAAATCTAGCCTTTCCGGCCAGCATTTAAATTCATGTGGACTTGTCAATTACTCATATTCAAATTGCAACAGGCCTAAATGCGTCATAAAATCAGTGTAGCATGCGTTTGTTTCGGTATTTAACTAAGGGAGAATTTATTTATTGGCAGATAACTTTCATTTGATAAATAAATATGTGATTTTATATTGACTATACAAAAATTATCAAACGGTCATAATTACAGACAAACCAAGACAAGATCAGGGGGGGTGACCATAAGCTCTTAGAGCGGTATCAATTTGATATCGAGTAAGTGACAGATGTATCTGACGTGTATACATCTGTCCCTTATTCGATATTAAATTGATACCGCTCTAAGAGCTTATGGCCACCCCCCTGATCTGTCATGTTTTGAAGTGGGTGAAAATCACGTTCAAAGATTCCGTTACATTGATACATAGTTACATAGATACATACCAAGCTAATAAAAGCGTGATAAAAATACAAATTTTTCATTGTTTTTAATAACAAAAAGCTTAACATCGTGTCCTTGTTTGTTATTCCATACACAAACGTATATGAGGTCAATTAAATTATCATAATTCATTGTTTAGAACTATTATTAATTAACTAGGCCTAATACTACTTCCTATTATATTTTATTAATTCCGCGTCCCGGACACGCTCGGACGCCTCGGACGCCGCACGGTATAGCATAAACACCATCATAATGATGCTCGTGAAGTTTTGAATTCGTGCCTCGCCCTTGCACGGTGCTTGGCTCGCGCCCGCCACGGTCTAGCATACTCCATCCCTTAAGGCGCCGATTCCCTTGAGTAGCTGATTTTAAAATGAGAATCACGTCTAAATGGCTAGTCGTAATTCTTTGAAAAAAATATATGTTATATTAGACTATTTTCTTAATAATTTGATCTGAGCAAATTTTGAGTTTTATTTGTATAACATAGTGTAATTAATTTGTAAAGTTATGTCTAAAACGGACAAAAACACGACAATCACACCAAAATGGCTGGGCGTATTTTAATGAAATCAACACCATCTCAAAGATAATTTTATTACCTACATTTTTATCTGAGGCTTTTTTTTTAAAGTCATAGAATAATAAGGAAAGTACATAAAACTACTAATTTTTGGGTCGCGCGGGTGTGAAACGAGTGCGCGTTTTGTTCCCTCAAGGTCGTTGGCGTTAGTCGTCATCTTAAGTATAAGTCGTAAGTTTCTTCCTAGCTTTATAACAACTTTCGTGTCCTATCAAATCGTGCACTCAGAAGAAAAACCTATGGGTATCGATGCCACTAAGCAATAGTGTAGCTTTCTTTTTCGTTATCGTATCAGTAGGTACTTCCAGAACTTAAATCACACAAACAAACAGTTATAGTGTATATATTTCCCAATGTTAACGCGGTACTGACCGTGCGCCCGCTCGGTGCTATAATATCAATATTGGACCTCCGTTTGGACAGTTTTGTTTGCAAAACATTCTTTTGATTTACATATCCTATGCAGGTTAAGAAGGAATTCTGACCATCAATTTTTCTGTGTGAAAATATTCTTAAACATTCAAGTCGTTTTGGAGGCGTATGCAATAGAAGCAAAAAATATCGTGTTGTTAATTATTTTTTTCACATCACATCACATCATCAGCCTATTAATGTTCCCACTGCTGGGACACAGGCCTCCTCTCTGTGAGAGGGAATGGGCCGTTATCCACCACGCGGTCCCAGTGCGGGTTGGTGAATGTCACATGTCTTCGATGTTTTCCTTCACCGTTTTGAGAGCAGTGATGATGAAATAATTTACACAAAGTAAAGCGCCTGCCTGGGCTCGAACCCGCACGACCTACAACCGCGGCCGATACCACTAGGCCACCACTGCTCCCATTATTATTAAAGTATTATTCTTTTAAAGCAAAAGTATTAGTCATACTAAAAAAATATATTTCACAAATAATGTACATGAATAAATAATTAATATACTTTTTTTTCAATTTTTTTAACCTAGCCGTTACTAAGGAGTATGCTTTAGAAAGTAAACGTTTTACGGCACTGAAGTGTGGAGTAACTTCTTCGTAATACTAGTTTAAAATGCATTTTAATCTCAAACATATACTTTACCACTTATAAAACCGTGTAATGGAAATCTAATTTCAAAGTCAACATAAGCTGTGATAATTGACAGTATCTTAACTCGTTACAGATAATTAAGTGTTGTCATTGTGATGATAATATGAGAGATAACGAGTCAGCTGACCGATTGAGTAGCTATAACAGTGTCATTGCAACCACCCTGCCCTCCTTAGCTTGTGTACGAGCATCGAGCAGTCATTTTTCATGTATGAACAAATAAATTTTAGTCAACCTATATTAACTAAGTCTGTAGTCCGCTCGCTACGTTTTGATACATTTGATTGCCACATGAAATTAGTCTAGTCTTGCCAGGAAATAATAACTTTAGGACTTCCGTTGGTGAAAAACGCTCTTGAACATATCGGCACGCTGGCTTACAGACTACAATAAATATCTCCTTATATATCCTTTTTAGGAAGCGTCAAGAAGTAGCGAGTGCAAAAATAAGCCTTATATGGAGTGAAGTTTGACGAAAAGCTTAAAACATTAACACAATTCTTAACACAGTAAATTCGTAAAGTGACGAAATTCTGGCTGTCAGTTCCTTACCTTTTCACATTTTTAAGACTGTCACCCGAGCGAAACCGCTGAAAAAAGAAAGTAGGTTCTTGCCATATATTCTTCAAAGATTTAGTTAGACATATGAATATACTACTAATTTATCAGTTAAAATTATAGGTGTTCTCTTCACAGAGTATTTGTGACTGAAAAAATGAAATCATCAATTTGAAACCTAACACCATCACCGGCAAAATACTCAGATCTAAATGACAAAAGTTATAAAAACTGTTTTATATTTTGATCAAGTATCAAGATTGCTTGTATCGTTATTAATGTATGAACATAACGAGTGTTTAGTATTAAAAATACTACCAAGTGTTCAAAGTACCGTTGGATTCATAGGTTTCATTTAGAACTATATTTTTATTAGCATAGAATTAGAACCAAATACTATAATTCATTATTTATTCTACACGCTATGAAATAAGCCTTGCTAACTGTGTACTTGTTTTCCAAGAAATAAGAATGTTTTTTTTTTGTTTGAGATGTGCTCTTGACTCTAAGTCTAGGTTAGAGGTGGCAGATAATAAAGTCAACGATGGAATGAGCTTACCCCGATGAAGCCTGTTCACTTTAACTTTGTTTTTGAAAGCGTTTGGAAACACAGACGCAGATAGTGAATTCCACTTTTTAGCTGTGCGCATTATGAAGGATGTTTGGAAGCTCTTATTGTGGATTGATTGAATAGCAACTAGGTAAGGATGGTAATTTGCAGTGCGTCAAACTTTCCGATGGTAGAAGGAGGCCGGTAGGATGAGGTCGTGGAGTTCTTGAGCACACTCACCGAAATACAGTAGTAGAACAGTAACAAGCAGGCAACCTTGCGGCGATGAACCAAGCTGTGAAGCTTAGCATTCACCAGTTTAACGGCGCCAATGAGCCTCTTAGCTCTGCGTTCCTCCGAGTCAAGCGCAGTGGGTTGATATAAAGCTGAGCCATCCCAAAGATGGCTGCAATTCTCCATGCAGGATCGGACTTGCGTTTTGTTAATTGTATTATTTTCAATGCACGTGGGATAAGATGAGGAAATAAAACCTTGCTTGACTTCCATAAGTCCTTTACAAAACGAGTGGGTATTCTATATCTGGTACAGTTCCACGTTTCAAATATCTATTTATAGCCTTTGAAGGTTCCTAGAATTCAAGCTTTGTCTAAGAAGCCTTACGATTCCTTTTACAGCCGGTCTTACAATGGCCGTTAGACTGACTAGTCTATAGATAGAGCCTATTGAATCTTTATCAGGAATCGATTCCGGAGAACCTATTGTGAAATGGACTATGAATACAGACACTAGATGAATATGAACTGTGTAGGTATGTCTTGAATTGTTATTGCAGTATTAACTAAAAGATATAAAGTTGACATGTGTACAATGATTTAATATTATCTGATTCTAATTTTCTAGCAACAGGGCAAGGGCCAAGACTTTAAAACGACGACAACTGGCTAAGGCCCACTTTCACGGAAAACTTAACTGAGAGTTAGTTGCTAACACGAGGTTAAATTGGCTGTTTGTCATAAAATATTGATAACTACACCCGCTTGAAAAGTGGTTTATATCCCACAGGAACATACTTCTGGGATAAAATAGTAGCCTATGTGCTATTCCAGACTATAATCTATCTCTGTGCTAAATTTCATCCAGATCCGTTCAGCCGTTCTGGCGTGATTGCTTAACAAACGTACATACATCCATCCAAACTTTCGCTTTTATAATATTAGTAAGATTTAACCTCGTCTTAGCAACTAACTCTGAGTTAGGTTTTTCGTGCAACTGGGCCTAAGTGTTCGCGATTTTACATCAAATTTTCAAACGATGATTTCTTTTTATGCTGTTGATAATAATGAGGAAGACACACACTATGCTGACTAATAGTCCACTATAGGTAGAAAGGGTTTAAAAGAAGAAGAAGAACGAGGTATTTTATTTTTCTTAGTTCTTATCTTAATTTTTAACACGCTTTTATTAGCTTGGTATGTATCTATGTAACGGAATCTTTGAACGTGATTTTCACCTCCTTGAAAACGTCGGATTGATTTGAAACTTTGCACACCTATCAAGGACCGATGACAATTCAATAATTTAGTCAAAGTCAAATATATTTATTCAACTAGGCTAATAAGCGGCACTTTTGAAAGTCAAACAAAAATTAAAATTTACAAGTAATAAAAGTTGATTCTACCGTGCGCGTTTAAATTGCTTGTCCCATTAGCCTTACCAAGATCTTCAGGATTAGCGACTTTTTAATTCAATTTACCATTAAAGCGTGTTTTTTAGTTTTTAGAACTACAATTTATTATTATGTGCATTTTGCGTATAAAAAGTGATCATTATTTTTAAAATTCCGAATCATAATTTTAGTACGGCAATGACTCAAGTTTAATATATCGTCAAAAACTGGTGTTACATCTTTAAAACACACATGAGTTATATTTTGTTATTTTGTATCACTTAAACCATAAAATGTGATTGTAAATCATTATTGGTCTTTCGTATTCTATTTAACTGACAATATAATTTCAACTGGCCGCCAATAAACGGAGAATGATACTTAATTGAAATTTATTACTGTTGCACAATTTGAAAACGAATACTTGAATACACTCATTTGAAACTAGATTATTTGTATCTGTTATCACAAAAAAATAGGTGTAGATATTCTTTTTCATTTTGAAAGTTTCAGATAGCGTTTCATATCTAGTTACCGATTCTTTGTTTTCTGTCTGAGTATATTGATCAATATAATTACGTAATATTCAACAATAATGATGTAATACTTGTACAATATTGCTAATAACATTTCGCTGCGAATAATCAAACCAGATTGGAAGTAACTGCCCACTATGTTGGATTGAAAGGGCTGTTACGAAATGCGAATTCTGCGCTATTATACTAAAATATTTAGGTGGTAGAATTTTAACAATGCAGGTGTTTAATATGTCTTCAATTGTTTCGTGAATCAGTAAATCTGTTTTTAGTTAATTTAATATGTCATTTGGGTCTAGCCCTTTTTTGCTGTCCGTAGCTATTCTATGTTGTAGGCAACGAATGACCTAGGCCCAGGCTATGGGTAGGGTTAGACGGATTTGGCCGGCCATGTGTCTACGTGGTATATAAGGGACAGTTAACGGGCCCTTAGTCACATTCGCTCCTACATCCTCCTTCTTCACTTACGGAACAACCCCATCCCTTCAAAATGTACAAACTGGTAAGATTTGGCTTTTTTTTCCTATCACATACACACATATACACACAACATTGATTTTAGTTAAACATAGATGAGATGTCTGCTGATTTAGTTTTTAAATTTTAATACGACAGAAAAGATAATTAGTACCTGCACTTGGCCTAATTAGATTAACGTTGAAGAGTCCTTTGTGTTTTACCTTTTTTCAATCTATATAATCTTATAACGAAGACAATATTTTATCCTCTAGTTAGGCATTGCATTAACAATACCCTAAAATACTCATAAAACAAACAAAAGTTGGACATGAACATGGTTCTAAACTTTTGTTTTGAACACTCGCAGAGCGTTTAATTTTTTTTTTTTTTTTTTTTTTATTGCTAAAACACTAACAACTTTGCAGGGCGGTATTACTAACATCATAAATAACAACTTTTCTTTAACGATATTTAAAAAAAACAACAAAGGAAAAATCTGATCCTTATGCAAGATTGTTAGTGTTTTACCAATAATGATGCATAATAGAAACTTGCTTAAACGAGGTAATTATTCTGTCACAAGGGTATACCTACGTATTTCAAGTGTCCTCTAAAAGGCGACAAGTGTCCATGAATCACTAGCTACCTATATTTTTAGTTTCCTCCATTTTTTGTTGAGAGACATTCTCTGCAGCGCCAACGACCCGGCGAGGTCGCTCCCGTTGCCACCCGGTACTAGCAGACACGCTTTTTACATTCGTTAATCAGTGCAAATAACAACCCAATACAATATTATGTCAATGTTCTTTATACTGCGACCGTGACAAAATTTATTTGTACCATAAACTTGACTGGATTAAATTATTACTTAGTATCATTCCGCAAAAAAATAATGAAGTCGAATACCTAGGTATATCGAACAGCTTTACGACATTTATTTCACTTTTTATTGACTCGTTGTCCAGTTAAAAAACGTTTATTGTGGGCGGAATATGTTATTAAATAAATATGACTTAGTTTCATATGATAAGCTACTCCTCTAATTATTATGTGGACTTGATTTATTAGGATATTTCTTTTAAATTAGATAGATCCTGATTATCTATTAACGAAAAAAAGGTATCTTTATAATAGTTCGATAATAATGGGTTTGTGGTTCACGCCGATGTCTTCTAATGAAATTAATCGATTTCTTATGCTTTATATTTTATTTTTTTGTTCTCATGAAATTAATCGATTTTGTTTGCAATTATTTTCTTCTATGACCTCTATAATTATTCAAGAGAGTGAAGTATTTAACTTTTGTAACTTGAAGGTTATTTGTTTTATTTTTTTATTTGCAAGAGCTATTTGCGTGAACATAAATATATTCACAAAGGCATAATTGCATGAATCCAGTTTCAGTAAGTTGCCTAATTATAGTTTATATCAAACAGACCATAGACCGTGTCGACCAACAATTAGTATAATAATATTAATGGTCGATCGCGAGACATAACTTAAATCTATACATTCCAAATCGATACATAGAGTGAGTAAACAAAGACTACAAAGAATTTACCTAAATACCTATGCTTTTAAATCTTACAAACCTACTTTTCAGCTTTGTTACTATGGGTAAAACGCCTTGGTATGCAAATTAAAAGTATGTTTGCAAATTAAATTGATTTGCCAAATTCAACATTTAAAACGCACGAAACAATAAATACGATTACAAATTCCATAACCTATCCTTGAAATCAAAAAGACTTCCTAAATTATTTATACCACGGTTTAACAATTATATGAAATTATTTCCTGCCGTAAGCAATATAGGTTCTATTTTACCTAAACCTATTAATATAAAGAATTAAAATTGTTTGTAAAAAATATTACCTTCTTTAGAATTACTGATCCGTTATTTCAGAAAAATAAAGCTATACTAAATACAAAAATTAAATAAAGATTATATGGTGAGCAGTGGTGGCCCAGTGGTATCAGTCGCGACTTACAAGTTGTAGGTCGTGGGTACGAGCCCAGGCAGGCGCTTTACTTTGTGTAAATTATTTCATCACCACTGCTCTCAAAAACGGTGAAGGAAAACATCGTGAAGAAACCGGCATGTCCTAGAACCAAAAATTCGAAGACATGTGACATCCACCAACCCACACTTGGCCCGCGTGGTGGATTACGGCCCATTCCCTCTCACAGAGAGGAGGCCTGTGTCCCAGCAGTGGGAACATTAATAGGCTAATAATGTGATGTGATGTGATGTGGGTAAATAAAATAGATAAAATACACACCTCAATTCCAATATATTATTTTTTCAATATTGCTATGTCTATTGATACAATGGCCTCATACTAAAGCTACTTTTAATCCTACTTTAAATTTATTGGGAATGTCTAACTGGCCACCGGAGCGTAGCCACGGAAATAACTTGATCATTCATCATCATTTCAGCCGAAAGACGTCCACTGCTGGACATAGGCCTCCCCCAGACGTCGCCACATTGACCGATCCCATGCTTTTCGCAACCAGCGCCTTCCCACAACCTTAACCAGGTCATCGGTCCACCTAGTGGGAGGCCTTCCAACGCATCGTCTTTCTGTTCGCAGTCGCCATTCCAGAACTTTTCGGCCCCATCGGCCATCCGTTCTGATGAATGTGCCCTGCCCACTGCCTTTGAAGACACTTGATCATTCAATAAGTTCTAACTAATATTGATGTCAAGAACTAACCATCAATGGCAACGTGGTTATAACGACCGTTCTGGAAATGACTCGTGATCTAGATATGCCATCAATATCATGTCCACCTACTCACGCCCTCATAAACTTTAACTGATATTAGTCATTTGAATCTTACTTCAATACCAGGCTAGGTACTTTACATTTATTCTTTCGTAAAACAGCCCATTATGTACAAAGTGTTCATACCAAAAATACCAGTAACTAGATCGGGCATATGAGTTTTTTGATTATTCTTTGTCAAAATAAATGAAGTATCAAATTAAGAATTGTAGTTTCCATAGCTCATCAGTTTTATAAAATAAGAATCAAGCAAACATTAATTAAAATTTCTACCTATTAACAAGATTTAAATGTTATTGTTTTGATAAATTAAAAGTTTTGATATCGTTAGCGGAAGCGTGTGTAACAAAATCCTTGTATCTACCTAACTAACATGTATGTATTCACGTATTTAAGTGATTTATAACCTGTTTTATTAGGCCTTCAAATTCTAACAACAATGACTATTATTTTGTTTATTTTAATGTGAAATATCGTTACAATTAAAACTTTTGTTGCTTAAGGCGCAGATACCCCTGAGTAGCTGATTTTAAAATGAGAATCACGTCTAAACAGTTAGTCGTATTTTTTTGGAAAAATATATGTTACATTAAACTATTTTGTTAATAATTTGATTTAAGGAAATTTTGAGTTTTATTCGTATGACATCTTGTAATTAATTTGTAAAGTTAAGTCTAAAATGGACAAAAACACGACAATCGCACCAAAACCGCTGGGCGCATTTAAATGGAATCGACACCATCTCAAAGACAATTTAATTATCTACATTTTGATCTGAGTTTTTTTTAAATAGAATAATAAGAAAAGTACAAAAAACTACAAAATTTTGGGTAACGTGGGTGTGAAACTAGTGCGCGTTTTGTTCCCTCAAGGTCGTTGACGTTAGTCGTCGTCTTAAGGGTACACTAGTCGCCTTAATTAACTCTGGTTACAGAGTTAATTAAGACTAGACTATTTTGTGCGCGGGGTTAAAATGCATTTTATATCAACTGACAACACGTGCTGAAGAGATAGATGCTGTGATGAGCAGTAGGAAGCTAGTTCGCGTACGAATACACACTTTAGCAAATTTGTAGCGAAATGGATAATGATTTAAGACGAAACCGAGCGCGCGAAATTTTATAAACAGACCTTTGGCAGACTAGATATCATGAAAAAACGACTAAATCTATCTATTCAAAATAAAATTATATGCATTGTTGAACTACTAATCTATCCCTGTATGGAGGCCGTTTTGCAATTTTTCGTCTTCCTATGGTATTTATTTGCGCCCAAAAATGCGTTAATATTAGTGTCGAAATGTGGAACTTTCGACGCTCATAACTTTCAAATATTTTCTTTTTTTACTTTTTCGCTTCGATACAGGGCTAGATAATGATGAGACAAATTGATATAACTTTTTATTTTGAACGTACATCGTCAAACAGTGGAATAATCCCTAGACTACGTTTGTATGGAAAAAAATTCGACTAGTGTAACCTTAAACATTATTATTGTTTCCGTACACCTATGTCATCATCATAGCATCTGACAACCTTATAGAGACATCGTAATTCCTCTTAGAAAATCAAACTTAAACATAATAATTCTATTTTCAAAACAGGTTGGAAGAAAGGTAACAATAGAAAATAGTTGTATAAGAGTAATATAATCGAATGATTGTTTCCACCGAGCATATGCGAGGCGCGTGAGTGATCACCACAATAGATCCGACAAAAGACGAACATTACGCCTGACCACGTGATCTTTTGTACCTCTCATAAGGGCTTCTGTACCCTTTAACAACTTCTGAAAGCCTGAAAGGAAATTCGATTATCTGTCCTAATATTATAGCGGTTTATAGTGTATTTTTGTTCTATTGCCAATTGTTTAATTGTGAAGGAGGTAACGTAATCTATTGTGGGTACTTACAATACTCTATTCAATTTTGATTTTAATAAAGCGTAATATGGCAATTGAATAAGAAAATAATAGACGCGAAACCTTCCCCCGAGTGACGTAAGGAGCTGAGAAATATAAAGTTTTAAATGAAGCCTTTTAAATGAAGAAGTTAAATAATATGAAACATACTCAAAAATAATGCAACAAATTAATTGTGCATTTCGTACTCAAGATTCACTCTTTCTGTCTTATAGTTCATTATATGCTAAACCTATCTGTAATTTAATAGATATTATTGGCTGTATTGTTTGTATTGATCTAATAAAAAAACTTGCCAAGTCCGAGTCGGACTCGCGCACGAAGAGTTCCGTACCACTGCCGCAAAAAAAACGGCAAAAAAAACGTTTGTTGCATGGAACCCCACTTAAATATTTATTTCATTATATTTTGAGTATTTTTTGTTATAGCAGCAACAGAAATACATCACCTGTGAAAATTTCAACTGTCTGGCTATCACGGTTCATGAGATACAACATGGTGACAGATGGACATACAGACAGACAGACGGATCGTGGAGTCTTAGTAATAGGGGTTTTTACCTGTTGGGTACGGAACCCTATAAAAACATATCATTTAATAGTTTGAGCAGTGTGTTTGTAGTATCTAGCCCACACTATCATGTTCAGTTTTTACTTTAATATATTATACGTACATTCACGCCTTTTTTCCATGTTGGTAAGCAGAAACTACCACCGCCACCTGCTACGATCCTTACATACTGCTTTTGCTACGTTTACGGTCACACATTCAACGCAAACAGGATGTCGTACTAATATTATAAATGTAGAAGTGTGGATGGCTGTGTGTGTGTAAGTGTGGATGTATGTTTGTTACTCAATCACGCCAGAACAGCTGAACGGATCTGGATAAAATTTGGCACAGAGATTATAGTCTGGAATAGCACATAGGCTACTTTTCATCTCGGTATAATGTTCCCTTGGGATAAGAACACACTTTTCACGCGGGCGAAGCTGCTGGCAGAAGCTAGTGAGTACTAAGGGCCAAAAAAAAAAACGAGCCAAGTGCGAGTCGGACTCTCGCACAAAGGGTTCCGTTGCATTATCGCAAAAAACGGCAAAAAAATCACGTTTCTTGTATGGGAGCCCCACTTAAATATTTATTTTATTCTGTTTTCAGTATTTGTTGTTATAGCGGCAACAGAAATACATCATCTGTGAAAATTTCAACTGTCTAGCTATCACGGTTCATGAGATACAGCCTGGTGACAGACAGACGGACAGACAGATAGGCAGATCGCGGAGTCTTAGTAATAGGGTCCCGTTTTTACCCTTTGGGTACGGAACCCAAATAAAAATGTTGAAAAACTGTGTACCTGGCCTTTACTTAAACTTAATAGATACTAATATGTTCCTACGATTATTTCCAGGTCGTCTTCTCCGCTCTCCTGGCCGTCGCCGCCGCCGCCCCGGGCTACTACGGCGGATACGCGCCCATCGCGGCGGCCCCCATCGCTGCCGGCTGGGGACACGGCATCGTCAGCGCTCCCATTTACAGTGCCCCCACCGTAGTTAAGACCGCCTTGCCTGTCGCTACTTCTTACGCTAACACTGTTAAGGTATGTGTTTTTATTTATTTATTAAAACTTTAAGCACAAGCACAAAGGCGGACTTAATGCCTTAGGCATTTTCTACCAGTCGACCTTAGGGTGGTGCAGAGATAAAAAAAAGGCAGGTGAAGCTGGTGGTGTGGTTTTATTTAGTGGTTTTTTGTTAAAACTTATTAATACTATAATAACTCTTAATCCGTAATATGATTACAATGTAATAACTTAAATGTTATAAAAATAATAACATAATTTATAATGTATTAAAATAGTGAATCCCATCCCAAAGCCTTGCGAAGTGCCACTAGGATTTTGCTCACGCAGGAACACAGACCTGGCCCTCTCAAAATGCAAGGCTATGTAACAATACATTAATTTAGACGAGTGAGTATTTATTTCTATAATATTGTTAAGTACAGATACAGGCATCGTATCATATAAAAACACACATTGATGATACCGGATTTATTAAGACAATTTTTGTACGCGTTGATGTCTTTTAACCTGAATGGATTTTTTCAAGTTTGCTTTAACGAAAAACCTTTGTTGCAAGTGTTGCAACGGCACTGGTAATAAAATCTTGACTTAGTTGTATTTGACGGGTTAAGTTCACATTTATCTCTCAATACCATTTAATAGCAATGGACTCGTGTCCTTTTAAATCTCCAAATACAAAATATTCCTTAACATTTCTGCTTTATAAACAATATTTTTTCGATCTATCCCGAATGACTAAACGTTTTCTATCATTCGTACCTAATAGCTCATGTGGTATACTTCCAGTTCACCTCTCCCGCGCTAGTAGCAGCCCACGCTCCCATCGTCGCAGCGCACGCGCCTTTCGTGGCCGCTCCAGCCTACGCCCATGGCTGGTGAAAACCAAAATAAGGCCAATGTCCTAGCCATTCCATCCAGGAAAAACTACCCAAACAGGCCACCCCACCCAGGCCTATTCCCGGATAGTGCAACAGTCAACATCTACTCTTTATATTTATTTTGTAATAGTTATAAGACCATTCGGAATGTCAGATTGGAGCAAAAATCTAGCTCTAACGCGAGTTGGAAAGTTGTGCCATGTTTTGGAATTGTAATTAAATGCAGTTAATTCATGTTTGTTTTTTATTAAGAGCGAAATCTTACTCTTATTATAAATGTGAAAGTTTGGATGGATGTGTGGATGTATGTTTGTTACTTAATCAAGCCAGAACGGCTGAACAGATCTAGATGAAATTTGACACAGAGATAGATTATAGTCTGGAATAGCACATAGGCTGCTTTTCATCCCAGTATAATGTTCCTTTGGGACGATAAAACACTATTCACGCGGGCGAAGCCGCTGACAGAAGCTAATCTATACTAATCTATACTAATATTATAAAGAAGAAAGATTTTTTTGTTTGTTTGTTTGTACCGTATAGGGTCCGAAACTACTGGACCGATTTGAAAAATGCTTTCACCAATATAAAGCTACATTATTCCTGACTAACATAGGCTATTTTGTAATCCCAAAAATGGGTCCTGTGGGGTGGTCCACGGGAGCGAAGCCGCGGGCAACAGCTAGTAATGTTATAAAGAGATTTTTTTGTTTGTTTGTACCGAACAGGCTCCGAAACTACTGGACCGATTTGAAAAATTCCTTCACCAATAGAAAGCTACATTATTCCTAAATGACATAGGCAATTTTTTAATCCCGAAATTGGTTCCTGGGGGGTGGTCCACGGGAGCGAAGCCGCGGGCAACAGCTAGTAAACCATAAAACACAAAGAGTGTTTAATAAGTAATTCCATTTAGATTTACTCAGTACTAGCCTGGAGACTGCCTTTGTGCCCGTTTGATGGCAATAAATAAATATTAATAATACATATTTTTCTTTCTTTCTTTTTTTTCTTTCAATAGACCCGCTCCATATTGGATAGAACTTAAAATAACAGATGAAACTGTATAGGTGTACGGTGTATTGTAGTTTAACCTCCACCTAACCTTTCCCCAAACATTCATGATGTTATATTAACATCGTAATGCATGTAATGTAACACAAACGACCAAATAACACATATTATGTTGTGCAACATACGTAAAATTCATACTTACCTGTTACTGTGGAAAATTCTAAATATTAAACTTAATTAAATACCAGTCACTTTACCAGTTCTAATCGTTTTTACAGCTAACGGACTTAAGTCAGCCACCATTAATCCAAAGGTTCGATACTTGTCAACTACTAATCATGCGCAGGCGCAGCGGACACAAAGGAGCCGATACCGAGTATTGAAACCGGTTCAATGTTTGCGTATCGTTATTATACCAGTAATTAGTTTCCATTGAAAAGGTCGCGTTTTTATAGATTATAACTGGGCGACTCCCTGTCAGGAGATAATTATTTATAGTGTACATGTTGCAGATCTTACTTCTTACGTCCTGCTACTATTATAATCGTGAAAGTTTGTGAGGATGGCTGTTTGTCACTCTTTCACGCAAAAACTACTGAAGGAATTTTGGTGAAACCGTACAGAAGTACAGCTTATACATCAATAATAGCCATTGTGTTGTCCACACAATGGCTATTATTCATAAAGATGTTCAGAAAAGCATAGTGTGAGCAGTGGTGGCCCAGTGGTATCGGCCGCGACTTACAAGTTGTAGGTCGTGGGTTCGAGCCCAGGCAGGCGCTTTACTTTGTGTAAATTATTTCATCACCACTGCTCTCAAAAGGTGAAGGAAAACATCGTGAGGTAACCGGCATGTCCTAGATCCAAAAATTCGAAGACATGTGACATCCACCGACCCGCACTGGGCCCGCGTGGTGGATTACGGCCCATTCCCTCTCACAGAGAGAAGGCCTGTGTCCCAGCAGTGGGAACATTAATAGGCTGATGATGTGTGATGTAATGTGATGTTCAGAAAAGTACTAACACCACGCGGGCGGCAGGTACCATATTATAAATGTGAAAGTTTGGAAGGATGGATGTATGTTTGTTATTCAGTCACGCCAGAACGGCTAAATGGATTTGGATGAAAATTGGCACAGAGATAGATTATAGTCTGAAACAACACATAGGCTTGTCATCCCGGTATAAAAGACCCTTGGGATAAGAAAACACTATGCACGCGGGCGAACCCGCTTGCAGATGCTATAGTTAAATAAATTCTTTAAAAGACAGATTAGCTTAGTTAGGCAAACAAAAATAGTTTTTAAAAAACCAAATTAAATGTCACTTATACAAATAAGGCTGCTCAAACTGGCTCAAAACGCCCGCCCGTCACAAATTCCAAAAAATTTAGCTGGGCAGATGAAGTGGGGCAACAACCTTCCTAGCAAACTGCAATTTATACTTTACCATTTACCATAACAACGGATAAGAAAGCAAATTATTCTTAAAAATCCGGCCAAGTTTGAGTCTTAACAGTATATTACTCCGTATAAACAGCTTTATTCATTCAAAATAAATAGGTAACATTACTAACGTTCATAAACAATGAAAGCACTGAACATTGCTCTAACGTGTCCCTTACAAAATAACTTTACCGTTCGAAAACTTTTGCATCAATATCATACATCAATATACAAAATTTTATATTTCCAAGTACATTTTATACGTTGGTCGACTATAACTCGTAAACTTGTAAAGCCTTCTTAGCTGTGATAGTTTTCCTTTTAATTTCGCTATAAATACTACTGCCTTGAATTTTTTTACATGTCCAGGGTGAGGGGATTTTTTCACTTGACTCTAACAAAAAAGAGCAATTTAAGGCTTAATTTTACGCAAACGGATCCCTGAATCTAAAAATGGTTTTCACAGACCCGTAATATTTTGGAATGACCTATGACCTATCCAACGATACCCCACACAATGAGATAGACGAAAAAGAAAAAACCTATCCCAATTTACGTCTACAGGAGGTACATAACAATTTTTTTATTTTCATGATTTTATTTTACCACTTTGTCGGCGTAATTAATAGGTATATCCTTGTTGACTACGGAACCCTAAAAACGTTCAAATGCAAGTAGCAATATCATCTCAACGACAATCAATGTCAAAATTTTGTCAAAATGTAGGGCAATTAGCAATATAATTACAATATTTTAACATAATTGCAACTGAATCGTGAATTCGACTTGCCTTAAAAATATTGAAATTGTTCTCAATTAAGAACAAAATATCAAAAACCAATTCGTGCAGCCTTTACAATGATTTAGGGTTGTTTGTGTGTTTTATTTAATTTTCATAAATATTTATGGCTTTAATCCCATAGATTTATTCTTATAAGATACACATACATGTAATGGTATACCTGCATGTAAGCGCGGAGTTGAGTAGTAGATCGGTGTCTCCTTATACGGATGTCAGATTCCGCATGCCTCGCCATGCGTAATGCCATGCTGACACTTTTGATACATATATTTAGAGAGCTGTTGGTACGTGTGACAAGGAACTAAATAAGATTTTTTTGGTTTTGTAGAAAGATACATAAAATGTTTTGTTGTATATCAAAATTATGTTATTAGTTCTTATTTCCTCAGCTCAAACTTGGTCTTTGACCGAGTCTCAATAGTCCAAACTTAAGGTTTGTCAAAGGGTGATGGAGCGTAGCGTATTAGGTATTAAGATCAGCGACTGAGTACGCAATACCACGATACGCCCCAAAACAGGAATCGCCGATGTGGGCAGCAAGTCTGCTGGGCTGAAGTGGGATCGGTCGGATCATATATGCAGAATTCATAATGATATATGGGCCAGAATCGTCACGCAGTGGGAGCTGGACGACGTCGTCGTCGTGGGAGGCCTAGGAAACGCTGTCGTGACGACGTAGAGGCGTAAGGTGACGTAGAGGCGAAGGAAAACAATCGGGAAGAGTGGAAAGCTATGGGAGAAACCTTTGCCCAGCAGTGGGAGAAGATGGGAAGAAACAAACAAAATTCTTATTTAACAGAGCTTTAGCTTTTATTTCTTTTCTATTTCTCTATAAGCACAATCTTACAATTCTGTAGCCATATATCGGCACGAACAACATGAAAGTATACAATGATATCATATCATGTGTATGCAGTATTGCCACTCTGTTGAAATTCTCACATCTTGATAGAAAAAAAATGTTAAAAGTTGGAAAATAACAGATCATATTACTCTGTAAAAGTCCTCTGATGAAATGGCAGTCCCTCTCACAAAATTATATGAATAACATACCCACTTTTACATAAATCCATCATTAAGATAACTCCGTTAATTAAAATCACATTTACATTCCTACAAGAAATCGTATTAACCACTCTATACATATCCAAGTCAAGCCTACGCCCAGTCAGTCAGAACAGGCATAAAAGTGCGTCCAAGGTCGATCAAACCTTAACATTTTGTTTACCAGCCACACCGCCGCAAAAATAAACTTCAAGTTTTTACGACGGTCACACCAACACACACCTACCTATTTACATGTATGTACTATATCTCATTGCAGGATAACATTTACTGCACTATTTAATATATTTTTTGTTGCCATAGATAGCAGCTTAATGAACACAGTATGCATACTATATGTTAATAAATATGTATGGTAAATTTATGGTCGCATTTTGAACCATGAATACAATGAAGTCAAAAGAAATTTTATAATTCTCGAATATACATAAATCTTGCAAGATAAGAGTCAATTGAATATCAATGAACCATTTTCGTGACATAAGAATGAATACGTTCGTAATAATTCTTGACGATAATTTCCTTTATCTTATGATCATTATTGAATGCCATTGGAACGAAGCGAGCAGTGAGTTAGTGAGCAGTGGTGGCCCAGTGGTATCAGCCGCGACTTACGAGTTGTAGGTCGTGGGTTCGAACCCAGGTAGGCGCTTTACTTTGTGTTAATTATTTCATCACCACTGCTCTCAAAACGGTGAAGGAAAACATCGTGAGGAAACCGGCATGTCCTAGAACCAAAAATTCGAAGACATGTGACATCCACCAACCCGCACTGGGCCCGCGTGGTGGATTACGGCCCATTCCCTCTCACAGAGAGGAGACTTGTGTCCCAGCAGTGGGAACATTAATAGGCTGATGATGTGATGTGATGATGTGATTGGAACGAAAGCAGTTTTTGACCGACTGCCCAAAAAGGAGGAGGTTCTCAATTCGGATGTTAATATTTTTTTTTGTATTCGGCCCTGACTCAGTCATATATAAACGGATTTGCAAAATTATTTTTTTATTTAAAAGAAGTTTACTCCGAAATGATCCCATTTAAATTTGGTATAGATCTGATGAAGAAATTCGGAGGTATACACCAGAACTCTTTCATAAATGACGGCAAATCTCTCGGGATTGCTGCATTCGCATGACTATTTATTGTTTACACTATTTCATTACATACCATCACGCCAGTACGCTCTAAATGGGTACGCAGATGTGTACAGTTCACCCTGGTAAACTCTCATTTCACCGGTTATGTTTATATTACATGCTATTCGGGTAATCTATTCTGGCATCACTGTGGGCATCTATAGCCTTACTATAAAAATTGTCCATTATGTACCACTCAAAATTGAAAGATAAAAACTTTTTAACAAAATAATGAAACTGACTTCTAAAGCAAAACGCTACAAGGCGAAAAATCACTTTTTTCCGAAGTCGGTGTCTAAAAACGAAATACAGTAGGTATTGACTGTCTTTGGTTTGAAACTTGTACGAAAAGATTTGTAGATGTTGGCAATAGCACTGAAAATGGCAGCAATTTGTGACGGATTTTTGAGGCAATAATATAGCAACTTCGTTATTAATAAAGGTTTATCAAAAGACTAAACAACAGGTTTTTATTTACAAAATATAAATATTTAAGATTTAAATACATATATAGATAAAGTCATTTATTAACATATATACAATTGATTATTCTAAAAAAAACCTATATACAAATACAAAAGGGAGACGGAAAAGAGCTCATTGTGCATCAAAAAATTCGTCCACATCGATGTCAACGGGCAAAGTGCCCAGAACGCTGGCAGCATTGCCACGTTGGATGGCAATGCTGATTCTCTGGCCGAAGAAAAGGCCAGAGAATAGATAGATTATAGATTATAGAATATAGATATATAGATTATATAGATTCACTAACAAAATATATTATTAATCTGTACTAATATTATAAAGAGGAAAGATTTTTTTGTTTGTTTGTTTGTTTTTACCGAATAGGCCGCCGAAACTACTGGACCGATTTGAAAAATTCTCTTAGCAATAGAAAACTACATTATTCCTGAGTGACATAAGGCATTTTTTAATCCCGAAAATGGATCCTGTGGCGTGGTCCACGGGAGCGAAGCCGCGGGCAAAAGCTAGTTAATTATAAATAAAGAGTTTAAAGTAATAAAAAAACAAAAATAATACCTAACAATAATATCAAAACACAAATAAAGTTGAAAATTAACAATTACTAATAACATTAGGTTTTTTTTTGAGAACAATCTGTATCAATTTAAAAACTCAACACTTTTGTTTTAAGGATGGAAGGGCGGAGTGGTCACTTTTGTGCGCTTGTTAGCATTAGATAATAATTTGCATATACCCGCTGCTCTTTTTTTAAAATATTTATTGTTACTTTTTACCTAAGTACCTACTTAAGTGGTTATTATTTTGTCTATAGTACGTAGTCAATGTTTTTGGTGCACGGTAAAACTCTAACGAGTTCATGTTGGCATCAACTTAAATATATAAAATGTATGTACTACTACTGAATAAATAAATAAATATATAGCAAGATTTCTGCTGTTCTTTTGTTTCTATAGTAATTTTTGTGTTTCTGTTTCTGTATCATATATGATAGATTATCACTATTTCTTTCAACATCATCTGCCTAGCCTTTTCCCAACTATATTGGAGTCGGCTTCCAGTCTTACCGGATTCAGCTAAGTACCAGTGTTGTACATGGAGCGACTGCCTTTCTGACCTCCACAACCCAGTATATGGATAACACGGTACCCCTTGGCAAGACTGGTGTCAGATCTCAAGCTTCTGACTACTCGTAACGACTGTCAAAGATTTTCAAATAACAGCCGGGACCAACGGCTTAACGTGCTTGCCGAGGCACGGAGGAAACTCGGTATGTTGAAATGGTCACTCATCCACGGACTGACCTCGTTGCGTTGCTTAACCTTGATGATCGACCCGTGTGGCTGTTATTATTAAGCCACGAGCTGACGAGCTCACTATTTCTTTCAACGAATGTCAAAAATCCAAACATGTGGGATTTACTACGTCCATTTCGCTAGTGCTTGTCAAATGTCAATAACATACATTAATGTATTTTTGGTAATAGATAACACTGATAGGAAACGTTGAAAATATGTGAAATGTTTTGAAACACAATAGTTTGTAACGTGATTAAGGATTTAGGAGGATTAGGGCCATACAAATTAACACAACTGGTAGTTTTAACGCATGCAAAATTATTTATTGTTCCAACTTCCCGTGCAAAAATTTGCAAAATAATGTAATAAATGAACTTATTACGTGTACTGATACGAAACTTGTCGAACTTGACTTTCATTTCAGGACATCGCGGGCAGTATAAATACATTCGCAAACCAAAAGAAAGCATCAGTTTCATCTCATTCCCTTGTCGTACACATCTGAATATACACAGACCACGATGAATTCGCTGGTGGTGTTCTTATCTGTGGTGGCGCTCGTCGCTGGCAAGCCTTCGGGGCTGGAGCCCGTGCTGACGTCGTACTCGGCGCCAATCCTCGGTAATGCGGCCGCTTTCGCCGCACCCGCTGTCTACTCCGCACAGACTGCATTCGCTGCGCCTACTCTCTACGCCGCTCCTGCTGCTATTGGAGCATCTGCAGTCTCCAGCCAATCTCGTCTGGACATCAAATCGTCGCCAGCAGTGGTAGCTACATCGATTGAGCCCATCGTCCGCACCGTCATTTCCGAGCCTTCTGTGATCGCTGCTCCAGCCATCGCTACCGCCGCCATCGCGCCTGCCGCCGTGTCCAGTCAGTCCCGCATCGACATCAAGTCGACGCCCGCCATCAGCAGCACTGTTGTATCTGCGCCCCTTGCCTACGGCGCGTCGCCCATCGCTTTCGGTGCTGCCCTCGGCTACAACGCACCCATCCTCGCCGGGGCCGTGGCTCCCACTTTCTTGAAGACGTCGTTTGCTGCGCCCGCCCTCTTGAAGACGGCGTTTGCTGCTCCCGCCCTCTTGAAGACGGTAAATGCTGCCCCCGCCTTTGCCATCGCCGGACCCGCTGTGCCCCTGGACACTCCAGAAGTGATTGCCGCTCGCTTCGCCCACTTGGAAGCTAAGGCTCTGGCTGGTGCTCACCTCATCAAGAAGCGCTCCGCTTCTCTGATCGCGGCTCCACTGCTGTCTACCCACTTGGCTTCCCCCGTCATCTCCACGTACGCGTCTGCCCCGTTGCTGCCCACCGTGCACGCCGCTCCCCTGGCGTACTCCGCGCCCCTTGGCTACTCCACCCCTCTGATCACCAAGGCCTACGGCGTGCACGCCTGGTGAACGTCACCACGATAACGAGGATCTGTTCCTCGGTTCAGATTTGAAGAACGACAAATGATAAAATGGCTTGTAAATAAATAAATTTATAAGAATATGACTACTTTTTTATATCAAATTAACAAACAATTACTGGCAGCGCGATCAACTTTTTGATCTAAATCAGATACATTTTACCTCCCTGAAGTCTATAAGGCTAAAGATATCTGAAATAACAATCATAGGGAAACCTCATGAACCTAGGATACTTGAGACCCATAAACCAAAAGCAAAGTTAACAACGAACTATTAACACAATTCAAATCAATTCGAAAGGTTTTCTTCATACTAGTACTCCATTTCGTTCATTCGTTCTCTCGGAATGGTTCGCAACTAACAATCTTTTACTGAATGCGAAAAAAACAAAATGTCTAAAGTTCTCTTTACCAAATGTACCTCAACGTGACCTAAATCTAAATCTTGACGGCAAAAATCTTGAAATAATAACGGAAACTGTATTCTTGGGGATTACTATCGATTCAAAATTGCAGTGGGGCGCGCACATTAGAACTCTTTCGGGCAGGTTAAGTTCGGCTGCCTATGCAGTAAGGAAGATAAGGCAGTTAACCGATGTAGCCACAGCTAGACTAGTATAGTATGCTTATTTCCACAGTATTATGTCTTATGGCATTCTACTGTGGGGGTCAGCAGCAGACGTTTACTCAATTTATCTTACAAAAGAGGGCAATCCGCGCGATCTATAAAATGGGTCCTCGCGAGTCCTTCAGAGAAAAATTTAAAGAGATCGATATACTGATTCTACCTTCACTTTATATTTTGGAATGTATTTTGTATGTCCGCAAAAATCGAGGGCTAAACTAGAAGTGACTTCCATAATTTAAATACACGCAGTAAGCACGAAATTGTAATACCCAAATTCAGATTAACGAAAACTAGCAAGTCTTTTCTTATAAACAGTATACGCTTTTATAACAAGTTGCCTAAGTCAGTTATAGAACTGACCGATGGAAAGTTCAAAAACTACATCAAACGTGTCCTTATTAAAAAAGCATATTATAAAATCAAGGACTACGTTGAAGATAAAAACTTTGGCTTTGACACCCTCTGCATGCGGCTTCCCTGGTAACTCATAAACGGCACAAATATATGGATATCTCTAACTATTCTCAATCTCATTTTTTTTCTCTTTTAATTAGACTTTTTACAATATTTTTCAATCATCATTATAGCCCTTTGCTAAGAATAGTTACAGCACTGATTACAGTATTTGTGCCACATGTTAAATTTAGTGTTGTGTTTTTTTTTTTTACCTTTGTATACATTTTTTTTTTGTTTGTTTTTTTTTTCAATTTCGTACGACTTATTGTCGGGCCTACGTTGTCCCCCCATATCCAAGTACTAATGCTGTAACATGGAAATATTGTAAACACAAAAAAAAATAAAAGAGTAACCATGGAGTTTCTTGTCGGTTCTTCTCCATAGGAAACGACTAACCCGAACCGTGCACCTTTTGTCGACGTTTTATAAGTGCCCATGTAGGCCTATGTAAAATAAAAATATTTGATTTTTGATTTTGATTTCATATATTCATTTACTTCCGAGAAAGATATTGTCTCTGGGCATAATTGTGAAGAAAAACAAACATATATTATAAACCGGAACTTGGCACTACTTAGTTACAAAATATACAAGTAACCTACAAATCAGGAAGTCTATGAAAAACTTAGCCACGATTTCTGAAATGAAAAGAATAAATCAATGAATTTGTGCAACTATACTTTCTTCGATTATTTCAACCGGCCCTTAGACTAACATACACCGTGAACTCAATAATCTAAGCACGTGAACTATAAAAAAATATTTCAAGTTTCGAAGAAAATGGTAACTTTTTAAAATCACGTTTTTATTGATAACAAAACAAATAAGTTTTGAAGCGTGATCGGTGTTGATTTTTTGAACTGCCAGTCAAAAGTTTTTGTTAACGTTTTAATTAATTAAAACTTTTTGGGCTCATTCTTATTTTTCATGCGTCACTGATGAAGTCTCGTGATCGTAAAGTAACTCTTTGGATAGGTATCGAAAATATTGTATAGAGCAAGACCCTAGACAAGAGGCATTCTATCACCGTGGTGACAGCGTTTTGAAAAATATAAATGTATGGGAACGTTTGCGAAATGTCACGAGATCAATGTATAAGCAGATGCCTGCTGCAGGTGTCTGCTGATATAAGAAGACAGGAATTAGGTAAATTTGCCAAATCACTTAAGCAGTTCTTTTTAAGGCGTTTGTAAATAATCTTCTTAGGCACACTCTCACCCCTAACTGCAAACCACTTTGGTTTGCAGTTTGTGAAGGGAGGGTTAGCAAATAATTAATTAAGGCCGTACCCTGACCAAAAAATCAGCATGAGATATGAGCATTCCTATTGGCCTAGCGGCACTGGTGGCGCATGAATTACAGCAGTGAATACGCCCAGATTTTCAAGTATTTGTCTTTTGAAAAAATAAAACTTACTAAATGTTCGTTATCAAATTGTCTATCCATTAGTGTTAGTACAAAAAATAATTAATGAATACTTTACGAGGAGATGCATGTTATCAATAATTATTTCTTATTTTTATGGTTTTGTTGGAAGGAGATTAGTGAAACATATACCTCTTTAAATAAAAAAGTGTACTACCATTTTAGAATCAACATTATGTAGAAATTTAATGTATTTTTATTAATTGATATTTCTTTTTAAATAAAGAGTAGATAGCTCTTAAAAACTGCACAAAAACGACTAGCGCGGTGTTTTGCTCGGGGAGGCGCCTTAAGTAGTTTTGCAAGATATGGGTCATGTGATATTAGTTAAGATTCCATTATTAACATTTCATAAGATAATATATTATAGTTAGTTTTTTTTTTATAATTTCATTTAGTGAATATTAAGTGTCCGCACTAATAAACTTTATTTTTAATACTGTTTGTGCCGTTCCCACATACAAACAGTGAAAACGGTTTTGTGAGGCATAGTTAATGTAACCAGAGGTGGCCCCGGCCAAATATAAAAAATAAATGTTTTCATAGATCGATGATAGTCTGACGTCTGTGGTATCGGAATCTAATCTGCTCACAGCCTTACAGTTACAGCCCTACATGGTCTGTCAAATGTGTCATGCTTTGCTATCTACTAATATTATAAAGAGGAAAGATTTTTTTGTTTGTTTGTTTATTTTTACCGAATAGGTTCCGAAACTACTGGACCGATTTGAAAAATTCTTTTACCAATAGAAAACTACATTATTCCTGAGTGACATAGGCCATTTTTTTTATCCCGAAAATGGGTCCTGTGGCGTGGTGCACGGGAGCGAAACCGCGGGCAACAGCTAGTTAATTATAAATAAAGAGTTTAAAGTAATAAAAAAACAAAAATAATACCTAACAATAATATCAAAACACAAATAAAGTTGAAAATTAACAATTACTTATTACATTAGGTTTTTTTTTTGAGAACAATCTGTATCAATTTAAAAACTCAACACTTTTGTTTTAAGAGTACACAAGTCGACGGCACGAACTATTTTGTGCGCGGGGTTAAAATGCATTTTAAATCTACCGACAACACGTGCGGAAGAGATAGATGCTGTGATGAGCAGTTTGCAAATTTGTAGCGAAATGGATAATGATTTAGGACGAAACCGAGCGCACAAAATTTTATAAACAGACCTTTGGCAGTTTAGATATCATGAAAAAACGACTAAATCTATCTGTTCAAAATAAAATTATTTGCATTGTTGAACTACTAATCTATCCCTTTATGGAGGCCGTTTTGCAATTTTCCGTCTTCTTATGGAATTTATTCGCGCCCAAAAATGCGTTAAAATTAGTGTCTAAATGTGGAACTTTCGACGCTCATAACTTTCAAATATTTTCTTTTTTTACTTTTCTGCTTCCATACAGGGCTAGATAATGATGAGACAAATTGATATCACTTTTTATTTTGAACGTACATCGTCAAACAGTGGAATAATCTCTAGACTACGTTTGTATGGAAGAATTTTCGACTAGTGTAACCTTAAGGATGGAAGGGCGGAGTGGTCACTTTTGTGCGCTTGTTAGCATTAGATAATCATTTGCATATACCCGCTGCTCTTTTTTTTAAATATTTATTGTTACTTTTTACCTAAGTACCTACTTAAGTGGTTATTATTTTGTCTATAGTATGTAGTCAATGTTTTTGGTGCACGGTAAAACTCTAACGAGTTTATGTTGGCATCAACTTAAATATATAAAATGTATTTACTACTACTGAATAAATTGTAAGACTAACAGTCTTATATTCAAGATTTAGGTTATCCAGTTGTTATTATTTGTACCAGTGACAAGTATCTGTCAGCTGTCATAGACACGTTGACAGTCTTGTATTTTTGTCTGGTAACATTGACAGATACCCGTCACTAAAGTAGTGATCGACTAAATTATTGAACATTGTTAGGCTGTTGAGAGTTGAGGCTTTTGCCACCAATATTTTGAAGTGTGGCAGTTTTGACGGGAGCACGTGTTGGCACCAATGTTGATTGAACCGTCAAACAGAGCGTTGATAATTTTGCTGTGAGAATTATATCGAAGAATGTCTTTATAATCCTTGTTTCATTTCTGAGTTGAAGTTGAGTCCCTACAACTCAGAAGTGTGATAAATACCACACACCCACAAGTTTTGGAGAATATCAGCTAATATGGACCGTGACAGTAACCAATCGCATAGGAGCCGGTCCCGTTTTACTCCATCCGTTGTGAGCATGGAACGGAAGCGTTGCCGCGATAATGAAGCCAGTGAGAATCGTTTGATTAAGAAGAAACGTCGCAGGCGGCATAGAAGTACGCCTAGCGATTCGAGTGACCAGAACGAGAGGAGTAGACCTCGAACACGGACTGATGGGAGGCGTCGACGGAGTCGGAAACGTAGCCGCGAAGATGAGCATCGATCGCGCCGAAGCCTGACGAGGAAGCGGAGTGAGAGTGACCAAGACGATAGGAGTCGACCTCGAACACGGACTGATGGGCGGCATCGGCGAAGTCGAAAACGTAGCAGCGAGGACGAGCATCGCTCACACCGAAGCCTGACGAGGAAGCGGAGTGAGCAGCGGCATACCGGACATCGTAGGCGGACGTCGAACCAAAGCAGCTCATCAAACACCGCAGTAAGTGATGAACCACACGGAAGTATTCAGGTAAAGAAATCTATGTTTGCTAACAGTGAGACTCAGTTATTTTTGAACGAGTTAATTAAATCGTTGTCGGATGCGAAGCCAGAAGGCAATAAATTCCCTATGTTAGGCAACGTTATTCCTGAATTTGACCCCATGGTCAAGGGCCAAACGGTCCACATGTGGCTTAATAAGGTCGACGAATGTGCGAAGCTGTACCGTTGGGGTGATGATCAGGTTATACACTATGCACTGCCCAGGCTTGCAGGTGTTGCTCTTACATGGTACCAGGCCTTGCCTTCAATGTCATTTTCGTGGCCTGAGTGGAAAATTAAATTAATTGATTCCTTTCCTAGTAGTGATGACTATGCAGAATCACTTACCGAAATGTTGAATAAACGCGTGAAATACAATGAATCGTTAGAATTATATTTTTATGAAAAACTAAATCTGTTGAATCGATGCGAGATTTTCGGGAGGCGTGCCGTTGATTGCTTGCTCTATGGCATTGAGGATCGTTCCTTGAGACTTGGTGCTAAAGCTGCCAAGTGTCAAGAGCCTGAAGAGGTTCTTAATTACTTTCAGTCTATTAAACAAAGTCGCGATTTTGACAAATCTAAGATTAGCCAAGATAAAAGGACTTTCCCATCATGTAATACTAATTCGAATACTAAGCAGTTCGTTGGGAATGATACAAGGTTATCTAGGCCGCAATCCAGTGCATCTATAACATGTTTTAACTGCAAAGAAGTAGGTCACTTTAGTAATAAGTGTACAAAAAAGCTGCTAAGATGTAACATTTGTAAAAGGCTTGGCCATGTAACAACCGATTGCCCGCAGCTGTCCAACGAAAATAGTAAAGATACTTCTAGTACAGAAAAGAAAGTTATGAAAATTGATGTTGATGATACCAGTAATAAAAAATATATGATCTCGCTAAAGGTTAACGGTATTCTGGTTAAAGGGTACGTAGATTTAGGCAGTCAGTGCACATTGATACAATGTAACGTAGCAAAATCATTAGGAGTTAGTTGGTCAGTAGGCGACCTACCCGTTATGAGAGGATTAGGTAATAATATCGTTGTACCAATAGGAATGGCGCGTGTAAAAATAGATATTGATAATATTGCAGAGATGGTTGACGTTTATGTAGTTGAAGATGGCATAATTAAATATCCCGTGTTAGTTGGCCACAGTTTTACAGAAAAACCCGGAATCATTATTACGAAAACCACAAATTCCTTAATATTTAGTAAGGAAGAGATAAACAAATTGCGGTTATTCCTTAAGGCAGATGTTGAAATTCAACCAAATCAAATGACTATGGTTCCTGTTTTTTCCGATAGAAGCTACTCTGGGTCTGTATATGTCAGGGGTTCACTAAGAGGTCAGCCTGGTACGGAATTTTATTTATTGCCGGGGGAATACTATCTTGAAGATAATTTTGGAGCACTTCTAGTCCAAAATTTTAGCGACCATTTACTTGTTCTAAATAAAGATACATTGGTTAGTCGAGTTTACAAATCTGAAAAAGGTTTTGAAATCAACATGCTAGATTTTAGCAATCATGATACGAGTTCCGATCTGAATTATGGCGGTCACTTATCTGATGATGAGATATTTAGATTGAAGTCTCTACTAAAGAGATACGAGGTTTGTTTTTCCTCTTGTTTAGCTGATTTAGGGTATAATAACATAGTACAAATGGAAATAGAATTGAATGATGCGAAGCCAGTGGTTTACCGACCTTATAGACTCTCATATCCGGAACGTGAATTGGTTCGAACAATGATAAAGGACATGATCGAAGCCGATATCGTTTGTGAGTCTAACTCACCCTATGCCAGTCCCATCCTTCTTGTGAAGAAGAAAACGGGTGAGAAGAGACTCTGCGTGGATTACAGAGCCCTAAATAACAAGACTCGTAAAGAACACTATCCTTTACCGCTGATCGACGACCAATTAGATAGGTTGTCAGGCAATTCTCTTTTCATTAGTCTTGACCTTGCATCTGGGTACTACCAGATTCCAATATCAGAGGGCTCACAAGAGCTTACGGCTTTTGTAACACCCGACGGTCAGTACCAGTATAAAAGAATGCCTTTTGGGTTAGCGAATGCTCCTTCAATTTTCCAAAGAGTAATGAATAAAATTCTCTCCGACTTGAAATACATTGTTATTTACATGGACGATATGCTAATTCCCGCTAGTACATTTAATGATGGATTAACACGTTTAGAGGAAGTCCTCCAGCATTTGGCCAATGCAGGGCTAACTCTCAAATTAAAGAAGTGCCATTTCTTCCAAAGGGAAATAGATTTTCTAGGGTTTTGTGTATCTGGAGATGGAATACGTCCCGGATCGCGTAAAACAATTGCGATTTCCAATTTTCCTGTACCCAAAAACGTACATGATGTAAGACGTTTCATAGGACTTGCAAGTTTTTTTCGTCGATTCGTCAAAAACTTTACAATAATAGCATGCCCATTAACGAATCTTTTAAAATCCAAGTTTGAGTGGCAATGGACCGCGGAATGTACAACTGCTTTTAACACGCTCATAGAGAAACTCGTAGAGCGGCCTATAATAGCCTTGTTTGATGCGCGATTAGAGACCGAGTTACATACCGATGCATCAAAGGTAGGCATCGCAGGCATTCTTATGCAGCGAGGTAGTGACAGCCAGTTGAGGACTGTAGCCTACTACAGTCGGAAAAATTCAGAAGATGAGCAAAAACTTCACTCTTTTGATCTCGAGACGTTGGCTGTCGTTGCATCTTTAAGTCGATTTCGTGTTTATTTGCTAGGATTACAGTTTAAAATAGTAACTGACTGTAATGCGTTGAGGACGACTTTGACGAAGCGTGACCTCATACCTAGGATCGCGCGATGTTGGGTGCAGCTACAGGAGTACGACTGTACTATCGAATATAGGCCAGGATCACGTATGGCTCATGTGGATGCCCTGAGTCGTGCTCCTGTGGCTGAACACACTGATGATACTAATACACACGTGATTGACGTATTGCAAGTGGAGACAACCGATTGGATTGCGACCGTACAGAGTAATGACGAAGAGATAAAACGAATTCGAGAAATTCTTCTCGACGATGAAACGAAATTCGTTGCCGATGTACGAAAGAATTATCAGCTGAAGGGTGACTACGTATACCGTATCGTAGATGATGGAATTCGTTGGGTGGTACCGAGGGGTGTTAGGTGGCAAGTTTTGCGCATGAACCACGATCATGTAGGGCATTTTGGATTTGATAAAACGCTGAGTAGGTTAAAGCAACGTTTTGGTTCCCGAAGATGCGTCGATTCACAAAAAAATATGTATCATCATGCTTACAATGTGCACACCATAAAGCACCATCAGGCCAAAAGGAAGGGTTATTACACCCTATCCCAAAACTAGAAATCCCATTCCATACATTGCATGCGGATCATCTCGGCCCATTTGTTCGTTCTAGGAGAGGCAATATGTATATTTTAGTTATTGTTGATGCATTTACAAAATTTGTTAATATACGTGCCGTGAAGGATACGAAAACGTCAACTGCAATAAAAATATTTCATGAGTACTTTAGTTACTTTGGTGCTCCGTCTAGGCTAATTACTGATCGAGGTACGTGTTTTACTAGTGGGAAGTTCAAAGAGTTTACAGAAATATTGAACATAAAACACATATTGAACGCGGTAGCTACTCCTAGAGCGAATGGGCAGGTCGAGAGGTTCAATCGAACCATATCTGACGCGTTGAGTACTAAATGTCATGGCAATAATGAAAATACATGGGATGATTACGTAGGGGATATTCAATTAGGTATGAATACGACTGTGAGTAAAGCGACAGGCAAGAGTCCCTCAGAATTATTATTCGGTTTCAAATTAATTTCGACATCGGAAAATATACTGGGAGACGCGATTTCTGAAACAACTCAATTAGTTAGAGGCGACGACTTAATTCAACTGAGGTCCGATGCTAAAGAGAAAATTGATAAGGATCAGGAAAAGGCGAAAGTCAGGTTTGACAAGAACAGAAAGAAACCAAAATCATACAATGTAGGAGATCTGGTTAGAATTGAGAGGACAGTCATTGATAGAGAGCACCTAGGTAAATCTAAAAAGCTTATACCAAAACTTCAGGGTCCGTACCGAATCGTAAAAGCTTTACCCAATGGCAGGTTCTTAGTAGAGGACACCCCACTAACTAAAAAAGGAAACAAACGATACGAAAATATAGTAGCAATTGATAAAGTTCATCCTTGGCTTAATTTTAATGATTATTCAAGTGACGATGGCAACGAAAATGATAATAATGACAGTGAAATTGATAATGAGTAATGAAATTAATTAAGGAAGTAATATTAATGAATTTTGTAGTGTTGTTTAATTACATAGTTACTACAATGTAAGGATATTAAATAATGTCTGAATTATTAAAATGATTGACCGTGCTTTGTATAATTGTGCATTGTAATAACTATTTGATTGTCGATATGGAATTGATTGAGATACTTGGAATGAATAGAACTGTGCAGATAATGAATGGAACTGTGACATAGTTCCGCAAGGATTATGATCATAGATTGAAATAGTAATATGAGCATAGGCTACGTACAATCAGTACAGAAACGAATGGTATCAATTAGTTGGTATCGTACAGATGATTGTAGACCGTAGCAGACCGTGCAAGATGTGTGTATGATAGCTTAGTTATGAGCATAGACTATGAGCAATCAGTGCAGAAACGAATGATATCGAGTACAGATATCGCACAGATGATTGTGATAGATTAGTTATGAGCATAGACTATGAACAATCAGTGCAGAAACGAATGATATCGAGTACAGATATCGCACAGATGATTGTGATAGATTAGTTATGAGCATAGACTATGAACAATCAGTGCAGAAACGAATGATATCGAGTACAGATATTGCACAGATGATTGTACATAGTTGATCATGCGAGAAGAGATAATAAAAAAATAAAAAAATAAATAAAAAGTATATATTTATATATATTATATATATATTTTTAAATGTGATAGATAATTGTATTAGAAAGTAAGACTTAATAATGATGTAACTAAATTAATACATATATTTGCTATTGTATACGTACTAAGCTTTGTTTTTGAATATTTATCTTCTTGAAGTGAGAGGACTCACTTATCATAGGATGGCCGAGCTGTAAGACTAACAGTCTTATATTCAAGATTTAGGTTATCCAGTTGTTATTATTTGTACCAGTGACAAGTATCTGTCCGCTGTCATAGACACGTTGACAGTCTTGTATTTTTGTCTGGTAACATTGACAGATACCCGTCACTAAAGTAGTGATCGACTAAATTATTGAACATTGTTAGGCTGTTGAGAGTTGAGGCTTTTGCCACCAATATTTTGAAGTGTGGCAGTTTTGACGGGAGCACGTGTTGGCACCAATGTTGATTGAACCGTCAAACAGAGCGTTGATAATTTTGCTGTGAGAATTATATCGAAGAATGTCTTTATAATCCTTGTTTCATTTCTGAGTTGAAGTTGAGTCCCTACAAAATGAATAAATTTATAGCAAGATTTCTGCTGTTCTTTTGTTTCTATACTTAGTAATTTTTGTGTTTCTGTATCATGATAGATTATCACTATTTTTTTCAACATCATATGCCTAGCCTTTTCCCAACTATATTGGGGTCGGCTTCCAGTCTTACCAGATTCAGCTAAGTACCAGTGTTTTACATGGAGCGACTGCCTATCTGACCTCCACAACCCATTAACTGCACACGGTACCCCTTGGCAAGACTGGTGTCAGATCTCAAGCTTTTGACTACTCATAACTACTGTCAAAGATTTTCAAATAACAGCTGGGACCAACGGCTTAACGTGCTTTCCGAGGCACGGAGGAAACTCGGTATGTTGAAATGGTCATCCATCCACGGACCGACCTTTTCAAGCGTTGCTTAACCTTGATGATCGACCCGTGCGGCTGTTATTATTTAGCCACGAGGTGACGAGCTCACTATTTCTTTCAACGAATGTCAAAAATCCAAACATGTGGGATTAACTACGTCCATTTCGCTAGTGCTTGTCAAATGTCAATAACATACATTAATGTATTTTTGGTAAAAGATAACACTGATAGGAAACGTTGAAAATATGTGAAATGTTTTGAAACTCAATAGTTTGTAAAGTGATTAAGGATTTAGGAGGATTAGGGCCATACAAATCAACACAACTGGTAGTTTTAACGTATGCAAAATTATTTATTGTTCCAACTTCCAGTGCAATTTTTTTTCAAAATAATGTAATAAAATGAACTTAATACGTGTACTGATACGAAACTTGTCGAACTTGACTTTCATTTCAGGACATCGCGGGCAGTATAAATACATTCGCAAACCAAAAGAAAGCATCAGTTTCATCTCATTCCCTTGTCGTACACATCTGAATATACACAGACCACGATGAATTCGCTGGTGGTGTTCTTATCTGTGGTGGCGCTCGTCGCTGGCAAGCCTTCGGGGCTGGAGCCCGTGCTGACGTCGTACTCGGCACCATTCCTCGGTAATGCGGCCGCTTTCGCCGCACCCGCTGTCTACTCCGCACAGGCTGCATTCGCTGCGCCTACTCTCTACGCCGCTCCTGCTGCTATCGGAGCATCTGCAGTGTCCAGCCAATCTCGTCTGGACATCAAATCGTCGCCAGCAGTGGTAGCTACATCGATTGAGCCCATCGTCCGCACCGTCATTTCCGAGCCCTCTGTGATCGCTGCTCCAGCCATCGCTACCGCCGCCATCGCGCCTTCCGCCGTGTCCAGTCAGTCCCGCATTGATATCAAGTCGACGCCCGCCATCAGCAGCACTGTTGTATCTGCGCCCCTTGCCTACGGCGCGTCGCCCATCACTTTCGGTGCTGCCCTCGGCTACAACGCGCCCATCCTCGCCGGGGCCGTGGCTCCCACTCTCTTGAAGACGGCGTTTGCTGCTCCCAGTCTCTTGAAGACGGCGTTTGCTGCTCCCGCCCTCTTGAAGACAGTAAATGCTGCCCCCGCTTTTGCCATCGCCGGACCCGCTGTGCCCCTGGACACTCCAGAAGTGATCGCCGCTCGCTTCGCCCACTTTGAAGCTAAGGCTCTGGCTGGTGCTCACCTCATCAAGAAGCGCTCCGCTGCTCTGATCGCGGCTCCACTGCTGTCTACCCACTTGGCTTCTCCCGTCATCTCCACGTACGCGTCTGCCCCGTTGCTGCCCACCGTGCACGCCGCTCCCCTGGCGTACTCCGCGCCCCTTGCCTACTCCACCCCTCTGATCACCAAGGCCTACGGCGTGCACGCCTGGTGAACGTCACCATGATAACGAGGATCTGTTTCTCGGTTCAGATTTGACGAACGACAAATGATAAAATGGCTTGTAAATAAATAAATTTATAAGAATATGACTACTTTTTTATTTCAAATTAACAAACGAAGACTGGCAGCGCGATCAACTTTTTGATCTAAATCAGATACATGTTAACTCCTTGAAGTCTATAAGGCTAAAGTTATCTGAAATAACAATAATAGGGCAACCTCATGATCCTAGGATACTTGAGACCCATAAACCATTAATTAACCACAAACTATTTATTAACACAATTCAAATAAATTCGAAAGGTTTTCTTCATACTCCATATATTCATTTACTTCCGAGAAAGATATTGTCTCTGGGCATAATTGTGAAGAAAAACAAACATATATTATAAACCAGTTCCACTTGGCACCACTTAGTTACAAAATATACAAGTAACCTACAAATCAGGAAGTCTATGAAAAACTTAGCCACGATTTCTGAAATGAAAAGATTAAATCAATGAATTTGTGCAACTATACTTCCTTCGATTATTTCAACCGGCCCTTAGACTAACATACACCGTGAACTCAATAATCTAAGCACGTGAACTATACAAAAAATATTTCAAGTTTCGAAGAAAATGGTAACTTTTTAAAATTTGGATAGGTATCGATAATATTGTATAGAGCAAGGCCCTAGACAAGAGGCATTCTATCATCGTGGTGACAGCGTTTTGAAAAATATCAAAATGTATGGGAACGTTTGCGAAATGTCACGAGATCAATGTATAAGCAGGTGCCTGCTGCAGATGTCTGCTGATATAAGAAGACAGGAAACAAAAGGTAAATTTGCCAAATCACTTAAGGCGATATATACGCCCCAATGTAAACGCAGTACTGGCCGTGCGCATGCTCGATGCCAACATATCAATATTGAACCTCCTTTTGAACAGATTTGTTTGCAAAATATTATTTGATTTACATATGCTATGTTAGTTATGAAGAAATTCCAGCCATCAATTTTTCTGTGTAAAAATATTTTTAATCATCCAAGTCGTTTTGGAGGAGTATCCAAAAGTAGCGGAAAACTAGCGTATTGTTAATAATTTTTTTAAAGCAAAACTATTTGTTATACGAAAAAACCATGTGTTAAAAATAATATACATTAAACAATAATAAATATATTTTTTTTCAAACCTTTTAACTTAGCCGTTACTAAGGAGTATGCTTTAGAAAGTTACCGTTTTACGGCACTAAAGCGGATGTAGGCCCTTAAGCAGTTCTTTTTAAAGCGTTTGTAAATAATCTTCTTAGGTTTGGTTTGGTTTGCAGTTTGTGAAGAGAGGGTTAGCAAAAATTCCATTATTAACATTTCATAAGATAATATATTATTGTTAGTTTTTTTTTATAATTTCATTTAGTGAATATTAAGTGTCCGCACTAATAAACTTTATTTTTAATACTGTTTGTTCCGTTCCCACATACAAACAGTGAAAACGGTTTTGTGGGGCATTATACATAGTACACTGAATAATAACTTGTTCCATGACATATGCACATCATTAAGTAACGTAGAACAGCTGCATTGTAAGTGTTGGAAATAATCACTCATGGCAACATAATTAGATGTCTGTGGTACGCCTTGAAATAAAACTGTATAATTTTGTTGTGCTCGTTTATTAAATTCTTAATAAAGCTTCAGTTTTTATCGGCCACTGATTTATTTATACCATTGATAAACAACAGCAGAGCGTGGTTCCGAAAAATCATAAGGAAGTGTTGGAGCAGAAGTAAAAGCAAAGATTTTCTACTTGGGTGGTTTGGACTGTTTCGTGTGTTAAATGCAATATGGCGGCCCGGGAAGAAAATGTAAAATTAGGCCTGGGTCGTATCGCTTTTTCTGAGAATCGTATCCGAATCAGATTTCGAGTTTCAATATCTGATTTCAAAACTATATATTTCAATATCTATATATTGTACGTACGCGATATTTTCAAACCTGATCCAATACGCTGTTTTTGGTTGATACGATATTTGATGATATCGGTATTTTAGATTTGTTTAAATTTTGCGTACGCGTATGTATTTTTAAATCTGATATGCAGCCTAATTTCGTAAGTGGATTCATTCGGCAAGGCAAAGGGCTTGACCCCATAAAATAGTATGACAAATTCTCCTTAAATAATTAGGCATTGTCAAAAATATTGGTATCTTTCGAAAAGAGTATCTTCACCAATGAAAGCGTCCATTAATTTAATTTAATATTTGAAATGCTGCATGCATAGTTATAGTTAACTTAAAGTAAACTTTAAATACACGAGCTTAAGATCTAAACTATGTCATTAAAATATGATGAATAAGCTCAAAATCATACATTTGTATTGTGTAAATTGCAAATAATATTACCTTACCTATACCGCTCTAACTACTGTAAATCTATATCACCCGCGCTCTGTTGCTCGCGAGTTACGTCACCGCATCCGGCCGAAATCTGCCGAATCCGATGCGGAGCGAGCGGTATGTGAATATCTAGATTTTGTAATACATAGTTTTCGAACCGTCGCGTCAAACGTGCCAGCGGTTTTTAGATATCGTACCGATATTTATACTAGTCAGAGAAGCTAAACGAGCGGTACGCGCGTATCTAGATTTTGTAATACATAGTTTTCGCACGTATCAGTAAGCGGTTTTTAGATATTATACCGATATATAGATTTCGTAACTATATACGGTTTGTATCGTCCACCACTATGTAAAATATATTGTCGAACCATTCAGAGGGACGAATTATCTGTTGTGGAAACGTCGGGCAGAAGCTATTTTTGCTGCAAAAGACCTGGATCAGTTTCTGATAAAGGAAGAAACTGTGGATTCAAAATCGAAAAAGGCGTACGCATTGTTACTTAGTATGATTGATGATTCCATATTGATGGCAATGTCGGATGAAACTACAGCATATAAACTATGGCAGGCTTTAAAGGAAAAATATGGAAAATCAAGTGCTGTAAGCCAGATCCTAGTAAGAAAGAAACTCACGAACACAAAAAAGCGCTGTGATAGCAGTATGCAGGAACATATAAATGAAATACTGGGATTGGTGAACGAATTGCGAGCTTCGGGAACAACTGTGAAATACATGGATATTGTCATTTATATCTTAATGTCATTACCTCCGGAATATGATATAATAAAGGCAACAATAGAGAATCAGCCAGATACGACATTGACTTCAGATTTTGTTATACAAAGATTACTAAATGCAGAGGCATTAAAAAGTGACACAAGTGAAAAGAAGACAGAAAATACAAAAACAAATGTAGCATTTAATGCCGAAAAATACCAATATATGACATGTTACAAATGTAAGAAAAAGGGTCATGTTGCAAAATATTGTCCAAGAAAATCAACATGTTTTAACTGTGGACGTTCCGGTCACTTGAAAAAGGATTGTCGTACTAAGCCAAAGTCAAACAGTGAGTCTGCTGCGGTTACCTTTATGGTCAATCAAACAAGTGAATATTTTATGTTGGACTCTGGTGCATCGACGCACATGTGCAGCAAACAGGAATGGTTTAAGGACATGAGGCCCCACAGCGGCACTGTGACATGTGCATCTAAAGTTGAAGTTCTAGAAGTCAAAGGTATTGGGACAATTGTCGGAATGCTGAATGGTCGAGAGATAACTCTCAAAGATGTCTTGTATATTCCAGAGTTGAATGGTCAGTTGATATCCGTGAAAAACATACAGAGAGCTGGTTACAGTGTTATCTTCACAAATAATGTTGCAATAGTTAATATGAATAAAGAAAAATTTGTTATTGCCAGATTAAATGAAAAAGGTCAGTATTTAAGTCAGTTTGATCCTATTAGTACATCAGCTGTAACACACTTTGTTGAGCAAGATGCTAAGTTATGGCACAGGCGTATGGGACATTCTAGCAACAATGTAATGAAAGAGTTGGGATTGCCAGTATCAGACTCTTTAAATTTTTGTGAAGAATGTGTGACTGCTAAACAAGTCAATGCGCCAATGGGCAAAGGTCCGAGAGAGAGGGAAGATAAACCCATGAGAATGATTCATACTGATATTTGTGGTCCGCTTGACCCACCTATCAGTGATAATGAGAGGTACTTTGTTACCTTAATAGATGATTGTTCAAGATTTTGTGAAGTACATCTATTGAAAAATAAAAGTGACATTACTGATATATTCAAGCATTTTTTCAGGCAGAATCCAGAAGTATATAAAATAAGATGTGACAATGCCAAGGAATATGTATCAGGTGAGCTTGCACGCTATTGTAAATTGAAGAATATTTTGCTAGATCCTGCCCCACCATACACACCTCCCTTGAACGGTGTTGCAGAGAGAGCAAATAGGTATTTGTTGGAGAAGGCTCGAGCTCTCATCTTTGATTCAAACCTGCCCAAGACTTTTTGGGGCTATGCAGTGCAGACTGCTGCTTATCTGAAGAACCGGATTCCGAACCATACAGTGGGTAAGACTCCTTTTGAACTTAAGTTTGGAAAGCCACCTAATTTGAATAACATCAAGGTTTTCGGATGTGATGCTTATATGAGAGTACCTGATAACCTGAGGAAGAAGCTGGATCCCAAATCTAGAAAAATGACTTTTGTAGGATACTCCAATATGGGCTATCGTTTGTTGGATCAGAAAACTAATCGTATAACTGTTTCACGTAATGTAATATTCAATGAAGAGAAGAGGATGAGTATTCCTGACTCCGTTGATAATATAATGAGAGAGAAGACTGTTCCTGAGTCTGATGTGGTTCCTGAGGCAGCTGAAGAGCCAGGGATGGCTGATGGTGGTCAAGATGAATTCTTGGATTGTGTAGAAAATGAAGCGGAGAATAACAGGCCTAGACAATCTAAAAGAGAGACTAAGCTACCAGCTAGATTTAAGGATCATTATGTCTATGAAGTGACTGTAGAAAGTCTTGAATCCATCTCATATGAAGAAGTACAGGAATTGCCTGCAAATGAGCAAGCTTTATGGAAACAGGCCATGGATCAAGAGATTGAGTCCTTACATAAGAATAAGGTGTGGGAGCTTGTTGAACTACCTGAAGGTGAAAGGTCAATGACATGTAAATGGGTATTATGTATAAAAAGGAATAATATTCATAAGGCTAGGTTAGTTGCTCGTGGGTTTGAGCAGAGATCAGGTATAAATTATTTTGAAACCTATGCGCCAGTTATTGGCATGTCATATCTGAGATTAATGTTTGCTATTTTCCTTCAGAAGAATTTTAATATGTATGTATTAGATGTTAAAACTGCCTTTTTAAATGGTCAGTTAGATGAAACAATCTTTATGGATCAACCTAAAGGTTATGATGATAAATCTGGTCGAGTATGTAAATTGCTTAAAAGTTTGTATGGACTTAAACAGGCACCTAGACAGTGGTTTAGAAGATTCACAGATTTTATATTTAAATTGAATTTTCAGCAACTTGAATTTGAGTCATGTGTATTTGTAAAGAAGTCTAATAATTGTGAGATATATATAGTTCTTTATGTGGACGATTTAATATTAGCAGGTTCAAATGAGGCTGAAGTTCAGATTGTAATTCAATTGCTTAGAAAAGAATTTGAAATGTCTAAAGCTGATATTGCTGATGAGTTCCTTGGTATAAAATTAGAATATGTTCATGATAAACTTTGTTTAAGTCAGACAGCATATATTGATAAGGTATTAGCTAGATTTAAAATGACAGAATGTAAGTCATGTGACACTCCTTTAGTTCCTAAGTCTACTGTATCAGATTTTGTTGATGGTGAAGAGTTTCATGGTCCTTACCGTGAACTAGTAGGTGCATTGTTGTATTTGTCAATGACCTCTCGACCTGATATCTTGTATTCTGTAAACTGTCTTAGCCAAGTTCTAGAGCGACCAACTATTGCTGCTTGGGTTGGGCTAAAGAGAATCCTTCGCTATTTAAAGGGAACATCAGAGCTTAAATTAATATTTCAAAGATACATTACTGATGAAGTTAACTTGAATGTTTATGTAGATGCAGATTGGGGATCTAATATGAAGGATAGAAAGTCTGTTTCTGGTTATATAATTTTCTTTAATGATTGTCCTGTAATTTGGTGTGTAAAGAAGCAAAGTTCTATTGCACTGTCCTCTACTGAGGCAGAGATTTTGTCATTAGCTAGGGCTGTTCAAGATTTAATTGTACTTTATAACATAACTAAAGAAATTTTAAATTGTAAAATGATTCATATGTCTATCTTTGAGGATAATCAGTCTGCGATTAAGGCTATATTGAATGATAATAATTGTGCTAGACTGAAACATTTGGATATAAAACTTAAGTATGTAAGAGATATAATTAAGTTGTAGGTATAAGATAAATATTTTGTATATTGCTACAGAGAACCAGCCCGCAGACTTGTTCACCAAGTGTTTGCCAAAACCAAAGTTGGTTAGTTTAAGATCTGCTTGTAAGTTAGCATGTAGTGATTAAGGGAGGGTGTTGGAAATAATCACTCATGGCAACATAATTAGATGTCTGTGGTACGCCTTGAAATAAAACTGTATAATTTTGTTGTGCTCGTTTATTAAATTCTTAATAAAGCTTCAGTTTTTATCGGCCACTGATTTATTTATACCATTGATAAACAACAGTAAGTAAGTCACGCAAGCTTTCAAAACCTAATAAAAATGGCACGAAATATTCTATACAATAAATGTCAAGTTTGTCTTTTTATATAGTAACTAACTGATGCCCGCGACTCCGTGTGCTGATTTTAACCGGTTTAGCCGTTTCGGAGATTAGCCAGAACAAACAGAAGGATAGACAATAATTTAAAGTGTTTCTTATGTTTTTTTTTTGTTTTTAGTTCCATACGGTACTTATAACAAAAAAAAACAAGGACATACTCTACAATTAACAAAATATACATACTTTCATATACATTTAGTAAAAAGCTGTTATTTTGACATTACAAACCGTACCTCAATTTTATTTTTATATATGAAGTAATTAAATAGCCATGCGTGCTAAGATACTGACATTTATGTACACAATGCGAGTGTTGATGCTATCACTCAAACTTCGAGTGTGCTACTTAGATAGCAAAGCGTGACACATTTGACAGACCATGTAGGGCTGTAACTGTAAGGCTGTGAGCAGATTAGATTCCGACACGACAGACTCTAGTCAGACTATCATCGAACTATGAAAACATTTTTTTTTAAATTTCGCCAGGGCCACCTCTGGTTACAGAGTTAATTAAGGTTATACTAGTCAACGGCTCGAACTAATTTACGCGCGGGGTTAAAATGCATGCTATATCTACCACGTGCGGATGAGACAGATGCTCTGATGAGCAGTAAGGGGCTAGTTCGCGTACGAATACACACTTTTGCAAATTTGCAGCGAAATGGATGATGATTTAGGACGAAACCGATCGCGCGAAATTTTATAAACAGACCTTTGGGAGTATGTATATCCTGAAAAAACGACTTAACATATCTATTCATAATAAAATTATTTGCATTGTTGAACTACTAATCTATACCTGTATGGTTTTGCAATCTTCTGTCTTCTTTTGGTAATTATTTGCGCCCAAAAATGAGTTAAAATTAGTGTCTAAATGTGGAACTTTCGACGCTCATAACTTTCAAATATATAGTTTTTTTTACTTTTTTGTTTCCATACAGGGCTGGATAATGATGAGACAAATTGATATCATTTTTTATTTTGAACGTAAATCGTCAATCAGTGGAGTAATCGCCAGACTATGTTTGTATGGAAGAGTGATCGACTAGTGTAACCTTAAGCCGCCTCTGGGAACCCCACAGGCCTCTGACTTGGCTATTTAAACTTACATATAAGTGTAGAGGCTCTAGATAAGTGTATTTCGATGTCAGCGAAGCCGATAAATGTCAAAATTTTAGGGATTGATCACGTGATTTTTCGATATCGCTTGTCAATCATACAATTGTATGGGATTGCCATGCCAATGCCTTTTTGACAATCGCTATCGCCACTCTTTCGATGATAGAATGTCACTTGTCTAGGGCCGGCAGGTTTCCTCACGAAATTTTCCTTCACCGTTGCCTGTGATGTCCAAGATAAACACAGAAAGTACATATGAATTGAAAAAGTCACAGACCTCTCCTCTCGTGCTTGCTCCTTGCGTGACCGGCCCAGTGGCCACCACGACATATTATATCGTCTTTTCGTGTGAGGATGTGGCCACCTCTGGGAACCCCACAGGCATATTATATGAAAACAATGCAGGCGGACGCAACAACACGTATCATCACGCCTGTGTATCCATACCAAAAAATAACGACCTCCACACCACGCCACTCCACAACTCATAACAATTTAGTGCAACATTTTCCATCGATTTTCAAACAACTGCATCATAAAATAACTTTTTATTTTTTATAGCACACTTTTACTTTTTAATTTACTGGCGCTTATGGGCTCATTGAGTATTGTCATTATCTATGGATGCGCGCACTGTGCAATCATGCGCCATGTGAATCTAAATTGCCCGCCATACCAAATATTTTTTCCGTTTCCACTTTTGTTTTATTTAAACTGTATGAGTGAAGATAAAATAGTGTATGCAACGTCATATAATTAGGTATTAAAACACTCGCGTGTTATTATTATCACATTCGGCTTCGCCTCATGTGATAAACCCACGCTCGTGTTTTAATAACCCCTTATTATGACCATTGCATAAACTACTATTTTTAATTCATATTTGGAACATTACGTTGTGAGTGTAGATAAAACACACGAAGCCGCTGGCAGAAGCTAGTAACAGATAAAAGCTGTTTTGACTTCATCGTTGTGCGTACTGCCTTAGTTTAACTTAGCATTGACCAGCCATTGCTTGACGAATGTTTGACATTTAATTGGGATTGCTGACAATGGGTTTCATATAAGTTAAATGGAAGAGATTAGACAAATCAACGAATCTGTGTAACTAATACACAGCAATTCTGTTTTAAATTGATGCTGACATGTGTTATTTAGGCCTATTACTCTTAATTGTCGTGGCGTGTTCACGACTTTTAATACAAGTAATTGTTGAAAGCCTGCGATAAAACAATCTCGGCAGTTAAATGTTGACTTTGTGATATTTTTTTGTGTTTCTTCCTGATACCTGTGTCCACAATCCACCTATCTTTTCACTGAGATTTCATGAATATTTAAAACTTTAAGCACACAATGGGTCCCAAACAATAGCAAATGGCAATGCGCCAATCTCAGAAAGAGATATTGGGATGAGGTGGATTAATATTCAAAGAATTGAACTGCAATGTCATTAGACCGGGAAACGTGGAAAGAGGGATGTTTTCCACTTTTGCACTGGCTAGACTAATACAAGGTTATTGGTAAAACACTAACAACACACATTTATGCCCGCATAACTCGCCAAAATTAATGGATCAGCTGTTTCTTTTTTGTTGAATTTTTTAAAGTCATATAACAAATGATGTTGTTTATGAAATTAGCAATACAACCCTGCATGGTTGCTGGTATTTTACCAATAACCCTATATAATAAGAGTGAGAGCAGTGGTGGCCCAGTGGTATCGGCCGCGACTTACAAGTTGTAGGAACAAAGTAAAGCGCCTGCCTGGGCTCGAACCCACGAGGTTCGAGCCCAGGCAGGCGCTTTACTTTGTGTAAATTATTTCATCACCACTGCTCTCAAAACGGTGAAGGAAAACATCAAAAATTCGAAGACATGCGACATCCACCAACCCGCACTGGGCCCGCGTGGTGGATTACGGTCCATTCCCTCTCACAGAGAGGAGGCCTGTGTCCCAGCAGTGGGAACATCAATAGGCTGATGATGTGTATATAATAAATAAACAATATTATTTGAAACGGCCTAATAAATACTTTTGATATTCACTTGGTAATGCTTTTAAAAGATGTTCATTGCGTTAAGTTAACGCGGACGACTCCATGAAGAAATCTTATCCCCTAACTGAAAATAAAGTGAGTAGGTGGGTGGAAACGAAGGCAAGCCAGTTTTTAAATCATTTCTACTCCAATAACAATAAAATATGCAGGCCTTTTTAAAGACCTTAACTATTCAATGCAAAAACTACGTTTCTTCGTTTAGCGGGTTTGGCCTTGTACTTTTTCAGATAGAATTTAGTACAGTTTAACCATAATTAGCTTGTGATTACTTGATAAAAATTATTATTTTTAATCATAAACATTAAAGGTTACAAGATTCTTCAAAAGTACTCCATAATGTTTCTGTAACTATTTGTGCTAGAAAATCAGGTATACTGTAACATTAGGAAATCCTAGGTTTCAAATTTACATATTTTTACCCGGCTGCAAGGAAAGGGTTCTGTTTTTCGCGCGTATCTTGTATGTTTGTATGTATGTATGTTTGTATGTATGTAATATTCTTTATTACCTCGTATCTTTTAAACCACTTTACGGATTTTTATAATTAAGACATCGTTAGACAGGTCTTGGCCGCCCAAGTGTTCTTAGATAAGTAACGTTGAAAAAACATGAAACATCTGGTTTTGGTTAGCCAGCTCGCGAATATGTATCCTCCGACTGCACAGCAAGATTTTCTTCTTGTTTACATCTTTTTAGTTCGCTTTTGAAACAGTCGGGTTTTTTTTGATTGTATTAACTTTTTTAGAAAACAAACTAGTGTTAATAACATAAACACAATCTACAAATAGGTAAGATTCATAAAGATAATAAAAACTTTAACAAATGTATAATTTACAATTAATTAGGGAAGTAAATTAGGTACCGATTTAAGGCCGTGCCCTGACCAAAAAATCAGCATGAGATATGAGCATTCCTATTGGCCTAGCGGCACTGGCGGCGCATGAATTACGGTAGTGAATACGCCCAGATTTTAGAATAAAATCTTTATAAAATCGAATATTGCTCTTTTGAAAAAAATAAAACTTACAAAATGTTCGTTGTAAAATTGTCTATCCATTAGTTTTAGTATAAAAAATAATTAATGAATACTTTACGAGGAGATGCATGCTATCAATAATTATTTCACATTTTTATGGTTTTGTTAGAAGGAGATTAGTGACACATAACATCTTTAAAAAAAAAAGTGTACTACAATTTTAGAATCAACATTATGTAGAAATTTAATGCATTTTTATTAATTGATATTTCTTTTTAAATAAAGAGTAGATAGCTCTTAAAAACTGCACAAAATTCGACTAGCGCGGCGTTTTGCTCGGGGACGCGCCTTAAATTATTTAAAATCTCATATTTTCTTTCCTTTCAATATATAATACATACCTTCTTAATTCATTTAGTCTGCAATAAAATGTCATCTCAATCAATTTTCATTTGAACAGTTTGCATAAACTGCATGAAATGATAATTAATTAAGGCTAGTATCTAAACGAGCGAAAAAAAAATCAAATTAAAGGTGTAAAAAATACTGAATATGGCTTACTGAAATACTAAGTGGGCGACAAACAGTGGGCGAATACAAATGTTTAAAACAGCGACTTGAAAATATAAGTTTGTCGACAGGGCTCCTTTTTCTGTCTGCAGGGTCTAAAGTAACCTAACATGAAGGAGATGACGGGAGCTAAGTTCGCTCGCTTTGCTCGCTCACTTCAGCTCAGTCATCCCCTTCGAACCTAACCTATCCGTGTCGGGGTGCCCTAAGTTCCCGAGCTCGCTTCGCTCGCTCTTGGACACGAATAAACCCGTACTCCCGCACTGCACAATGATGTCGCCTCGATAGTTGTTCAGCTATTTTCAAAATAATAATATTCTAAAATAGAAAAAATAGAAACCCAAATACAATTAAAGTATGTAACAATATTATTACCGCAGCTCACAAAAATCTCCTAAATGGTATTACTCAAATCGGATAAATAGTTACTTACTTAGTATAATAGTCGCCCATTCAGTATATTTTTCCCTCGGTTAATAATTTCCCATTAATTAATGGTAATTATTACTCGTGCTAGTTAGATTCGATCTTCCTGAAAGAGAAATCCTTTATTGCATTGATGGCCACCATTTGTGACAAAACATGGATTTCGATGAATTAATAACACCTCATTTCAGATCAGATAAGAGTGGAACTCACTGCCTGCGTCTGTGTTTCCGAACGCATACAACCCGAATCTCTTCAAAGTTAGAGTGAACAGGCTTCTTCTGGGTAAGCTCACTCCATCGTCGACTTTGTCTCTGTCACATCTGACCTAGACTAGAGTCAAGAGCAAACCCATCTCGAATAAAAAAAGAAAAAAAAAGAAAAGATAACTGTGCAAATAAAACAGATTTATAGCATACAAACAAAAACACAATAATGTTATCTAATTAAGATTGCCCACATCACCCACATAACTCAAGGAAGAACTAAACAAATCGATTGTCCAACAATAATGTAATACACACCTTGGGTTCCACGCGACACTTGTCACTCACTATCTGTAAAACGATTCCGGAAGCTAATATACATGACAAAAAATCTAGCTGGAACAAAAATATTAGGTGGTTTAAATATCAAGGCATAGATAGTGGTTTTGAAGGTTGTTCGGGCAGCGCTTGTTTTGGTAATGAGTACTTGCTCGACGCTTCGTATAAAAGGATCCGTCACAGTGTGTTAGACATCAGTTCTTCCAACTTCCTCAGTTCACCAACAACACAGACCACTTCAAAATGTTTAAGCTGGTGGTGTTGCTCTCTGTCGCGGCGCTGGCTGCCGCTAAGCCTGGTGTGTTTGCGCCGGTGGCCTACAGCTCCGTGGTGCCTGCGACCAGCTCGGTGTCGCAGTACAGCTCCAGCGTGGTGCACGGCGCCCCCGCAGTGTACGCCGCAGCGCCTGCCGTGTACTCCGTTGCTCCCGCCGTCTACTCGCCTGCTGTCTACTCGCCCGCTGTCTACGGCACCGCTGCCCTCGCCCAGGCCCCTCACTCCCCCGCCGTCGTGCTGGATGCCGTCAACGGAGTACCCCTCGACACTCCTGAGGTAGTCGCCGCCCGTGCTGCCCACTACCAAGCTAAGGCTTTGTCTGTCCACCACCTCCGCAAGCGGTCAGTCGGCGTGGCCCCCGTGTCCTACAGCTCGGTGGTGTCTCCTGTGGCTTACTCCAGCCCCCTGGTGTCCGCCTACTCCTCTCCCGTAGTCTCCACTTACTCCGCCTACCCCTCGGCCGTTTACTCCGCGTACTCCCCCCTGTCCTACCCTGCTGTGTACCCCAAGGCCCTCAGCGTCCACCCCTACTAAACTATCTAAACGAACCTACCTAGTATTTTGTAAATACTTCAAAAACCATGTAAAAAAGAATTAATCACTGCCGAATAAAACGATTGTATTATACTTGTTATCTTTTATTTTATATATTTACATTTTGAACATGACACTATTACCTATAATGATTAACCTATTTTACTGAATTAGATTGAAGAAATAGCTTAACAAAGATAGCTAGCTTACAAAGCGGGGTTCCGCGTGCTGAGGATCACAGGTGCCTCCGGGTACGATCTAGTTCTCTATGTTGTATGTCTAAGAATTAAGAAAGATAATTATAAAGATTAGAAAAACGTTAAAGCAAAATAGGTACAAGACAGGAAAGGATTAAGGCGCTGCCCGAGCAAAACGCCGCGCTAGCTTTTTTTAAGAGCTCTACTCGTTATTTAAAAATAAATATCAATTAATAAAAATACATTAAATTTCTACATAATATTAATTCCAAAATGGTAGTATACTTTTCTTTAAAGAAGTATATGTTTCACTAATCTCTTTCTAACAAAACCATAAAAATGAGGCATAATGATTGATAGCATGCATCTCCTAGTAAAGTGCTCATTAATTATTTTTTGTACTTACACTAATGGATAGACAATTTGATAACGAACATATTGTAACTAACCTTTTTTTTTCAATAGTCCAATATTCAATTTTATAAAGACTTTATTCTAAAATCTGAGCATATTCACTACTGTAATTCATGCGCCCCCAGTGTGCCGCTAGGCCAAAAGGAATGCTCAACATTTTTTTGTCAGGGTACGGCCTTAAAATATGTCAAATAATAGACGTCATTAAAGTCGTAGTACAAATTGTAAGCGATTTTAGTACATTAAGAAGAATTAATATTTGTTTCGGGATATTTACCATGTATATTTAGATTTTTGTTGAAAGCTCGATATTTCGACACCGTTACAAGCGCCATGGTCTTTGCGGGTGGGTGTTATTTAAGAGCTGATATATCTGTCTACCCTCTTCCTCACTCGTTTTTCACGCACGATGCTGCTACTACCAGAACTGTCGAGAGCCTGGAATCCAGTGGTTTAAATATGTAACGGTCGTAAAACTACTGAACGAGTGTCAAAAGTGGATTCAGTGAGCATCGTCTGTCGTGAACAGTGTCGAAAATTATTGTAAGAAAAGTTCAAATAAAAACACTACAAAGTGAAAAATTACTTCAATTTCGGCAGTCGATGTCAAAAAGCGAAGAATCAAAAACAGGAATACCGATTTTCGAAATTGAAGTTATGTTTATTCACTTTATAGTGTTTTTATTGGGAAGTCTGTTGTATATTTTGGTAAAAATGTATTTTAACTAGCTACGGTTCCATTCTTTAAACGAAAAAAAAAAACCCTTATAAGATCACTTCGTTGTCCGTCTGTCTGTACGTGTGTCAAGACCTTTTTCTCAAGAACGCATGGAGGTATCAAGTTGAAATCAATATACCTACTCAAGTCTGCAATCCTTGGAAATGTGGAAAAATTAAACTTAATTAACGTAATCAAAAGATATAACCGTTTATGCCACATATTTCTGACACTTGCAAGGAAATCAAATATATAGACGATTTCCCGATGACCCAAAATCATGAAACTTGGTGAGAAGTAGTGTCTTTGCAGCACAAATAAAGGAAAACATCTGAAAACCATGCACGTACATCAAAAAATAAATATGAAAATAAAATTCCGTCTGTCATTACCTTTTTCTTAGAAGCGCGTGGAGATATCAATTCGAAATTAATACCGCACAGTCAGGTCTGCAATCTCTTGGAGCTATGAATAAAATTTCAAAATCAATCTAATCAAAATTTCTTGTCGTTTACGCATATCTGACACTCACAAGAGATTCAAAACCTGTAGAGTACTTCCCGTTGAACTAGAATCATTTTATTTTATTTATTAGGTCTACCAACAATTGGTTAAACTAATAAACAAACAAAAATAAAACATGCGTGCAAACTCTAGGTTAACACCACATGAACAAAAAAACCGGCCAAGTGCAAGTCGGACTCGCGCATGAAGGTTTATTCATTATCGCAAAAAACGGCAAAAAATCACGTTTGTTGTATGGGAGCCCCACTTAAATATTTATTTTATTCTGTTTTGTTGTTATAGCGGCAACAGAAATACATCATCTGTGAAAATTACAACTGTCTTGCTATCACGGTTCATGCGATACAGCCTGGTGACAGACAGATAGACAGACAGACTGTCAGTTAGCTGGCAATCCATAAATTGCAGCTAACTGAGAGCTAGCTGATATCCTATACGTATCCGTGATACAGGAGAAATTCCTAGTGACAAAAATCTTGCTGAAAATATTAGGTGGCTTAAATATCAAGGTATAGATACTGGTTTTGAAGGTTGTTCGGGCAGCGCTTGTTTTGGTAATGAGTACTTGCTCAACGCTTCGTATAAAAGGATCCGTCACATTGTGTTAGACATCAGTTGATCCAACTTCTTCAGTTCGCCAACAACACAGACCACTTCAAAATGTTTAAGCTGGTGGTGTTGCTCTCTGTCGCGGCGTTGGCTGCCGCTAAGCCTGGTGTGTTTGCACCGGTGGCCTACAGCTCCGTGGTGCCTGCGACCAGCTCGGTGTCGCAGTACAGCTCCAGCGTCGTGCATGGCGCTCCCGCAGTGTACGCCGCAGCGCCTGCCGTGTACTCCGTTGCTCCCGCTGTCTACTCGCCTGCTGTCTACTCGCCCGCTGTCTACGGCACCGCTGCCCTCGCCCAGGCCCCTCACTCCCCCGCCGTCGTGCTGGATGCCGTCAACGGAGTACCCCTCGACACTCCTGAGGTAGTCGCCGCCCGTGCTGCCCACTACCAAGCTAAGGCTCTGTCTGGCCTCCACCACCTCCGCAAGCGGTCAGTCGGCGTAGCCCCCGTGTCCTACAGCTCGGTGGTGTCTCCTGTGGCTTATTCCAGCCCCCTGGTGTCCGCCTACTCCTCTCCCGTAGTCTCCACTTACTCCGCCTACCCCTCTGCCGTGGTCTCCGCGTACTCCCCCCTGTCCTACCCTGCTGTGTACCCTAAGGCCCTCAGCGTCCATCCCTATTAAACTATATAAACGAACCAACCTAGTATTTTGTAAATACTTCAAAAACCATGTAAAAAAGAATTTATCACTGCCAAATAAAACGATTGTATTATACTTGTTATCTTTTATTTTATATATTTACATTTTGAACATGACACTATTACTTATATGATTAACCTATTTTACTGAATTAGATTGAAGAAATAGCTTAACCAAGATAGCTAGCTTTCAAAGTGGTTACGCGAGCTGAGGTCCCTGCGGGTACGATCTATTTCAAAGACAATTATAAAGATTAGAAAAATATTTAAACACAATACGTACACACGGTACACATACTACCAACCATCAGCTCAAATAAAGAAAGAAAAGCTAACAAATATTTATTCGTAACCCGCACACCATAAGCCCAAGAAATAAAGACATATGCTCCGAAATCCTAGCTTATAATCGTGACAATCTAAGAAGTAGAGTTGAGTTTGTATGAAAGTCTACAAAAAATCCAAATTCATAATCCTAATTAATTATTATGTTATCCATACACTATAACAAATAGTATCATTAGTAAGCACCAAGTTTAACTTAGGTATATAACGTATTTTTATAGCTGTCAAATCCGACTGCTTAGATTGACGACACACGAGATTCAAGACTACTAATTATTTACTGGTATTATGTTCATTATGGTAGTAGTAACGTTGCCTGAAAAGTCCATAAAAATCCCACGACTGCAAGAAAAAAAATGGGCTGTCAAAGTTGTTAATAAAACGGCCAAGTGCGAGTCGGACTCGCGCTCGAAGGATTCCGTACCATTATCGCAAAAAACGACAAAAAATCACGTTTGTTGTATGGGAGCCCCACTTAAATATTTATTTTATTCTGTTTTTAGTATTTGTTGTTATAGCGGCAACAGAAATACATCATCTGTGAAAATTTCAACTGTCTAGCTATCACGGTCCATGAGATACAGCCTGGTGACAGACAGATAGACAGAAAGACGGACCGCGGAGTCTTAGTAATAGGATCCCGTTTTTACCCTTTGGGTACGGAACCCTAAAAATCAGATTTTTGCTTAATTCGCCTAAAGTTTTGATTTACTGTAATTTGTGCTCAGAGCAAGTTTATTCTTTGTTCAATTGTGCACAAAAAAGTAATGTTCATTATAGTTTTCGAGGTATGAGCTAATCGTATATTATGATACAAGTGAGCTAAGTTGCTCTTTACACACCAGGGTTGTGGGTTGCAGTAATTGGAAGTGGAATTTAAAAAAAGGAAGTGCACTAATTGAAACTTTATTTTAGGTCTCCAACAATATATATGTATTTTTATATATGTATTTTTGTATTTTTTTTATATATGTATTTTTTTTGGAGATCCTAAATAAATAAATAAATAATTTTATTATATTAGTAACAAGAATAATTAAACTTTAATAATTACCTACTATATTTTTATGGTGGAAGACGGAGTTTAAAAAATGTTTTACATTGTAAATTGCCGGCTCTTCTATATACGGGTACCCAAACCCATTAACATGAAATTGGTTTTGAGCGAGATGGATATATTTTTACTTATAACCTCTTTTATAAATGAAGATTCTTTACTGAAAAGCTCTTTCATTTCCATTTTTATTTAATAATTGCACATTTTTACGTACGACGAGCTCGGTTTAGCGTCCCCAAAACAACTCGGTCGAAGCGTTTGCTGTCACAGAGACAACCTACTCGACCTTGACCATTGCAAGTATCAAAAGCTCGATGCTGAGGTAAGTCTTTCAACGACTTCGGGTTCCTACCTATCTAGTAGTAATAGTTTGCCTTTATAATAATATCATGCGAGTGTGTCCTCACTAAATAGTCTCAGCGCACAAACGACGCGGTGGACGCACCTAGCGATTTAAATCTTTTATGGCCGGTTATGGCGGTCATATAACTGTATACTTTTGCATTGACATTATTTCGATTTTAAAAACAACACATGTCGCGAAAATGTGGCGGTTTTGTAATTTATTTTACTTTTTGTAGCATTGTAACATAAACAGGGCCCTGGCAACCCATAAATTGCAACTAGCTGAGAACTGGCTGATATTTCATACTTATCATTTCAGACATCAATCTACATGGTCTTCACATGATCTAACCAAGATTTTTGTCTGGACTTTAAAAGAGACTGTGACCCTTGAGTTTGTTTCGGCCTTTCTTCTCAGAGTAGTCAAAAAGGAAACGCCGACCACATCTAGTTTTAAATATGATCGACATGTAAAAGTGTGTGTACAAACCAACTTACAGAAATAAAATCATTTATCCGCGATATAAGAGAAATTCCTAGTGACAAAAATCTTGCTGAAATAAAAATATTAGGTGGCTTAAATATCGAGGCATAGATACTGGTTTTGAAGGTTGTTCGGGCAGCGCTTGTTTTGGTAATGAGTACTTGCTCAACGCTTCGTATAAAAGGATCCGTCACATTGTGTTAGACATCAGTTGATCCAACTTCTTCAGTTCGCCAACAACACAGACCACTTCAAAATGTTTAAGCTGGTGGTGTTGCTCTCTGTCGCGGCGTTGGCTGCCGCTAAGCCTGGTGTGTTTGCGCCGGTGGCCTACAGCTCCGTGGTGCCTGCGACCAGCTCGGTGTCGCAGTACAGCTCCAGCGTCGTGCATGGCGCCCCCGCAGTGTACGCCGCAGCGCCTGCCGTGTACTCCGTTGCTCCCGCCGTCTACTCGCCTGCTGTCTACTCGCCCGCTGTCTACGGCACCGCTGCCCTCGCCCAGGCCCCTCACTCCCCCGCCGTCGTGCTGGATGCCGTCAACGGAGTACCCCTCGACACTCCTGAGGTAGTCGCCGCCCGTGCTGCCCACTACCAAGCTAAGGCTTTGTCTGTCCACCACCTCCGCAAGCGGTCAGTCGGCGTAGCCCCCGTATCCTACAGCTCGGTGGTGTCTCCCGTGGCCTACTCCAGCCCCCTGGTGTCCGCCTACTCCTCTCCCGTAGTCTCCACTTACTCCGCCTACCCCTCGGCCGTGGTCTCCGCGTACTCCCCCCTGTCCTACCCTGCTGTGTACCCCAAGGCCCTTAGCGTCCACCCCTACTAAACTATCTAAACGAACCTACCTAGTATTTTGTAAATACTTCAAAAACCATGTAAAAAAGAATTTATCACTGCCGAATAAAACGATTGTATTATACTTGTTATCTTTTATTTTATATATTTACATTTTGAACATGACACTATATGATTAACCTATTTTACTGAATTAGATTGAAGAAATAGCTTAACAAAGATAGCTTTGAAAGTGGTTACGCGTGCTGAGGATCACAGGTCCCTGCGGGTACGATCTATTTCAAAGACAATTATAAAGATTAGAAAAATATTTAAACACAATACGTACACACGGTACACATAGTCACATACTACCAACCATCAGCTCAAATAAAGAAAGAAAAGCTAACAAATATTTATTCGTAACCCGCACACCATAAGCCCAAGAAATAAAGACATATGCTCCGAAATCCTAGCTTATAATCGTGACAATCTAAGAAGTCCGCGTGACGTTTCTCATCTTACATGCAGCGGTAACTTTGTATGAACGTCTACAAAAAAATTAATTCATAATCCTAATTAATTACTATGTTATCATAAAAGTGATATTGTATTTTAGTTGTTTTTTTTTTTTATGGAGGTCCTAAATAAATAAATAAATAATTTTAGTATATTAGTAACAAGTTATACTTTAATAATTAACTACTATATTTTTATGGTGGAAGACGGACTTAAAAAATGTTTTACATTGTAAATCGCCGGCTCTTCTATATACGGGTACCCAAACCCATTAACATGAAATTTTGTTTTGAGCGAGATGGATATATTTTTACTTATAACCTCTTTTATAAATGAATATTCTTTACTGAAAAGCTCTTTTATTTCCATTTTTTTTTAATAATTGCACATTTATACGTACGACGAGCTCGGTTTAGCGTCCCCAAAACAACTCGGTCGAAGCGTTTGCTGTTACAGAGACAACCTACTCGACCTTGACCATTGCAAGTGTCAAAAGCTCGATGCCGAAGTTAGTCTTCCAACGACTTGGGGTTCCTACCTATCTAATAGTAAAAGTTTGCCTTAATAATTATATCATGCGAGTGTGTCCTCAACGTCTGAATCAGAAGGCGTATGTTCTGTTCTGTGTCTGAACCTATGGTACGAATGTCAAAATACATTTTTTGAATAAATATTACGCGGTAATTGTTCAATGCACTTTCATTGAACATACAAGAAAGAGTTGCTTTGTTATTGCATGAACCTGTAATGTAATTTTCAAGACAAGGAATTCTCATTAATGCAGGACAGGGCTGGGTATTGCCTATTTAATCATAATGCATCGGCACGGGTCAGAAGACTTGTAAACTGAATGACTATGGCTTGAGTTGAGTTTGAAAGAATTGACTCGCATTAAGCTGGTACAAAACTGGTAGGAGAACACGCATAAATACCTACGTAGTTATCTACTTTTTACTCAAAATGTATATAGTCAATGATTTAATCGATAAATGCACACCTAAATTTAGATTACTATTTAATTTAATTTTACTTGAAAAGTTTGAAACTGAAAATTCACTGTCATTTTAACTGAGATTCTTAAAGTAAAGTGTTACGTGTTCTAATCAAATAAGATGCCTTTAAAAGTCCCTACAAGTTTCACGAGCCAAAAACAGAAAACAGCTACTTTTTCAGCGAAAATTTCTCAATAACTACAAGATATATGATAAAAAAATATAATGACAATAACCCTTTCCTTGCAGCCGGGTAAAAAAAAGAGGGCACCGGTCCGTCGTCTACAAGCCCATGAGCAAAATTGAATGTCTCGCGCGTGCGCAACGGTTTATAAGGCAATATTCAGACAATTTATTAAAATAAAATAAGAACTCAAAAATAAAATATTAAAATTGGATTCGATTGATAAACACCTCAAATTTCAAATTATTTATCAGTTATTTTTTATATTCAACATATTCTTACACGTAGCCGACGCTTTCGCACATGATAAAATTGCCTTTTTTCCGCGTGTACAATATTTTTTTTAAGTACAACTACAATAAACATTAAAAAACAAAATTGGTGGCTTACTAGTATACTATATGCCCAGTCCACACAATTTTTTGCAGATTGTTATTCGCGATCAGTAAGCTGAAAAAGCAATTGAAAAACCTGGTGTTTCGGGATTACGTAAAAACGTGTGTTAGGAATTGTATTTTTTCTAATTTTAATTGAGCAGTTATCAAAAATATGTAATGTCTATTTCCTAGATAACTATGTGACGCAAAAAGTTGTTTTAAAAGATTTATCATACATCTTGTAGGTTTTGAGAAATTTGCCTTAGCTTTTTTCTGTTTTTAGCTCGTGATACTTGTAGGGGCTCTTAAAACAAAGCGTTTATTGCAGCCAATATAGACAAATCACTGTTTTCTTGAAAACCTAGAATGATTCATAAATGTTTTAGTTAAAAGGGTGAGTATGGACACAAAGTACGTAACTGACGGCGCACCGTAGATTATTTTGATTTGACAGTGACAAAGATTTAAATCACTAGATACGCACTCACATATGCACATCGTTGCACAGTTTACATTAAGGTATTATCCTTATATACAGCGATCATCGCGCGAATACATATCGTCGCACCAATAGAGGGCGCCTTCGAGTTTTGCCGAACAATAATGAACCTATGTATTTGCACGATGATTGCTTTCTGACGAGCTCGGTTTAGCGTCCCCAACACAACTCGTTCGAAGCGTTTGCTGTCGCAGAGGCAACCTACTAAACCTTGACCATTGCAAGTATCAAAAGCTCGATGCTGAGGTAAGTCTTTCAACGACTTCGGGTTCCTACCTATGTAGTAGTTTTAGTTTGCCTTTATAATAATATCATGCGAGTGTGTCCTCACTAAAAAGTCTCAGCGCACAAACGACGCGGTGGACGCACCTAGCGATTTAGATCTTTTTCTTCCAACTATGCTTTAGTTTCATCACAATCACACTAAAAACTCAGTACAAAGCGAGTCTTTATTGCTCTAGAGCAATAAAAATGTATGAAATTTCATTATTGCAGTTTTTTTTTAATCGCACCAAAAGGTGCCAATCTCAATGGATTAGCTCTATTCAGCCAGCCGATATCAATACTTTTTTTTTTACGTACGTATTATTCGTTTCTATCCTACTTGTTCCAAATTTAAAAAATGATTGCTGCTAACTCTGATTTAAAAATGAAAGAAATTTAAAAAGTGATTTTCGACATCGCCGCGCCCGTGGCCGCGCCCATCTACTTCCCGTGATAACTCGTCTGATAATATTATTCAGTGCCAAGTTAAACAAACAAATATAAATTTGCCCAATAAAACTTAACCTTACGTTTAATAATTGCTCAAGTATAACTTTTAATTTCAATAATTAAACTTCTATTTTAACTGTTTGATATGAGTTTCTTTTATCTACTATTCCTATAGGTAATAGTTGAAAGAAAAGCAGATTATGCACCTCGCCTTAAGTAATTTATATTGCCCTCGTGCCTGTGCAATAATAAATTACTTTGTGCTCGATGCAATAATCTACTATTATGGCCGGTTATGGCGGTCATATAACTGTATAGTTTTGCATTGACATTATTTCGATTTTAAAAACAACACATGTCGCGAAAATGTGGCGGTTCTTTCATTTTTATACTTTTTGTAGCATTGTAACATAAACAGAGCCCTGGCAACCCATAAATTGCAACTAGCTGAGAACTGGCTGATATTTCATACGTATCCGCGACGAAAATCTTGCTGAAATAAAAATATTAGGTCGCTTAAATATCGAGGCATAGATACTGGTTTTGAAGGTTGTTCGGGCAGCGCTTGTTTTGGTAATGAGTACTTGCTCAACGCTTCGTATAAAAGGATCCGTCACAGTGTGTTAGACATCAGTTGATCCAACTTCTTCAGTTCGCCAACAACACAGACCACTTCAAAATGTTCAAGCTGGTGGTGTTGCTCTCTGTCGCGGCGTTGGCTGCCGCTAAGCCTGGTGTGTTTGCGCCGGTGGCCTACAGCTCCGTGGTGCCTGCGACCAGCTCGGTGTCGCAGTACAGCTCCAGCGTCGTGCATGGCGCCCCCGCAGTGTACGCCGCAGCGCCTGCCGTGTACTCCGTTGCTCCCGCCGTCTACTCGCCTGCTGTCTACTCGCCCGCTGTCTACGGCACCGCTGCCCTCGCCCAGGCCCCTCACTCCCCTGCCGTCGTGCTGGATGCCGTCAACGGAGTACCCCTCGACACTCCTGAGGTAGTCGCCGCCCGTGCTGCCCACTACCAAGCTAAGGCTCTGTCTGGCCTCCACCACCTCCGCAAGCGGTCAGTCGGCGTGGCCCCCGTGTCTTACAGCTCGGTTGTGTCTCCCGTAGCCTATCCCAGCCCTCTGGTGTCCGCTTACCATAGCCCCGCTGTTGTCTCCGCCTACTCCTCTCCCGTAGCTTACTCTGCCTACCCCTCTTCCTTGGTCTCCGCGTACTCCCCCCTGTCCTACTCCGCTGTGTACCCCAAGGCCCTTAGCGTCCACCCCTACTAAATTCAAGTGAACCAACCTAGTATCTTGTAAATACTTCAAAAACCAATATGTAACGAATTTATCACTGCCGAATAAAACGATCTTATTATTACTTGCCATTTTTTATTTGTTTTCTTACAATTCAAACATGACTTGTAAACAATACCTACTTTATTAACCTATATTATTGATATATACAAATATATTAACTTAACAAAGAGCTAGCTTACAAAGAGGAGTTAAAAGAGGAGTTAAGTACACGTGCTGTGGATTTCAAAGAGAATTATAATGTTTAGAAAAACATTAAAACACTTTATATGTACCATACGGTACTTATAATACCAACCTTCAGCTCATATAACGAAAAGATGAATTTTCTTGACAGGCTTTTTTTTTCTTTAAAACAAATGAATTAATTTATTACTATTGATAATCCAACGGCTCAACACTAAATCTCAACAAAGCAATATCTATTGTTAAAAAAACTTTGTTCTAACATTATTAAAACCACGTTTATTTTTGTAATTGCGGAAGTTTAATGTTAACGCCTTGTTACTCCGATCACGTTTACCTAGTAATTAATTCGCCGCTAAACAGTTCTAGCGTTTATTATACCTAGTAGCTGTAGCAAAATAAACTCAATTTAAATCTGAGGTTATTTATTTTGGTGTGAAAATAAACTAAGTTTAACTGTACTTCAGGTCTGTTCCGGCTGCGTTCCTAATAGAGTAGGTACATGTATTTGTTTTCCCAATATTTTTACATTCAGTCATTCAGTCTCTCAACCTTCGCAAAGGACGAATCGTAGGGAAAACTGGACGAGTTGCTGTGTGCCTCTGTGTGATGATTTGCATAAGAAGTAGGAAGAGCATGTAAATGTTAAAATCATAAGCATTATTTCTAAGGTTTAAAGAGTTATTAAAAGAAAATTCGTGGTAAATAATACTATTTACATATTGAAATTGAGTGTACGAACGTTATGATTAATTTGAATGGTGTTCGTGTAACTGTGTGGTGTATAAAATAAAAGTAATTAAATCATTTTTTCCAGCGAACAATAAAACCATAAAAATAATTATCACTTTTTTATTTGCAGACTTATAGTTATATTACAAAATTGCACGCTTCATACCTAATTTACAATATTGATTATTTTCATTCAGAAATATCGAGACTAGTAGTGACCGTGGCCATGGCCATAGCCAAAACCATGTCCATAGGGGCCTCCTCCCAGGCCACCCTCGAAACCGCCTCCGTAACCACCTCCATAACCTCCTCCGAAGTGCAGAGGTCCTGCGACGAAGGACTTATGAAGAAGAGGTGCAGCATGTAGCACTGGAGCTACTACTGGTGCTACTACAGAAGTAGCGACGACCGCTGGTGAATGATGCACGTCCAGACGAGACTGATGGGATACCGCCACGGGTGCTACGTGAGCCACCGGGACCGCATGAGCCACGTGAGCTACATGACCCAAAGGAGCGACGAGATGAGGAGATCGCTTCAGGAGGTGATGTCCGTGGCCGGCGTGACCGTGTCCGTCAAGAGCGAGTCCTCCATGACCAAGCCCGCCATGACCAAGCCCGCCGTGACCAAGCCCTCCAAGAGCGAGACCGCCGTGGCCGAGCCCGCCGTGACCAAGTCCTCCAAGGCCAAGTCCTCCGTGGCCAAGGCCTCCGTGGCCAAGACCTCCAAGTCCTCCGTGACCGAGTCCTCCATGACCGAGGCCTCCATAGCCAAGTCCGCCTTGTGCAAGCCCCCCATAGCCCAGACCTCCATGGCCAAGACCTCCACCGTATCCGTACCCTCCATATCCATGTCCACCGTAGCCGTGACCAGCGTAGCCAGCAACCAAAGGAGCAGAGTGGTGGGCCACTACTGGCACTGCATGCCCATGGCACAATGCAAGAGATGCGAACAACACGACCACACGAAACATCTTCAAATTATTACTCCAAGTGCACAAATCAGAACGAACTGCAGGAGCTGACTGACATTAGAACTCAAAGGTTACCTTCTTATACCCCAAATGCTGATTCAAAGTGACAGGATCAAAGCTATTAATACATTTGTCGTTCTATTGAACATTGTGATTGTAGTGACAAAAAAGTTGGAATTCGCCAGTTTATTGGAACTGAATTGGTTTTTATAAACACAATAGATAAAGAACGTGTTCATAACAAAGTTGTCGCCTTTCTTACAATAGACCCTGAATTAACTATGTGAATAACCGCGTGTTATAATAAAAAATATTCTACGAATAAATTATAATTATGATTCATTTGTTGGTTATGTTGTAATAGCGCATCAATCATATTATGGTAATGAACAACGTTTGTAGAATGCATCTCAATCCGGCCAGTGCCCCGGGGCCGCTGTGACGCAACGACTCGTCGACCCGTTCCAGAGCTTTGGCCGAGATCTTGAACCCGTTGCGCCCGCGCACTACGTAACAACTACCGTTATGCAGCTATAAAGCAACATCACATCTGTCTCTCGTACACACTTCAGGTTTAGTGCAAGAGACAAAATGATTACGCTACTTTTACTTGTGAGTGCAATATGTGCAGTGCATGGACAAATAGTTCCGCTGATATACGCGGCGCCAAGTGCAGTATCTCACCAATCCAGGATCGATATCAAGCATAGTCCTGGCTTTATAGCAGGACCGTTGATATATAGCCCAGCAACAACTCTGTATACCAGTCACCAACCTGATGATAAGCCTCTAGAGACAGTATTAACCCCGGTATTCATGGCAGATACCATATTAACACCGGTAGCATTAAGCTTCTTCCATAATCTACCATTGGCACGAGCATTGGAGCATCCTATTTCAATAGACAAAGTACAAGAAGAAAATGCACAGAATAATGCAGTAACGGAACAAAATACGGAAACTAATGATAAAGACGTTCAGAATGCAATAGTAGCGGCAATGCCTGAGCAAGAAAAAGAAAATACTGAAGAAATGCAAGAAGTTCAAGATAAAAATTACATAATAATAGCGTACGATGATAGCAATCAAGTAACTAGTACCACATATGAACCTAATATGGACGGTGTCACAAAACCTTGAGCTGATTTGAAGAGCATGAGAAAAAGACTTTATTTAGGAAAAGAATTAGTAAGTTATTTCAAAAAATAATGTGTAGCAGACTGAATATTTTGTAGCTCAAAATTGTTTAAGACGATTTTATAAAGAGATGGTTAATTATTAATATGTTGTGTGATGTAATAAATAAGTTTTAACATTCGTGTCAAATAATTTATTTACATGTATTGCCAACAATTTTCAAAAAATGTACTTCGAAAAAAAAATTACTAAGGTATTAAGTCCGCCTTTCTACTTGTGCATATAGTTTTTTATAAATCGTGAAAAGTTCTTCAATCACGTATTCACAGTAGATTTATTTATTCAGAAGACTTCTAAGCTATACCAAGAATTTTCATAAGCTAACTTTATGCGCTCCGTAACATATTAAATGTAAAATAAAATCAGTAGAACACGTTACTGCAACTTCATCAACCACTTCTGAGTTGGTACACACTTTTTCTCTACACTTACAATAAATAATAAAGCAATAAACGTCAATATATGACCAATATTTGTGCCCAAAAGCCAATAATTTCCAAATAATAACAAAAAGGACCAACGTTTGTAGTGTTTGATGTGTTGACAATACGCCTGAACATGCCTATTGTGTGGAAGCTCGAGCAAAAAACCTCTTTGTTCGACATAGTTGAGGAAATGTGTAACACAATACAACACGTAGTTAGTACACGTGACTCGAAGGGTGCATTATTGCTGCTTCTTACGTCTCCGGCGTAAACGTGAGCTTCAAACACTAATTAATTTTCTGTTAACATCTCACTACTGGGTTACTGGATTACGTCAATATCGATCACAATTTTCACGCGATCTAGAGAAGTATGAATCTTAGTTGATATATTTTTATGTCTTCTAAATACAGACAGATTAAGGTTCGAACTTTGATGTTAATAACACCAGTATTTAAATGCCCCACTGCAAGACGAAGGCCTCTTCTCATTCAGAGAAACCACGATCTTTAATCCCACACTTACCCAAGGCGGGTTGCCAATTTCAAAGTTATAATTACTATAACCAGGCTTCCTCACGATGTTTTCCTTCACCAATCTGAGCGATGTCCAATAAAAACTATGAAAGTGCATTACAATTTTAAAAGTCACATGGATCTAGTTTTGAACCCATCAAGCATGAGGGGCGAGGTCTAAGCCACTGAGGCTTTCACGATATAATGAAAAAAAATAAAGCTTTATAACGCCAATTAAATATTTTCGAGAAAATCGCTTACATAAGCCATAAAGTTAAAATTATTATTTATTTTAAATTTAGATTCACATAATGGTAAGTAACTTATAAACTAAGCCCCACAAAACCGTAGTAATGGTACTGTGGGATCGGTGAGTCTCTATACACTAATTATTAAATATCATACTTAAAGCAAATTATTACTTAAAGACATATTTTTAAATAATATATTTTAAACGATTTTTAAAGCTATTTTTATTAGTTTCACTACTTATATCTGCCGGCAGACTGTTCAAAAGATATGGTATTCGTCTTTTTAGGGTTCTGTCACCAAAGTAATTAGTGACTCTGGATACATTGAATCTGCCAGCAGCCATAGATCGTGTGTTATGGTTGTTGATTACGTAAGTTAAGTTATGCTCTTGGGTACCATGTTGGTTAACTGCTAAAAGATACTTATGTTTGTAACTGATCGGTAGAATTTTACATATTTTGAATAGTTAAATGATATTACTCTTCTAAAAATTGGGGCGCTAATGAAATCAATTTGGATCGTATTATGTAAAACGGAAAAGAGATGCTTTCAATTGTAATTAATAAGACTGAAATAGCCGGTAACAAAAAAATGCCTTAAGTGCAATTTATTTCATGGTCGATCCTTGTATTAAGACAAATTAATGGTGACCGCCTTGCGGCGTTGCTAGACGGATGCATGTTGTTTTTTAATTCCGCAAAATGCAATAAAATATTCGATTTATTTCTCGTCAATTCAATCTGTCAAAAAAATATCCGGTAGCCAGAAAATGTAGCGTGGTGGCTATAATTGGGACTAACGAAATCACTAGGAATATTGTCAGTCTGCATTTTTTTAAATCTTCGACACTAGAATACCGCTGCCTTTTTTTTTGCCGTATTACAAACGACCCATGTCGTTTAGTTTACTTTCTAATTCCATAACTAATAAGTATTTAAATTTATATATCTCAATTTGAATTTAAAAATATTTAAAATATGGGTGAGGTCGAATACGGTTTAAACCTTCTTCGTTCCTGTAACAACAATATAAGGTAAAAGTAACAGAACACAGAATGGTCGTAGACCGCGCTGACAGTGTCTCGAGATGACAGAACTAATAAAATCTTCATATCGTGAATCTTTGACAGCCAATAGGGATCTTCAGAATCCCGAAAGTCTGCGGTCAGCTTAGCGAAGGGGTACTATGCTACCCTGTATATACATGGATTGTCAGCTGTATCTGGTTCGACTGCGAGCCGAACCTAACATAATTGGGCACATTCCAAGCAAATACTTTTTCCATATAGATTATTTTGTCTGTAGAAATGTATACATCTTGTAACCTGAGCAAACGAAAAACACGCGAGTCGTTGTCAAAGTCAAAGTCAAAGTCAAAGTCAAAGCACTTTATTTCAAGTAGGCCAGTTACAGGCACTTTTGAATTGTCAAAAGACAAAATAAAATATTACAAAATTATGGTGCTACAGTGCCAGTCACAAGACATAATAACTGTGAAAGTACCGTAGATGCCCATTCCAAGGCGTAGATCTCTATGGAGAAGAACGGGCAAGAAAGTCCATGGACACTCTTTTGCAATTAGGTAATTATTACAAATCATTTGTTACATCATTCATGTTGAGATTACACATTATGTGAGAACGATGTAGAAAGTTAAAAGTGTCCATAGTAAATATAAAAAGACAATTCAGAAATAAAATTAGAATCAATTAAAATAAACCAAGGCAGCTAAGAGATGACCAGTCCCAACCGACAGCGCCCGATCACGAACATGACACATGTATCAGCACCATTCAGCTCAACCATTTTGAAGGGAGCTAAATTATCCGACACACGCGCCACCATCGGCGAGACATTTGAGTGAGCATGACAGTTGTTTCCTTAAAACTATGATACTTAGATTAATCACAGTGGGGCACAATTATTGATGTAACATAAATACATATTATATGTATTGATTTACTTGATCGTTTACAGTTACCAAAATTGTCTAACGATCTAGTCTGTCTAAGTATCTAACACGTCACAAAAAATATGTGTCGGCTTGGATTTTTTTAAAGGGGGTATAGTTCGTTGAATCCACGAAGACGCGCCCCACCAATTATATGATTAGTCTATTCTTCTTCTTTATATTATTATAATGATTAGTCTATTCATTGTAGTGTGCGTGTGCACTCATAGGTAATTAGTGTGTACCGATAACACTCAAACATTGACGGAAGCTTGTACACATATACTATAAACGGTTAGGAGGAATAGTGGCGGGGCGCGTCTTCGTGGATTGAACGAACTATAATTCAAGTAAGTCAATCATAAATTTGGGGACTTTTTGTCGTCAACACGAAATTTTTCCGAGAAACTTTGGCAATTTTTCTTTTTCTAATAACCTCATTCAATCAGATATATTATAGACTAGCTTCCGACAGCGGCTTCAACCGCATGAAAGTCGGCAGTTTATCCACGGGAACCTACTTTATTCTATCTCTGTGTCAAATTTCATCCAGATCCGTTCAGCTGTTCTAGCGTGATTGAAGTAACAACTAACAAACATATATCAATTAAAACTTTTTTTTATGAGTAAAAAGATAAGAAGTAATATAAATATAACAAATATTGGCAGAAATCGGTTCAGCTACAGCAGATACGCTTACCAATACAGCATTTTTAATTATCAGATTGTTAAAGTTTACATGACCGTGTTTTTTTTTAATTTAACAGATTGTTAAAGTTTACATGACCGTGTTTTTTTTAATTTAACAGATTGTTAAAGTTTACATGACCGTGTTTTTTTTTAATTTAACAGATTGTTAAAGTTTACATGACCGTGATTTTTTTTTAATTTAACAGATTGTTAAAGTTTACATGACCGTGTTTTTTTTAATTTAACAGATTGTTAAAGTTTACATGACCGTGTTTTTTTTAATTTAACAGATTGTTAAAGTTTACATGACCGTGTTTTTTTTAATTTAACAGATTGTTAAAGTTTACATGACCGTGTTTTTTTGCGCACAGTCTATATTTTGTTTTTTAACTCTATTATACAGAAAAAATGGCAACACGTGTCCTCACTTCAGGGCTACTGTATATAAAAACCTACCAAAACCAAAAAAATATATTATGATTTGAAGTAGGCTATGGAAAGTCATCTTGTTAGGTAACTAAATGAACTAATAATTTTTCAAGACTCACTAAACAAGGAGTACGGGTACCTATATATTAGTAAAAAAATATAATTATAGTATCCTAAATTCAATTAGATATTTTAAACATGCCTAAACAGGACAATTAAAACGTAGTAAAGTTCGGATATTTGCTAATTAAAGATGTTTTTACAATTTGATAGGACTTGCCTATTGTAAATAATGATAAAATTAATTAATGAAAGCACCAAATCTCAATTCAAATTTAAAGTTTTAGGTTAATATTACACAGTCCATTACAGTATAGTAAAACTCTTTAAAATAATTATAAATAAGTTTATCTAGGTATAAAACCATTACCAAAGAAATTTCACCTACTGTGTTCTTATATGGAGCAGTCGCGTAATCATCATCATCATCATCATATCAGCCGAAAGACGTCCACTGCTGGACATAGGCCTCCCCCAAGCGTCGCCATATTGACCGGTCTCGTGCGTCCCGCAACCAGCGGATCCCCGCAACCTTCACCAGGTCATCGGTCCACCTGGTGGGAGGCCTTCCAACGCAACGTCGTCCGGTTCGCGGTCGCCACTCCAGAACCTTTCTGCCCCATCGGCCATCCGTTCTGCGAGCAATGTGCCCTGCCCACTGCCACTTAAGTTTGGCATTTCTTCAGTCGTGTAATACCAGACATCATTTTAATATTTATTCAATTCGCACGGCAAAAACTTATGAAAAAAACACATGCCAGAATATCTATTTTAATGATCTTTATTTAAAACATGACATCGGCTTGCAGTTTGGATTTATATAAAATGGAAGAAGATTTGCTCATTGGATAAGCTTTTACTTTTTTGCAAAAAAAAAAAATGGAAAAAGCGCTCTAATTGGATGCGCCAAACGCTAAGAGCTACATAAAAAAAATAGAGTTACAAACAAATAATAACAAATGTTGTATTTGTTACAATTTCTTAACTATCAATTTGGTCAAACCAAATCAAACATGAAAACATTTTCAATGTTAATTGCGATCAAATGTTGTTTTAAATATTTTTTACTTATGTTTGTAAACATTATTAACAGCAGTGTGGGAGCACCTTTAGATCAATATATGCTAAGAAATGCAGAAATGACACATGATACTACTGCTTTGCCACATAGCGATGTGCCCTATAATACACGTATTTAAAATTGTAAATTGCACTGCAACTGTACAATTCATTTATCTTGTGCGTGCGTGTTAACAACGACCATTCTGTGATTGTATCTTTTTGATTTTTATGTGGTTTCTTCGCCATTTTATGAATTTATATATATTGAATCGTCAAAGAGAGAGAGTGAGAGCAGTGGTGGCCCAGTGATATTGGCCGCGACTTAGAAGTTGTAGGTCGTGGGGTTGAGCCCAGGTAGGCGCTTTACTTTGTGTAAATTATTTCATCACCACTGCTCTCAAAACGGTGAAGGAAAACATCGTGAGGAAACCGGCATGTCCTAGAACCAAAAATTCGAAGACATTTGACATCCACCAACCTGCACTGGGCCCGCGTGGTGGATTACGGCCCTTTCCCTCTCATAGAGAGGAGGCCTGTGTCCCAGCAGTGGGAACATTAATAGGCTGATGATGATGAATCGTCAAATAAAAATCCATATAATTATCGAACCTGCTCACAAAATTTCACAAGAATCGGTTGAAAAATGTGACCTGTAAAATCAAAAAATAAACATTTATTTTTATTTTACATAGGCCTACATGGGCACTTATAAAACGTCGACAAAAGGTGCACGGTTCGGGTTAGTCGTTTTCTATGGAGAAGAACGGCAAGAAACTCCACGGTTACACTTTTAAAAAAATGGTTTGGTTTTACAATATTTCCATGTTACAGCATTAGTACTTAGATATGGGGGGACAACGTAGGTCCGACAATAAGTCGTAAGAAATTAAAAATAATAATGTAAAACGCGATAAAAACTTGACAAATGTTAACACGCATCTAGAAATCTAGAAGGCCTACAATGTTCACACATTCACAAAACAATCGGTAAAAGAATCTATACAAAGGTAAAAAAAAAAAAATGTATAACAACACTAAATCTAACATGTGGCGCAAATGTTGTTATCCGTGCTGTAATTATTCTTAGCAAAGGGCTATAAAGATGATTGAAAACCATTGTAAAAAGTCTAATTAAAAGAAGAGAAAAATGAGATTGAGAATAGTTAGAGACATCCACATATTTGTGCCGTTTATGAGTTACCAGGGAAGCCGCATGCGCAGAAGGAGCTAAAGCCAAAAATTTTATCTTCGACGAAGTCCTTGATTTTATAACATGCTTTTTTATAAGGACACGTTTGATGTAGTTTTTGAACTTTCAATCGGTCAGTTCTATAACTGACTTTGGCAACTTGTTATAAAAGCGTATACTGTTTATAAGAAAAGACTTGCTAGTTTTCGTTAATCTGAATTTGGGTATTACAATTTCGTGCTTACTGCGTGTATTTAAATTATGGAAGTCGCTTATAGTTTTGAAAAGCCCTCGATTTTTGCGGACTTATAAAATACATTCCAAAATATAAAGTGAAGGTATAGTCAGAATATCGAACTCTTTAAATTTTTCTCTGAGGGACTCGCGAGGACCCATTTTATAGATCACGCGGATTGCCCTCTTTTGTAAGATGAAAATTGAGTCAACGTCTGCTGCTGATCCCCACAGCAGAATGCCATAAGTCATAATACTGTGGAAATAAGCATAGTATACTAGCCTAGCTGCGGCTATATCGGTTAACTGCCTTATTTTCCTTACTGCATATGCAGCCGAACTTAACCTACCCGAAAGAATGCCAATTTGCGCGCCCCACTGCAATTTTGAATCCCCAAGAATACAGTTTCCGTTATAACTTCAAGATTTTTGCCGTCAAGATTTAAAGTAGAGGGGAAAGTTTGTAGAGGGGCAGCCGGATATCCGCCGGACATCCGGACATACGAAATAATTTTTGCCCAAGCTAAAACGGAGACGCCTCGCTCGCGCATCGTGCTCGCTCGGTCAATAATAAATAGGATTGATATGGATTTATGGATTAAGGTGCAAGTCAAATAAATAATATGTATAGAAAATTCCAGAATTTATTTAATCTGTCATAAGCATTATGTACATTTGAAAACACTATTTTAGATTATGGACAATTTTGGATTCACAACGTCTTCATCTAGAAGGTTAGGGATTGCGCTGTGTTCTTGACAAACTCTCATCTAATACAGATGAGACACAGCGAGGGCTAGGCTGGAGTAAGTGAGGGATCTGGTAGGCAAGGGCTGGGGAAGCATAGGTTATAGAGAAGAGAGGAGTATGAGTGATCTGCTGGTCGAATCTGGACTGAAGGGAGTAAGAGGTGGGGGCAATGAAAGTGTTCAGCAGACTAGCTGATCACTTCTTGATAAGTTGGGTTAAAAGGGGCTGGGAGATCAGTTGCTGGGCGATTAGTGGCTGGGAGATCAGGGGCTGAGAGATCAGGGGCTGGGGGATCAAGGGCTGAGAGATCAGGGGAGAACGGGCGAAGATAGGTGCGGTCGCGGTGTACGGCGATGCCAGAAGTGGAGTGCTGGGCGCTAAGAAGGCGGCCACGGACCGCTTCTTGATGAGGTGCACGGCAGGCGAGATGATGGGCGAGCTCAGGATCGGTGCGTTGGGAATCAGCGGCGCATTGTACGTAGAGGCAGCATAGAAGTTAGGGAAGCTGGGGTACACGGTAGCGGGTGCGGCGTACGTCAGAGGGAATTGCGGCGAGCGCTTCTTGATGAAGTGGGCGTACGTCAGAGGAGCCGGGATAGTCAGAGGCGCCTGGTAGACCAGCGGTGAAGGGTGGATCACGCTGCTATCCTGTCTTGTGATGGTGGTCGCTCCAGGAGTCAGGAAGGTCGAATACTGCGTAATGGGCGTTGCGATTAAAGCACTGGGCTTAGCGGCCGCCGCGGCGAAGAAGGCACACAATACCACCAGCTTGAACATGTTGATCTGTATTGTTTGTTGCTCGGATGAACGACTGATACCTTGACAATGTGTCGCTTCGTATTTATACAAAGTCGTCACTAAAGCTAAGGGTGATCTCGTTTTGCAAACCGGTGCAAGTCGGCCGTTCAGGAAGCTGATATTTAAAATCCACGAGGTCGTCCACAGCCCCGGCTGGATCGTCCATCATCGACGTAGTGCTCTTGTTGCGATACATATACATACAAGCCAACAAAAGTAAACGAGAGAGCAGTCAACGCCCCTGCATGCAAATAATAGCCCGCTGAGAAATAAATATCAATGAGCACCGCGACTTATTTGTGTAGACTTGTAAATTAAAATCTCAAAAGCAAAATAATTACAAATTCATTAAAGATTAAGCTCATTAGTTTTAATAATATAATAATAATAAAGTTTATTTAAAATCATTAGGTAAAACTATAATTACAATTTTTGCTTAAATCTATTTATTTTATTTATTTATTAAAAAAAAACCGTGCCCTAGGAATTTCTTCCTGTATCGTGGGTGCGTTTACAAACATACAAACTCACATACACAACACCCAGAGCCGGAACAACTATCTCTAGGTCATACAAATATTTGTTCCGCGCGGGAATCGAACCCGCGACACGCAGCGCAGCAGTCAATCACGCAACCACTGCGCCAACCGTGCACCCATCTATGTCAAGTTCACACGTGTTATGTGCCTGAACTAGGTAACCCTGTGTTTTAGGCCTGTGTTTTAGACCCTGTGTTTTCTAAATAATCACTGGAAATCAAATATAAGGTAGTCTCAGGTAGTTATAACTTATTTTCTAACATCTTAGATACGAAAATATAAAAATACGCACAGTACAAGTAATAACTTCTGTGTGTCTTCATAGGACATACTTTGCAGAGTTTCAATTTGAATTTTCTTACGGTTGCAATCATTTAGGGAATAAATGTTTGCTGTTATTTTAGTCTATTGTAGAGTAGTGGTGCGAGGAACACGTAAAATTTGTCTGTGAATGCATATTTTGCACTTTTTTGAAGGCAAACTACATCTCGCCGTCTTTTTTTAGTATATTCATTGCGAGAGGTTGTTTTAATTCGATGCTCATTATGAATAATTGTCGAACTGTTAGTACTTCACAAGATTTATAGAGAGAGGAGCTAAGTTCGTGGACAGAGCATACAATTGATCACTTCATGATGTGGCCGACCATTTTAATAATCTTTTTTTTATATAGGTACAAATTTTCGGTTTTCAGATTTTTCCCTTTACTTGTGCTATAAGACTTGCTTCTTGCCGAATTTCATGATTCTAGGTCAACGGGCTGTACACTGTAGATTTTGATTCCCTTGCGAGTGTAAAATATGCGTCATTAACGGCTGTATTATTTGATTGCGTTGATCTAGATTTTTTTATTCACTGCTGCAAGGGTTTGCAAACTTGAGTATACGATATTAATTTCAACTCGATACCTCCATGCGTTCTCGAGATAAGGGGTCTTGACAGACAGACGGTCAACAAAGTGCTCCTATAAGGATTCGGTTTTTTCCTTTTGAGGTACGGAACCCTAAAAGACGAATAATAATGCGGCAATTGAAGATAAAATTGAAATGAAATGTCTTTACGACTCAAAACTATTAGAATTTTACAAACTCACTCAAAAAATGAGCGTCCCTTAAAAACCTTGGAGTACGGATCATTAATGATATGGCCAAACGTGAAATACAACCATTTCATGATATGGTTGGCCACATCATTCCCTTTTTTGTAAGGTCCTACCCTTAGATGGCTTGGCAATAATATTTGTAGTAAGTACAGTCCAAAACATTCGATAAATTGGGCCCCATCCACTAACGTTCATTCGAATGAACGTCAGTGAATTTGCATTTGCAAGAGCGAGAAAGAATGACGGTATTATTGGCTTCAACGGTTTTATTTTATCCCGTTGCGTTGCCGTACAATTTCTACAACAGTACAAGTCAGAACGAATGAACGTTAGTGGATGGGGCCCTAATATTTCTTGCAATATCTGCAATAACGAAAGGTTTAAACAAAAACCTTGAAAAGTTTTATATATTTATCATTTATTAATGTTTCTTGTACGCAAGCCTCCTGACCATTTCATCGAGCCATCGGAGAGCCTCTCGCCTGGGCATGCAATACCGTGGCCGACAAGGAAAACTTTAAATAAACTCCGCTCTCAGGTCAACCGCAGCAAAGACAAACTCCACGGATGGGGGTTCTCGGATGGTTCCGATACCCAGTGCTTGTGCGGTGTCTCTCCGCAGACCAAGGCCCACCTTTCGTCCTGCACCGCAAACCCTGTAACCTGTACATGTGAGAACCTTATGGTTCAGCGAATGGTGTTGCCGTAGCTGAATACTGGACCAAACATAATATTTAAAACATATATTTGCTAAGAAGAAGGATTTTCATTGTCACATTTATTTCCATACAAACACCGGTGTGTTGCGAGGGGCTCTGTTGCTACCCCAATTCCAAGGGATTTCTTGTGAATACGGGTTGAAAATGTTTTGAATAATGTATTTAAGCTCATTAGCATTAATTACGATATCTCGTACGTGTGGCGTGACGCCACTCGCCAGACACTGTCCTACTTACAAATAATAATTTTGACAATACCCTTCCATAACCGTCTCCACTTTTGTTATAAAATTGAATAAAAGCTTATGTGGAACTTTATTGTATGTCCAAATTAATTCTGTTACTATGGAGCCTTCACTGTCGGCAGGCCTGTTATATCTGTGTATTTGAGTTAAGATAAAATCGAAATATGAATGAAATATATTGTCAGTGGCGTTCACTACAGGCTCATCTCCTGTAATATGGAACAACCCAATATATATAAATTGGTCAGTGACGGAACCGAACGCGTGACCACGGTCATAGGCGCCAGTCTTTTACTCGCTCAGCTATAGCCGCCGATTGAGCTTTCTTACACTATTTCTTTACTAGTAGATGTAAAAATAGTAGTTTATAAAAACTTAAGTATGCAAAATAATTGAAGGGATTTTTGTTCTCATTTTATTTTATTTAAAACCAGCTGTTGCCCGCGGCTTCGCTCCCACAGGACCCATTTACGGGATACAAAGATTGCCTATGTCACTCAGGAATAATGTAGCTTTCTATTTGTGAAAGAATTTTTCAAATTGTTCCAGTAGTTTTGGAGCCTATTCGGTACAAACAAACAATAAAATCTATCCTCTTTATAATATTATTATAGATACGCTCGCGCTTGACCACTATCTCACCTGATGGTAAGCGATGATGTAGTTGACGGTGAAGCACGCTTGACTAGGAGTAACCTATTCACTCTTGACTTAAAGACCCCTAGATTGTAGCTATCGGGAAACACAGACTCCGGCAGGGAATCCCACTCCTTAGCTCGCGGAATAATAAAGGTATTCCTAAAACGTTAAATGCGTATGGGTGGGATGCCCACCATGTATCGATGGCACATCGCCGTACGTCTGTTAGTCCAATGATGAAACGGGCTAGAAATGTAAACGTTTTATCGGTTGTTACCGACAAGCGGCAACTCGGCGACGATGTTCAAGGCTCTGGAGCTTTGACTTGACCACATTGCCGATTAATCAGCCTGAACCTGTTTAATCAGTAGGAAATGTAAACAGCAACAAAACATGGACAATCAGTTAAACCATTGCGCGTCTAATTATAGACACAATAGAAAAACAATAGCGATGAAAGCGCAGTTAAAGGTATTTTTCGTGAACTGTTGTGAGATTTGATAAATAATGGCCGCCCGTTGAAAACTATAACTTATGTAAATTGGATTATTCACGCAAAGGGCGTACCTACCAATACTTTAGTTAAAAATCCCTTGAAGCATAAATGCTGTTGCGTTTGAAATGTTTTTAACCAGTGAAAACGAAAAACAACAAGCTTTTACCCGTTTTTAAAAGAAAATAACAAAGAAACTTGCTTTCTTTCAAAAATAATTAAATTAACAAAATATCAGTATCAGCATCAGCGTATGTGAAAAAACCGGCAAAGTGCGTGAGTTTGACTTCGCACATTTAGGGTTCCATACCAAACAAAAAATCTGCTTTTTTTGCATTTGTTAGTAAAATATTCGTAATGATAAACATTATCAACAAATTTCAAGTTTATAGGTCAATGGGAAGTTAAAAAATCTTCGGAACAAATTTGTGTGACAGACGAAGGACAAACAGACAGACAGACACGTGAGTGACAGCAATAGGACTCCGTTTGGACTCTTCGGGTATGGAACCCTAAAAAATGTGCATCAGCAACAACCCTGGTTCCGATACCCAGAGCGAGCAGTGTTATTGGGTTAATCCACCAAGTATTTCGAGATTTTGTATTTGTGTACGATCGTTAGCAATAGACAGAATCGCCTTCTTTTAACACAACCAGCAACATTTCTAAAGGTCTTAAACATAATCTCATCAAACATTTTATCGTACTATACGAACGCCTATCTTTTCAGCAATTACTTGATACAGCGAGGTATCTTTTTTAGGAATAGTACATTACTGGAGCGGCCAGCAAAAGAGGCATTACGCGTTCGTCAAATGTTGCGCGGAAATTAAAATTAAGTAGGACCTAGAACCCATTTTGTCAAGTACAATTACTTTTCAAAATCAATGACGAACAACAATATTCTTTCCCGCGTTAAAGTGTTCATTTGTTTTTTCAATAAACAGCTTTCTATATGCAAGCCAGTTCGAAATTTAAATAAAACCTTTGATAAGTTACCTCCTTGGTTGCCATATTTCGGAGGAAAAGATCGTTCCATTTTTAAATTACACGACAGATATGAGTTTATTATGTAATTTATTGGCCGCTAAACCACGACAGATATGGATTTTCATACAACTTTTGCCGGCCGCTGCTCGCATGTATTTGGCCAGTACAGCAATTTCGATTTATCTCAAAGAAGGTTAATAGAATAGAATAGAATAGAATAGTTCTTTATTTGCACAGAAAGTAGGTACAAGTTACAGCTGTTAAGTTTTAATGTAATGATCCTTATACTAACTACCTTAAGTAAGGCATGCAAACAGTTTTAGCTATAATAAAGTCCCAATTAATATAAATCATTAAAACATTCAATTAAATCAAATACAAATTTACCATGTCAAGATCAAATTCTGTAAGTAATTGTCAAAATACTGCTCAAATTTCCAAGCATGTTTAAGAAAAAGCATTTTTTGCACCTGTGTAATATTATGGAATTGTATGAAAATCCCTTAGATTGGTTACCAACTGGCTACCAGTACAAACAGCGTCCGTTTCTAAAATCGATAGAGAATCCTTGTAATGAGCCAACACTTGGTCGCCAAGCAAGCTCCCCATTCGATGTTTAAGGTATTGCGTCATAATAACGCCCTCCATTTTGGCATGAGGGCACGCGAGTACCTACGGAGTTAGTAGAGTAGTTTATGTTAGGCTGTGAATCACTGAATACTAATTTAAAAGCCTAGTTGAAAAGATAATTTACATGGATAGTGCTCACGTAGTCCTTATACATTGCTTTTTACTAGATCAAAAATATGGCACCATTTATTATAATTTTCTTCCAAAACTCGAAAATTAACCTGGATATGTACTTTCTCTTCTTAGGTGAACGTGATTCAAAACCCAAAATGAATTCTGTCTGACTTACTAATTTGGTCTTCGACAACTGACATAGAACTCTAGCCTAATCAAAATTCAGGCCATATCGCCCAAACAATTCGACAAAAACAAAACAAACTCCAAAATTATGGGGACTTCGATAATAGCCGCCTGACACAGAGGTGTCATGCCGCGCCTCGTTTCCCGACCATGCAATTACAATGTGCATAATTTCGATGTTCACAATATTTGCCGCTGACATCCACTCACCTGTCCCTACAATAATATGAAATCCACATTGACCACTTAATTAATTTATTGTTTACAAACTGATAAAGAACGATCGCGTGAACTTTATCTTCTCGGGCAAAAGTTGTCCTCCCAAGGCCAGTGATGTGTTCCGGCAACGCCTGTGATATCAATAGTCTCATTATATACCTACTAATATAAAAGGCGAGGGCTACTGTGCACATGCATCATTGCATTTCAGCTGAGATAACAACACAGACCTTTCTACTTCAAAATGTTTAAACTGGTGGTGTTGTCCTGCATGGTGGCTGCTGCTGCAGCGAGCGGGCTGATTGCACCCTACGCATCTTTTGCCTACTCGGCGCCCATCACCTTGTCTGCACCAATCCTGACGCCCTTCAGCAGCAACTACAGAGGACCGTTGTCTCTGGCGCCAGGTCAGCCCGCCAACATCATCGCTGCTGACGGCAGGCCTCTGGACACCCTGGATGTGAACCTGGACCGCTCCGCGCACCTCACCGCCAAGGCTCTCAGTGGCGGCATCCACTTCCTGAAGAAGCGTTCAGCTCCCCTGATCGCTCCAATCGGCCAAGTGGTCGCCTCGCCGCTGATCCACAGCGCCCCGCTCGCCTACTCCGCCCCTCTGCTCAGTTCGCGCCTGGCCGTGTCTCCCATCACCTACTCCGGCGCACCCATAGTACGCTACTGGTAAACAGCATCGCACACTGGAACGAGTAAAATTAAAATGAACTGATTTCCAATTCTGCTATTTCTTTTCTATTTCTTTCTCTTTCATTACCGAGCGAACTCTTTCTAATCCAGAAAAGGTCATTATTTGCACAGGTTTATTTAATAGCTTCCAAGCGAGCTCCATAGGCCTACAGCTTAGATATGAAGGTGACCTTTGTGATTTTCTTTGCTTACTTAATACAATTGAAAAAAAAATGCATAATAATAAAAGAATAAAAAAAAAATATGATCTCTCAAAATGTTGGGCATGAATAATATTGATTTGCAGTTCTGATTTAGATAGAAGTGTTATGCATGGTGTAAGTAGAAACGGACCACAAGTTAGAATTTCCTGAAATACATAAAGTTTAACGAGTTAGAGTTTAAAAGTTTTTAAAGTTAGTTTAAAGAGAAGATACAATCTAATAACGGACATGAAAAATACACACACACACATCACATCATCAGCCTATTAATTGTTGCCACTGCTGGGACACAGGCCTCCTTTCTGTGAGAGGGAATGGGCCGTTATCCACCACGTGGGCCCAGTGCGGGTTGGCGGATGTCACATGTCTTCGAATTTTTGGTTCTAGGACATGCCGGTTTCCTCACGATGTTTTCAATACACTTCAACACAAAACAATGCGCCACATTCATATGGCGTCCATATAGAAGGAAGTGTAATCATGTATGCAGATATACTAATCTATACTAATATTATAAAGCTGAAGAGTTTGTTTGTTTGTTTGTTTGTTTGTTTGTTTGAACGCGCTAATCTCAGGAACTACTGGTTGGAATTGAAAAATTCTTTTTGTGTTGGATAGTCCATTTATCGAGGAAGGTTATAGGCTATATAACATCACGCTACAACCAATAGGAGCCGAGCATAAATGAAAAATGTTGCAAAAACGGGCAAAAATATAACTTTTTGAGAGCTTTTGTTGCATGCGCTGGGGTAGGTGTAGGGTAGGTGTAGGGTAGGTGTAGGGTAGGTGTAGGGTAGGTGTAGGGTAGGTGTAGGGTAGGTGTAGGGTAGGTGTAGGGTAGGTGTAGGGTAGGTGTAGGGTAGGTGTAGGGTAGGTGTAGGGTAGGTGTAGGGTAGGTGTAGGGTAGGTGTAGGGTAGGTGTAGGGTAGGTGTAGGGTAGGTGTAGGGTAGGTGTAGGGTAGGTGTAGGGTAGGTGTAGGGTAGGTGTAGGGTAGGTGTAGGGTAGGTGTAGGGTAGGTGTAGGGTAGGTGTAGGGTAGGTGTAGGGTAGGTGTAGGGTAGGTGTAGGGTAGGTGTAGGGTAGGTGTAGGGTAGGTGTAGGGTAGGTGTAGGGTAGGTGTAGGGTAGGTGTAGGGTAGGTGTAGGGTAGGTGTAGGGTAGGTGTAGGGTAGGTGTAGGGTAGGTGTAGGGTAGGTGTAGGGTAGGTGTAGGGTAGGTGTAGGGTAGGTGTAGGGTAGGTGTAGGGTAGGTGTAGGGTAGGTGTAGGGTAGGTGTAGGGTAGGTGTAGGGTAGGTGTAGGGTAGGTGTAGGGTAGGTGTAGGGTAGGTGTAGGGTAGGTGTAGGGTAGGTGTAGGGTAGGTGTAGGGTAGGTGTAGGGTAGGTGTAGGGTAGGTGTAGGGTAGGTGTAGGGTAGGTGTAGGGTAGGTGTAGGGTAGGTGTAGGGTAGGTGTAGGGTAGGTGTAGGGTAGGTGTAGGGTAGGTGTAGGGTAGGTGTAGGGTAGGTGTAGGGTAGGTGTAGGGTAGGTGTAGGGTAGGTGTAGGGTAGGTGTAGGGTAGGTGTAGGGTAGGTGTAGGGTAGGTGTAGGGTAGGTGTAGGGTAGGTGTAGGGTAGGTGTAGGGTAGGTGTAGGGTAGGTGTAGGGTAGGTGTAGGGTAGGTGTAGGGTAGGTGTAGGGTAGGTGTAGGGTAGGTGTAGGGTAGGTGTAGGGTAGGTGTAGGGTAGGTGTAGGGTAGGTGTAGGGTAGGTGTAGGGTAGGTGTAGGGTAGGTGTAGGGTAGGTGTAGGGTAGGTGTAGGGTAGGTGTAGGGTAGGTGTAGGGTAGGTGTAGGGTAGGTGTAGGGTAGGTGTAGGGTAGGTGTAGGGTAGGTGTAGGGTAGGTGTAGGGTAGGTGTAGGGTAGGTGTAGGGTAGGTGTAGGGTAGGTGTAGGGTAGGTGTAGGGTAGGTGTAGGGTAGGTGTAGGGTAGGTGTAGGGTAGGTGTAGGGTAGGTGTAGGGTAGGTGTAGGGTAGGTGTAGGGTAGGTGTAGGGTAGGTGTAGGGTAGGTGTAGGGTAGGTGTAGGGTAGGTGTAGGGTAGGTGTAGGGTAGGTGTAGGGTAGGTGTAGGGTAGGTGTAGGGTAGGTGTAGGGTAGGTGTAGGGTAGGTGTAGGGTAGGTGTAGGGTAGGTGTAGGGTAGGTGTAGGGTAGGTGTAGGGTAGGTGTAGGGTAGGTGTAGGGTAGGTGTAGGGTAGGTGTAGGGTAGGTGTAGGGTAGGTGTAGGGTAGGTGTAGGGTAGGTGTAGGGTAGGTGTAGGGTAGGTGTAGGGTAGGTGTAGGGTAGGTGTAGGGTAGGTGTAGGGTAGGTGTAGGGTAGGTGTAGGGTAGGTGTAGGGTAGGTGTAGGGTAGGTGTAGGGTAGGTGTAGGGTAGGTGTAGGGTAGGTGTAGGGTAGGTGTAGGGTAGGTGTAGGGTAGGTGTAGGGTAGGTGTAGGGTAGGTGTAGGGTAGGTGTAGGGTAGGTGTAGGGTAGGTGTAGGGTAGGTGTAGGGTAGGTACGTAGCCAGTTGACGGGAGCGAAGCCGCGTGGGACAGCTAGTAAGATATATTTGGTTAGATATCTCTATATTAACTCAAATGTTATTCAGCAGTAAGAAAGAAAGCCAACCCCAACGTGTTTGGAAATATGTACTGTACTAGGTGGCGAGCATTTACCTAGTAGACACTACACCTGAGAATTTCCTAATGAAAAACCAGCAAATTTTGCTGGATCTTGTTCTAACCCAGCTAGGGCTAGCAACCACTAGACCACCGAGGAAGTCTTTCACAGTTAGAGGAAATGCAGCTTCCAACACCACACAAACATGGGTATGTTTTTAGGTTTCCATACCCGCAGGGTCCAAACGGAGCCCTATTTCTGTCACACTCGGGTCAGTCTGTCTGGCCATCGTCTGTCACACAGGTTTTTCAGCTAAATGGTCGGAGCAACAGTCTTAAAATTTTCACAGTATAAGCATCTTGTTGACCCAAAGCCATACAAATTGGCAAAAAACATTAAATGTTTTGAGGGGGAGCCTCCATACAACTAAAGGGAGCTGCCAAAAAACATTGCGAAATCCGAAACGCAATTGGCTTTTTTTTTGTATTACTACCTTAAAAATTAGTAGATTGCGCACTAGCGCTTTTAAGTTTTTTTTTTTTTTTAAGAAAACTTTACCCCAGTCTAGGAATTTCTCCTGTATCGTGGGTGCGTTTACAAACATATAAACTCACATGCACAAACACCCAGAGCCGGAACAACTATCTGTAGGTCATACAAAAATTTGTTCCGTGCGGTAATCGATCCCGCGGCACGCAGCGCAGCAGCTCAACCACTGCGCCAACCGTGCGCTCATTGATAATGGATTGCTATACTACATTGTAACTCGAGCCGTAATGAAGAAATACCCCTGGAAATTTACTTCAGTAAGCTGATAAGTTGTAATGTTTAAACTGTCACAGGTGCCAGGTGCTCTAGTCTAATAAATCAGTAATACTTGGCATTCCAAAGAACTTTGCTAACAGACATATGTTCTAATGGAACATTAGTTGACATCAAATGTTAAAACTAGGTTCTTAAAAGAAGCCAGTGACTGGGCTTATCTAACAGGCAACGGCAACTCATTCCACAATCGCACAGCCTGGACCGTAAACGATTTGTCGTAAAACTTAGTGGAATGAGTAGGCATCAAAAGTTTCAAATTCTCCGATGATCTCAAGTGTCTAGAATGTGTGTCATGAAGAAACTTAAATCGTTCTTTGAGATAAGAGGGGGTTATAGGAATAAACAGAGTACTGGAAATAAAGATAAAATATGGGCATTCCGGCGAAGGCGGATTGGCGGCCATTTGAGTTTAATTCGAAATTCAGAAACATGGACATATCTGCGTTAACCAAATATGAATCTAATACAAAAGTTTTGTAGTCGCTGAAGATTATTTAGCTGCACTTCAGTCAGAGAATATATATACAAGAATTGCTCGTTTAAAGATATTAGATACATAGATGAAGAACTCAATTAGGGCTTCCACACATAACTGCGATGCGATGTGATTTAGATAGATTTAGTACGTGCGAGCTCGCAGATATTTGCGATACGTTGCGAATTCGCAGTTATGTGTGGGAGCCCTATGTCAATATAGAAGCTACAATTGGTAGGACAAAGGAACCGCTTACGAATAAAGAAACTGGGCCTTTTATGTATCTGAAAGGGTGCTAAGAACAATTTGTTTTATTTATTTATTACTCGTATAAGTGGATGTCATATATTTATATGACAATAAATCGTTGTGGGATTGAGATTTACATACCTGGCGACATTGCAAATTATACAGTTATCAACTAGATATATTTATCAATAATGTATGTTATTAATATTTACTAAAACTTATACCGATTACTTACAAACACCGGTTAGGCCCAGTTTTTTTATCCGTAGTTAACTCAACCAATGGTTAAATATGATTACGCTAAAATGCGTTTATTAATCAATTTTTAGCCTCATATATGGACAAAATGGAAAAGGAATGGATAAAATGGAGAGCAGTGGAGGCCCAGTGGTATCGGCCGCGACTTACAAGTTGTAGGTCGTGGGTTCGAGCCCAGGCAGGCGCTTTACTTTTTGTAAATTATTTCATCACCACTGCTCTCAAAACGGTGAAGGAAAACATCGTGAGGAAACCGGCATGTCCGAGAACAAAAATTTGAAGACATGTGACATCCACCAACCCGCACTGGGCCCGTGTGGTGGATAATGGCTCATTCCCTCTCACAGAGAGGAGGCCTGTGTCCCAGCAGTGGGAACATTAATAGGCTGATGTTGTGATGTGAAATGGACAAATAACTTTAAGAGTTAATTATTTAACCATTTATAAGACTAATTAATAAAAGCTCTTTAAAGAATTTTGAAACCATTGGTTAGCATATTTAACCATTGGTTGAGTTGACTACGAATTAAAAAACGGCCTAACCGGTGTTTGCAACTAATCGGTATTACTTACAAACAACAACAAACGCTTTTTGTTGCACAGTACCCACCCCTCGGCTCCGCTGTCACATGAATTTGATACTGCCCAGCCCGACTCGGGGAGCGAACCGAGCCGCCTTTAGGTTTTATTCTACCTGTACTCCAAGCTTGCTGAAATTCATCTATTTTTCAAGCCTCAGGTTAAATCAGGCAGCAGTTATTGCTGTCAGACAATATCAATTGAAATAAGTTTTGACAGCGCGTTATGAAGAGTTAATGTTCTATTTATAATAAGAGAATATTTACTATTTATTTATTCAAATCAACGTTATCATTGTAACAATTATTTGCAAGTTCCTTCACTGTCACCAAAATAAGACAATGATTTCATCGTCACTCTTTATTTCACTCTTTCTTTGTGCAACATTTTGGTTTCAAGTAATAATGTACTTGAAACCAAAATGTGGCAGAATAAATGCGAACTTTTCAAACCAGGATCCGAACATTGAGAGAGACCGAAAAGATTTTAAATCGATGTTGGTTGTCAAATTTGCCCAAAAATAAAATCAAGGATTTAATGTCAAACCCAATCAAAGTTTGATTGCATACATACGGGTTAACAGAAAAATTAATATGAAAACCAATATGTTTAGCGGATAAACCGTTTTCACTAAAACCTGTTGATTTTTATACAACAACTTGCAGATAATAAAAAAAATACTTACTTTTACTTACTTCTAAAAAACACCAAAATAATACTACAAAAGCAAGACAATCTTTGAAAATAAACGGCAGTAGTGCACAAAAATATTATAAACAGCATATCTAATAATAAAGCACATAGGTACACATTTTAATATTTCCTAACACCTCGGTACGCAAGCATAGTAGATAGTCGTACTTGTAATATGTCACAAGAAAAGTCCAGATCAAACGCTTTGTGAAGTAAGAACTTTGTTTTCTTGTAGGAAAGTAGTCTTTTCATGGCCAGCGATGCATTCCGGTGTCGCCCATCAAGTTAATTTTATCACACTGGTATATAAGGCGCCTGATATTGTGCAAATGCATCAGTGCATCTTAGCTGACATTACAACACAGACCACTCCTCATACAACATGCTGAAGCTGGTGGTGTTGTCCTGCCTGGTGGCCGCGGCCACAGCGAACTTGCTGGCGCCCCTAGCCTACACGGCGCCCCTCGCCTACACGGCGCCTCTCGCCTACTCAGCGTCTATACTGGCGCCTATCGGCAGCAACTACAGAGGACCGCTGTCTCTAGCGCCCGGCCAGCCCGCCAACATCATCGCTGCTGACGGCAGGCCCCTGGACACCCTGGACGTGAACCTGGACCGTTCCGCGCACTTCACAGCTAAGGCCCTCGAGGGTGGAGTTCACTTGCTGAAGAAGCGCTCCGCTGCTCTGATCGCACCCCTCGCTTACTCGGCGCCCATTGCCTTATCTGCACCACTCCTGACACCCTTCAGCAGCAACTACCGAGGACCGCTGTCCCTCGCTCCCGGCCAGCCTGCCAACATCCTGGCGGCTGACGGCAGGCCCCTGGACACCCTGGAAGTTAACCTGGACCGCTCCGCGCACCTCACCGCCAAGGCTCTCAGCGGCGGCATCCACTTCCTGAAGAAGCGCTCGGCTCCCCTCATCGCACCGCTCGGCCAAGTGGTCGCCTCACCGCTGATCCACAGCGCCCCGCTCGCCTACTCCACCCCTCTGCTCGGCTCCCGCCTGGCTGTGTCGCCCGTCGCCTATTCCGCTGCGCCCATCGTTCGTTACTGGTAAACAGCCGCGCCCACAGGACTTCCTAAAAATAAACAATTGACCGAACTATCAACTTCGTTTTGATTAATCCCCAAACTGTTAAAATTATCTGGCTTGTAGCAAATCAACATCCACCACTGGTTCTAAGCTGTTGTTATATTTTTATGTTCATAAACTGATAATGATTTGCTGGACGGATTTGAGTGCTTACAATGTTATACAAGAAAATGGTATGCCGCAAATAACTGTGTATGTTTGTCCATGGGCGAAGTAACTAAGTAGTCAGATTGACAAATTGGTGACATTTGTTAGTTGTGCCAACTTTTAGCTAATTCTGGCTCGTGTAAACAGGAATTAGTAACCTAAATTATATTAAATAAAACTGCAGTAGTAAATTCGTACAGTAAAACTACGATGATATTGAACAAAAACTTATAGTATTGCAAATTTTCCGAAACTGACGTGAGTACTTAGTAACCACAAGTTTTTTCAACAAAAAAAAGAGCATTTCTTTCAATTTTGCTTCGAGAAACACAATAATACAGTCAATAAAAGTGGTGTAACAATCAAACCTAATACACCAGTATCAATTACTTGACTATGTTAATTGACAGGTTACCAGCAGACCTTCAGCTATCAGTTACCCGATGTCAGCGCCACGTAACCTAACGGTTTGTTGCGTATGAAACAAAGATTGTTTGATCATACCTGTGTTACGGTGACAACGACATATAATACTGTCGGTGCTGTCATTTGCATTACTTGGGCTTGACGGGACGCCAGATTAAAATTCGAGGAAACGGTGGGTATAAGGAAGTGGAATATGTTTGAAATTCAGTGTGTTTTAGAAATATACTATATATATTTACTGGCGTAATGTTGGTGTATATTAGGTGCACCGCTACCTATCCCTTCGCGGAATACAGCAATGGTGTTATGTTTATGTGTTTATATTTCAATAATACAACAGCTAAATACTGCATTACTCGGTTTTCTATCAGAAGCCTCTAAAAGTATTGCTATTTTGATTTATTTATGAAAGGAAAGGAATATTTCTATTGTACTTTTTATATCCCAAACAAAGCCAATTTAATGTGAAACGGAAAAGCAAGTGTGTATATAGAATGATAGAAGTCAAAGTGGCAAGATAGACATCATTGGGAAATATTTAGTTGTATGATTTTTAAGTTTATGTTTGGCTTCAAATATCTTTCGATATCATCATCATCATCAGCCTTATAATGTTCCCACTGCTGGGACACAGGCATCCTCTGTGAGAGAGGTAATAGGCCCACACGTCTTCGAATTTTTGGTTCTAGGACATGCCGGTTTCCTCACGATGTTTTCTTTCACCGTTTTAAGAGCAGTGGTGATGAAATAATTTACACAAAGTAAAGCGCCTGCCTGGGTATAAACTCACGACCTACGATACGTAAAACGTATCGTTACGTAAGTCGGGGCCGTTACCACTAGGCCACCCTGCTCTCTAGTCGGGGCCGTTACCACTAGGCCACCACTGCTCTCTAGGATCTTTCGGTATAACTACTTAATTCGATCTGACAATTGTCTCTGTCCAGAAATCAATATGTTAGACCTAGACGGAAACTTACATACGAAATAGAAATCTGGGTGTGAATCTTAACAGCTTAGCTAAGTATTGTCCAGTGTTGCATTTCTTCTTCAGGTTCTTTTACTATCAATCATTCCATGATAACAGCTGTTCGCAGTTAAGGGCCTACATCCGCTTTAGTGCCGTAAAACGGTAGCTTTCTAAAGCATACTCCTTAGTAACGGCTAGGTTAAAAGGTTTGAAAAAAAATAATATTATTGTTTCATGTATATAAAAATAATATACATGAAACAATTTTTTTTTCGTATACATGGTTTTTTCGTATATCGTATAACAAATAGTTTTGCTTTAAAAAATAATTAACAACACGCTAGTTTTTAGCTACTTTTGGATACTCCTCCAAAACGACTTGGATGTTTAAAAATATTTTTACACAGACAAATTAATGGCTGGCATTTCTTCATAACTAACACAGCATATGTAAATAAAATAATATTTTGCAAACAAAACTGATCAAAAAGAGGTTCAATATTGATATTTTGGCATCGAGCGGGCGCACGGCCAGTACTGCGTTAACATTGGGGCGTATATATCGCCTTAAGTGTTTAACATACCTTGTTCGATATTTGCTCATAAAAACAGAGGGTAGTTTTAAATTGGCTTGTCCGTCGGTCTGTTCTCCTACCATTTTGGAGATCGGTGAATGGAACGGCGACGTGATGTCTGTGCGCTCGGAGCGCGCGCCCGCGTCGCGCCCCTGTGTGGAGCCTCTTCTGTTCGATCTGGATCACCATTAGATGTGGTCATTTTACGTGTCATAAACTCAAAACTAAACATTTTTCTGGACATACATAAATTGCCGTGCAATTAATTACGTGCGTTCATCGAGACATTTGCCCACGCGAGTGCCAAATTGCTGTGGTATTTCCTAAAACTGAGATCTGGTGCCGTGGCTGGGATATTCAGGTTGGTGGTCAGGCTTTTTTATCTACCCTGTGTATTGAGCAAGATCGTTACTTCTATGGGGGGTTTTTAGGTACAGCACGTTCCACCAACAACTTTCGGTCCTTCGATTTTAATTTATTTTACCAAGCGCCTTATTCAGACTCCACATACCTTGACAACAAAACTTTCTTCAGTTATGCTGGAGAGTCTTACTATTTCTACTTGTATCAGAAGACCAAAATGTAAAAATGATTTCGATTCCGTGAGAAGATAGAGTGATGGGATCGAGTTCATTTAGCATTGATTGACCGAGCGATGGAATTGCATGATTTAATTCCACCACCCAGCCCATTTCATCATCGGACTACCAGACGTACAGCGATGCGTCATCGTTACATGGTGGACATCCCACCCATACGCACAAAACGTTTTGGGGACACTTTTATTATGCGTACAGCTAAGGAGTGAAATTCCCTGCCGGAGTCGTGTTTCCCGATAGCTACAACCTTGGGGTCTTTAAGTCAAGAGTGAATAGGATACTTCTAGGCAAGCGTGCTTCACCGTCGACCACATCATCGCTTACCATTATTTGAGATAGTGGTCAAGCGCGAGCCTATTTTTTTTTAATAATAATAAAAAAAAATACGTAAACACATACTTAAATAATGACAGACTATTAAACGCTATTTCAGCCAATTATTTCAGCCATACTCAGTTTTTAAGCTTCCCGATATATCAAATACAAAATATGAAAATGTTCAGCACTTTTCAGCCTCAGTTGTTTAATATAATAATAATTTTGCGTTAGAATATTTTTTTAGAATAATTAGAATAATTATTAGAATAATTTTTTTTTAGAATAATTTATTAAAAGTAAGTAAGTTCACGAGAATGTACATTAGGTGCAGTAGTATTATTTCTAAAACAATGGTATAAATAGTGCTTATATGTAAATTATAACTAAAATATTTTATTACAACTCCAAGATTTTAGACAAGAATTTCTATTTTTGGTAGGGACCTGCCCGATTTAGGTTCTTTCAAACCTGTGTTTCAGGCCATCACTTTACAAAAAATAATAATTGAGTCACTTAAAATATTAAATAAAATTAGTCTATTAACAAACAAAAAATATATAATTTGGTACAAAACACAAAAAAAGAAACAAAAAATAAAAACAAAATTAAGTAAAAAAAGTATGTACAAGTAGATATGAGGGTATACCCTAATCAAACAACATTGTGATGGGCAAACATACAAGCTATTTATAAAAATCAATATATTGTTCAAAAATAGCTGAGTGAATATAAATTGTTTCTGTTTACCGTATGAAGTCGCGATATGACAAAATAATATAGTTCCTAGTAAATTAACATTTTCAACGAATTTTATGACGTAGTACTCGTACTCATACATTTTTTTTATGATTTTGTTCGGATCCTATTTTTCTAAATATAGACAAATGTCCCACGCAAATTGAAACAAATGGGCTTTCAAATATTGTCAGTTTTTTGTCGATTAGAATAAACCATGGTTTCGATAGTATGTTCGTAAAGGGCATTTCACAAAAAACTATCATATCACAAAAAACTATCATTTAAGAGGGTACTCTATTGGGCCTTTCTCCATACAAAAACATTCCGCTGTTTTCTTCGTGGATAATGCCTCCAGAGCAATGATTTTTTCCCATAAAATCAAGGTCTAATTAATACGTGCCCCTATCATTTCCTTTTTTCGAAAACATAATCACTAAAAGAAATATGACAATCCAAAAACCCGAAAAAAATGCCCGTTTTTACCGCCATGTTCAGACGACTTTCAGACAAAATTGATAACTTTTTAACAAAAAAGAAAATGACAGAAGCATAGATATACTTTTCCTCTAAATTTTGATATAAGATTTTTTAAGATCAGGCCAGTTTTGAAGAAGAAAACAGCGGAATACGAAACGCCTTTTGGTCAAGGTTTTTGTAGGTAAAATCAGCCTGAGCTGCAGTTGTCCCTTTCGCACTTTACGGGTGGAGGTTGGAGGTGAGGGAGGGTAAGGCTTACACGTACACTAATAGGGAAGTGGCAGTTGTCGATATTTTTATCGATACTCTAGTGATATACACCGATGTCGATATTTACACTATACAATGATTTTATTTAATAAATCGTGTGATTGTGAGTATTATTTATTATAGTTGAAGGCACTTGTCGAATGATTAACTTAGGCATGCATAAGATCTGGCAAGTGCAGTTGCAAATACACGATCAAAAGTTGTTAAGAAAATTAAGCCAGGATCCAGAATAATGCTCGGTACAGACCAACCGAACGAACTAACAAATGTTGTTGAAAAGAAATCGCTGATTTTTGTTATTATAGATAGGCTCGCTCTTGACCACTATCTCACCTGATGGTAAGCGATGATGTGGTCTACGGTGTAGCAAACTTGCCCAGAAGTAACTTCACTCTTGACTCAAAGACCCCGAGGTTGTAGCTATCGGGCAACACAGACGCAAGGAATTCCACTCCTTGCTGTACGCAAAATGTTTAGTGCCTTTGGGCGGGATATCCACCTTGTACCGATGGCGCATCGCCGTACGTCTTGTAGATGAATGATGTCCGATGATGAAACGGGCTATATGGAATTAGATCATGCAATTCCATCGCAAAATCCCCGAAATGCATCCGATAAAAATCCGACAAGCTGGCAACTCTGCGACGATGTTCAAGGCTCTGGAGCTTTGACTCGATCTCATTGCCAATGACCCTCCTGACCCGTTTTTCGATCAAATCTAGTGCATGAAGTTGGTATTTGGCAGATTCGTCCCAGAGATGAGAACAGTACTCCATGCAAGATCGAACTTGCGCTTGATACAACTTAAGCACCTGTTCTGGCGTGAAGTACCGTCTCAACTTCTTAGCAGCATACGCCAAGAAGCTTAATATAGTCGGTTATCGGCACGGTTACACCTCGGAAAGATGGAGCTGGATGGAATTGGCTCTTTTTAGTGAACAAAAGACGCTCGCTGTATAATATAAATATAATAAATTTATTTTTTCCAAAGGTTCTAGAAATGGTATTTGACCTTTTTCGGTGCAATGACTTTCAAATGAAACGTTACTTTAAAATTTCAATATAAATTTACAAATTCATAATACGAATGGTATATTGCATCTTATTTTGTAAAGTGGCTGCGTACTTGCTCACTGCCCTCTGCGACCAGTCTCCCGATACGTCCATAACAGCGTGAGTCTGGCCGGCCTTTCATCAGTGGAACAGCTATCTCGACCCAACTCCTCTAATGGCTTCACCGGTCATCGTAACCGGTTCACGGCTAGGCCACTTGGCAGTATGTCTTTGCCCGCTATGTGGTCACAAGCCCTTCGGTCGAAACCTACCACCAGTATGTCACATGATTAGCACCATCCGGAGACCACGTGTAGGGATTCAAAACGCTTATTTTCCTACGGACGCGTGTGATCCGGTCCTCAAAATGATGGCTCTGATGTACTGATTCGTTCGCTCATCTTACGTCCTGTCTGCTGATTTGCATTCTTTCGGTTGGTCTTACACCCAGTATCATGCAAACTAAATTTTGATTTCTTATAAAGCAGATACTTATAAAAATGATTTATGAATTTTGGAGAAGTGGGGTTTGTGGGTATTTAAATTAAAATATAGAATTTTAAATTAAAATTATTAAATATAATTAAAAACACGCTTATTAATTACTAGCTGTTGCCCGCGGCTTCGTTCCCGTGGACCACTCCACAGGACCCATTTTCGGGATTAAAAAATTGCCTGTCACTCAGGAATAATATAGCTTTCTAATGGTGAAAGAATTTTTCCAGTAGTTTCGGAGCCTATTCAGTACAAACAAACAAACAAAATAATCTTTCCTCTTTATAATATTAGTATAGAAAAGCACTTTTTGACAAGGCAGCTTGTCGAAAAGTGAATGAAAAAATTGAACAAAAAACTTAAAAACAAACGAAATTAATTTTGTGTTGAATGGGCTCAACTGAAAACCAATCTTTTCAACGAAGTCGGGGGACCTGTAAAAAACTGATCCAAGGATCGATCCCCCGACTGCAAGGCAGGCGTGTTTTTAAGTATTTTTAATGATTTATCATAGCTCTTTTAGTAATAAAACGATATTATTGCAAAAACAATTTATTTTATAAGTTTTCTATGGGATATTGAATAGTACTGTAATATTTATTTAATTTCTTTTGGTATGTTATTAGGGAACAAATGATTATTTAATACTACTGTTATATATTATTATATATATACTAAGTAAGCTCTAGACTAGCTAGACGATGATAGAATAGGTAGTAATTTTTTTATGAAACATCATTTTTTATTTTTTAATAACGTTACGCTTCTAAAGATAACACATAAATTGATACCGGTTAAGCTGTTTAGAAGTTATGGTGGAATAAAGAATCTCACAAACATACATGAGCGCTATAAACATAACATAACTCTCCTCTTTTGGACAGTCGTGTAAAAATGTGCATTTATCTATCGTAATTTCAATCCTTTCACTTGCAGGTAAATTTCGTGGTATACGACCATCAATTATTTCTGGCGGAAGGCATTTAAAAAAAAACTACATTTCTCCAAAATTAATCAACTCTTTAAATTTTTTCGTAAAGTGTAAAGCGGCTCGGTACTCGCGGCGAGGGCGCGTGCACCGGAGTCGGCCGGCCGCTGCGGCGCGCTCTTACACACACTAATACATTACTCGTTCACACATTGATAGCTCGCTTGGTCGGGCGCTGCGCGACGGCAATAGTTTCTTCAAATACCTATTTTTCAAATTCTTGTTGACTAGAGACCGCTCTTAAGTCCGGATATTGTTGTCACTCTAAAGGTGGGGCCAAATTAAAGTAATTTTGTGAGGTGTGACTTTGTGAGTCGCGTAAAATGCGTCGCGGAATTTACGCTGCCATCGGTTTCATAATAAAGTCCTGTTTGTGCCGCACGGCAGGAACAGGACTTTATAATTTGCAAGAGCAAAACGATAGCGATCAAACGCTTTATGTCATAAAAGTCGTAATTACCTGCAGTGTAGGTATGGTAGGTCCTACACAATCGTTTGCTTATCGCTCGCGGTTTGTCGAATGCACTTATTTAAAAAAAAACCGCCATCAGCCCATCACAGCAGATAATCGGAGATTATTCGTCGATTACGTTAACAACCCGATAACGTTAATCGAGTGTTGAGGAACCGGGGGAAAATGAGTTGTCTGCTGACTCACGCACATTATTTCAACCGAATTGCGCTCGAGGTGAGCGAGGGGAGCGAGGCAAGCGAAATTACGTCCGTCCGTCTGACAGCCTAACCGCATTTCAGTTTAACGTAAATTCCGGGTCTCATTTTACGCAGCTCACAAAACTACGTTCGTTTGGCCCCAGCCATCATAATCGAACAGTATGATCAAAAATGGTATTCAAATCTCTGACAAAACCAGGCAGTCGAATAACTACTCATAATAAAACATTTAATAAATCTTTAAGATATTTTTTTTAAAAGGTAAGAAAAAAATACGAAAGAATGTAATTATTCCAAAATTCATTTAATATTTACAAAATGACGAGCACTATGAGTAGTTACCAGTAGTGAGCAATGGGTGCAGTGGAGTAGACTGAAGGAGCCACGGCCAGGCGCGAGCTGAGCACTGGGGCGGAGTACGCAAGAGGCATTCTGTGGATCCGTGGGGAAGCGACCACATGGCCGAGCGGCGCGATCAGGGGAGCGGAGTGCTTCTTCAGGAAGAGGATGCCACCGCTGAGAGCCTTGGCGGTGAGGTGCGTGGAGCGGTCCAAGTTCCAGTCCAGGGTGTCAAGCGGCCTGCCGTCAGCCGCCAGGATGTTGGTGGGCTGGCCGGGAGCGAGGGACAGCGGCCCTCTGTAGTTGTGGCCGTAGGATGCCAGGAGTGGTGCAGAGACAACGAGGGGCGACGACGGGTGCGATCAGTGCAGCGGAGTGCTTCTTGAGCAAATCGACACCGCCTTTGAGCGCCTTAGCTGTGAAATGCACGTAAAGGTCCCGGTTCACGTCCAGGGTGTCGAGGGGCCTGCCGTCGGCAGAGATGATGTTGGCAGGCTGGCCGGGAGCCAGAGACAGCGGTCCTCTGTAATTAATGCCGTAGGGCCCCAGTAGAGTCGCCGAGTAGGCGAGGGGTGCGAAGGGCGCCAGCACGCTCGCTGTGGCCGCGGCCACCAGGCAGGACAACACCACCAGCTTCACCATGTTGTATGATGAGTGGTCTGTATTGTAATGTCAGCTCAGATGTACTGATGCATTCGTACGGTGACAGTACTTATCTACTGGTGTGATACAATTAACGACGAACGAATTACAATTACAATTGAACTTAATTTAAGTACTAATGAAATTAAAACTCATTCGTTATATTTTGGAAGCAATTTGATCCTTAATCATGCAACAGTTATGAGTTTGACACAAATATGAAAAGTGAAATAATATATCGATTAACTAATTGTGGTTAATTTACTGAATTCTCCAGACAACGAAGTAAGGTCGCAACTGTCGCAGGTCGCAACTTTATGTAGATCATAAGACGAAGAGAGTGATGTAACAGCAGGCTGAAGTTAGCCCACCAAAGGACAAATATTGTGGCGATAGTTTGGAATTTAATCTGAAGTTCAATACTAAACTAAACCATCACACGAAGAAACGATCATAATAAGGGAAGTTTTATTTCGATGTCATTTTCCGTACCATAGATGGTTGTAGCCAATTTTCTAGATGCGTTCCTTGCGAAGTATGTGTGGTGTAAATATAAATGATAGATTGAGGAATGAGGTAATAAGACTACGTTGTGGTTTAAAAGAAGATATAGTGACTAAAGTTGAAAATAGTATGTCAAAATGGTTTGGCCATGTTGAGAGGATGAATGAAAGGAGACTAACGAAAGTAATTTACAAGGCAGATGTGAATGGAAACGCCAGGAGGGGACGCCCTAGAAAGACATACATAGACCTTATAGGTGATGTTCTTCAGAAAGGCCAGGTGCGCAGTACTCATAACTGGCGTGTGTGTATGACTAGATGTATGAATGTGAGTGAAGCAAAAGAAGTATGTAAGGATCGTAGCAGGTGGCGTTCTGTAGTTTCTGCCTACCCCCATGGGAAAATGCGTGAGTTTATGTATGAATGTATATAAGTGTGTAAAACTGTAAACAGTAAACTGTAAACGTTAAACTACAAACTATAATCTGCTTATTATGAACTGTAAACTATAACCCCTCCCCTCATTTCTCGCCTTTCGTGTTTTATGCAAAAAAAATGCCTTTCCAAGGTCTCAAATAGCTCATCCAAATCGGTTTAGCGGCTATAATAAGATTTTTTATACAAATCAACGCCCCCTCATTTCCCCCTTCGTTTTTTATGCAAAAATGTGAGCATGTGAGTGTGGCATGGAGATAGTTTGATGTCCTTCTCAGGATCTCAAACTATCTCCATGCCAAATTTCATCTAAACCGGTTAAGTGGTTTAAGCATGAAAAGGTACCAGACAGAGTTACCTACTTTCGCTATAATACTCGTAATATTAAAGAATGGTAATGGAATTTAGTATGGACTAGATGCCGCCCGCCCGCGCCACTATGCTCACCCAGGTTATGAATTATCTGTGTGCAAAGTTTTATCCAAATCCGTTCAGCGTTTTTCGCGTAATTGTAACAGAAGCTTTCGAATGTATAATATTAATAAGATAGTAAGATTTTTAACAGCTCAGATTTATCCGTACCCGTAATGCTCGAAACAATATCGTTAAAATCAAGTTTCTGTATAACACTTTTTTTTGTATTGAAACTAGGCGGCAGTTTTCGCGCAACAAGTGACGTTCAACATGTACAAGAACGTTGCACAACAACGCGCGAAGTTGCCAACTGGCGCTCAACATGACGCGCGGTTTGTTGAGTTTCAGCATTTTGATTTTTAAATTTTCGACGAAATTATAAGCACCGCCGCTGAAATCAACACTAGTTTCTCTGGCGATTTGTTGTCGACTGGTCAATTGGTCATGCATGGACAGACAACTTTGCTAATCAAAAGTGCCGCGTTGCCGTTCAACATGATGAGCAACATGTTATGCATCATGTCGCGCGTCAAATATTCCCTAGGGGTTAAAGACTTAAGCACCTACGGCGCCTCCACGAGCAAAACGCGGCGCTAGTAGTAGTTGTGCAGTTTTTAAGAGCTATCTACTCTTTATTTAAAAAGAAATATCAATTAATAAAATATATTAAATTTCTACATAATGTTAATCCTAAAATTGTAGTACAGTTTTTTTGTATATGTTTCACTAATCTCCTTCCAACAAAACCATAAAATGAGAAATAATTATTGATAGCATGCATCTCCTCGTCAAGTGAGTGAGTATTATTGTTTATACTAACACTAATGAATAGACAATTTGATAACGAACATTTTGTACGTTTAATTTTTTTCAAAAGACCAATATTCGATTTTATAAAGTTTTTTTTCTAAAATCTGCGCGTATTCACTACCGTAATTCATGCGCCAACAGTGCCGCTAGGCCAATAGGAATGCTCATATCTCATGCTGATTTTTTGGTCAGGGTACGGCCTTATCATTATAACATAACATAACTAACACAACATAACTAACATAATATATCTAACATAACATAACTAGCATAACTAACATAACATAACTAACACAGCATAACTGACATAACATATCTAACATAACTAACACAGCATAACTACCATAACATATCTAACATAACTAACATAACATAACTAACATAAGTGGCGAAAAAGGGGTGTACGATACACCTCTGCTATAAAAGCTGCTAAATCGAAGTTTTTAGGAGAGATTTACGGCAAGCTCCCTTATTTAGCAATAGGCCACTTCCGCTTTGTTAACTTTTTGATTGCAACATATTTTTATCACTGAAGGCTTATGATGATGAGATAATAGAGGCTACGCCAGGTTCAGTTGTATTGTACCTACCCTGATAAACTACGCGTCACACATATGAGTTCGCTCAATAGAATAATTTGATGAAGCAAAAAAATTAAAGGAGCAGATAACAAAAAAAAAAATATGCGGCGTGGGTTCGAACCCAGACACTTTACTTTGTGTACATTTGTCATCACCACCGCTCTTAAAACGGTAAAGTAAAACATCGTGAGTAAACCAACATGTCGTAGAACCAAAAATTCGAAGACATTGTGACATCCACCAACCCGCACTGGGCCCGCGTGGTGGATTACGACCGATTCCCTCTCACAGAGAGGAGGCCTGGGGGCAGTGGGAACATTAAAAGGCTGATGATGATGATGAAAAAATTCAATTCTAAACACATTGGAGATCACCAATCACAGAAACAGAAGCATATGCTATGTGGGCTCTTTAAAGAAGAATAGTGCAATTCCTTCATCTCATTAGTCAGTCGAAGTGAATTAACGGGTCTTGCGTGAGTTAACATGGATGGTTTACCCCCCAAAAGTAATATTTTTTGGTAAGAAGAATCCTTTGTGATCAAAATGGAATTCGACCTGCGTAAAACTTTGTTGATAAAAGTTTGGCTATCTTTCAATCCGCTTCGAAACTTTAAAACACAATTATACATTTATTCGAATAGTAGACACTAATAATAATAGTCGGGACCGACTTGGCTGGGCAGCGTTCGGGAAGTTGCGCGGTATCTTCTCGTCCAATTTACCACAGTGTCTCAAGACGAAAGTCTATGGCCAGTGTGTGTTGCCAGTGATTACTTACGGGACAGAGACGTGGTCGCTCACAATGGGCCTCATCAGAAGGCTTAAAGTTACCCAAAGGGCAATGGAGTGAGCTGAGCGGAGTTGCCTTGCGTGATCGAATCAGAAATGAAGACATCCGCAAGAGAACCAAGATTACCGACATAGCCCGAAGAATTGCCAAACTTAAGTGGCAGTGGGCAGGGCACATTGCTCGCAGAACGGATGGCCGTTGGGGCCGAAAAGTTCTAGAGTGGCGACCGCGTACCGGCAGACGCAGCGTTGGAAGGCCTCCCTCTAGGTGGAGTGATGACCTGGTCAAAGCTGCGGGAGTACGGTGGATGCGAAACGCACAGGACCGATCAGTGTGGCGACGCTTGGGGTAGGCCTATGTCCTTCAGTGGACGTCTTTTGGCTGAAATGATGATGATAATAGATATAATTCAATATTCTAATACATTAGACTATTAAAAAACGACTATATACAAAGAGGAGAGGGAAAGGGGCTCACTGCGAATCATAAAAGTCGGCCACATTGATGCTAACGGGAAAAGTCCCTAGAACGCTGGCAGCATTACCACGTTGAATAGCAATGCAGGTAATCTGGCCGAAGAAAAGCCTAGCCCTCTGGTCACGTGAGGATCGACTAGCTATTTACAGGCTTAGCACGCACTGTGATTTAATTCGAGCGATTTTATTCGCCCATTCTGCGACCTAAATTGTATGAAGCTGCACGCATTGTGGTAAAAAAATCGCGCGGAAATAATACTACAAAAATTCGCGTGAATAAAAATCGCAATACGTGTTAAGCTGGGACAACATTATTTGATCCTCTAAAATCTAATTAATCTATTATGCACTCGGACCCCATTGACCCGTTTTGGGTTGAAACTTTAGGCCATTGGATTCTAAAACAGCTGTCACACAATTATTGAAATTAATTCATTAGTAATTAATTAATTTCAATAATTACTGAAAAACTATCCAAAATAAAATTTCGGCTCTAAATCTCATAACACCAAGTAACTCCAAATGTTGGACTTAAATGGAAAGGGTGGCAAAACATAGTTGTATACATCCGAGTTAGCCACCCTAAATACACTACAAAACAAACATTCCTGATGAAGGTCAATAAATAAATAAAATAAATGATAATAGAGATTACCACTGATGGCACAGACACAGACACAAATATCGTAAATTAGTCATTATTAATTATTCATAATTAATTATTTATGACCAGAGGGCTGGGCTTTTCTTCGGCCAGAGTACCAGCATTGCTATTCAAATCCGGGCAAGAACCAATGTGAGTTTTTCAATTCATATGGTCTATCTTTGACATCGGTGACAACGGTGAAGGAAAACATCGTGAGGAAACCTGGACTTATAGTGAGTTTATTATAAGATTGTGCTCCATTGGTGTAATTGCTGCAAGGCGTTCCAGTGCGAGGATAAACTAATAAATAAATAAATAATCGTGATGTACTGATATCTATTAGATAGTGCATATTATTACAGCGATGCTGGCAAATTAATAATTACACGATGCGTCTTAACAGAAGGGGGTTGGTGTATGATGATTAAAGAAAAATGCTTTTTCCGAGTAACTCTCTTTATAAACTATAGGCAGATATATTGTCGAATATACTAAACTTTCTTTACACAGTATTTCACCAATGATGTCCCAGACCCAAATGACCCAGATGACCCAAATGTCCGAGGCCTACAGGAGCGACGGGTGCGTGCCAGCCGAGGTGGGCACCGGGCAGGCCGAGAGCCGCGGGAGCCAGGCCGTGAGCTGCGGGCCCCAGGCCGTGAGCTCCGGGCCACGCGCCGATCAGAGGAGCCGAGCGCTTGCCTAGCAGGTGTCCGTGGACTCCGGCTGCGGCGGTGATGCCGTGGTCGACGGCCCTGGCAGTGAAGTGCACAGCACGGTCAGCATTCACACTAAGGGTGTCCAGAGGCCTGCCGTCTTGAGCAATGATGCTAGCAGGCTGACCGGGAGCGAGCGACACGGGACCTCTGTAGTTGACGGCAGCACCGCCCAGAGGCGCTGGCACCACGACGGGACCGGCGACGCCGACGGCGGGACCGTGAGCTACGTGTCCGCCAAGCAGAGGTGCGGCCAGTGCCGGTGCGACCACTGGGGCGCCCAGGTGCGCGCCCAGACCCCACGGAGCTCCTAGGCCTAGGCCGCCATGAAGGCCGAGATGGCCGAGGCCGAGCACGCCGAGTCCACTAGGCTTTGCGGCCACCAGGGCCAGGACGGAGGACAACACCACCAGCTTGAACATTGTGGTCTGTGTTGTTTTCTTAGCAGAGAGCAACTGTAATTCTTACCCTCTAAGCTTGAGCTTATATACCAATCAATTTCGTAGGCGTACCTATTCCAGATACCTTTGTGACGTCAGCAAATATGCAGCTAGGCGTTGGCTGTAGGTCACTGGTGGATAGAATAGGACCATGGGGCGGTGCAAGCGCCACAAGCAGTGTCCGCCGAAGCTTGTTTTGAGATAATGCAAAAGTCAACTCTAAACAAATTGGTATACATTTGAAATTAACTCCAGAACTGACGATACTTCCCTGTTCACCTTGAACGTTGATAAAGGGCCGTTCACTTGAAGTGATTACCCGCCTCGATGTGCAAAAATTCTAAATTACCTCTCCACACTGCGTAGGTAAATAAAACACGCTCGTGTAATAGATGATGTCAATTAACTTACCTTATATCTTCATTATATCATAAATTATCGTTTTGGGTATGTGTCAATGAGTTTTTACTTCAATTCGTAGATACAATTTGTAGGCACGCTTTAATCAAAATGCAAATATCTTACTTGTAATGTGTTTTATTTTATGTACAAGCCAAGAAGTTCGAAAATTAAACGTATTAAGAATCATCACAAATTACGCATCAGGAACATTAATTACTGAAATGGATGGATACCTCTTTTGAATGAACCATGCAAACGTTTTAGCATTTCTTAAACGTAGTGTACCTACATGATGACACATCCACACGTCGTCCCCGTAGGAGTTCACAGTCTGAGTCGGTCTTTCACAATAAACAAGGATAAATTAATACTACGGTCAATGACCGGCGATTTTCGTGAAAACAGGCACGTTTTCACTTTATAAAATCACATTAGACCTCGTAGGATCATTAAAAACGGCATCTGGGTTCTGTAAGTGTTGCCAAATGTCCGGGTCTAGGGTCGTATTCGTACTAAGGCAAGATTAATACTTTTATGAATCAGCCTAATCTCTCTTAAGGTTTTAAAGGACATCAAGTCGTCTCTTGAAACATAAAAAGAAATGTACATAGAGATAGTCAAACATGGGTATTTAATCTATACTATATAATATTATAAAGAGGAAAGATTTTTTTGTTTGTTTGTTTGTACCGAATAGGCTCCAAAACTACTGGACCGATTTGAAAAATTCTTTCACCAATAGAAAGCTACGTTATTCCTGAGTGACATAGGCTATTTTTTTATCCCGAAATTGGGTCCTGTGGGGTGGTCCACGGGAGCGAAGCCGCGGGCAACAGCTAGTTAATTATAAAATTCTAACAGTTGTTCAAAAAATCATCTTGTTTTGATATCTTTTGCTGAGCTACGATAATCACAATTTGCAACTTGCTTACTGAAAATCAAGACCTACATGGCTGGAAAAAGACGTCTCTTCTTTTCTGGTTTGATATTACAACTAATTTCTAGTAAATACCTAATAGTTTAGAAAATGCTAAAAATCATCTTAAACTTTTGCCTGGTCTGTTAAAAATAATGAATAATTACACGGCAAATGATCTTCCAACAATTACTCGGCAAGGAAAAAAACCGGCCAAGTGCGAGTCGGACACGCGCACGGAGGGTTCCGTACCATTATCGCAAAAAACGGCAAAAAAAAAACACGTTTGTTGTATGGGAGCCCCACTTAAATATTTATTTTATTCTGTTTTTAGTATGTGTTGTTATAGCGGCAACAGAAATACATCATCTGTGAAAATTTCAACTCTGTAGCTATCACGGTTCATGAGATACAGCCTGGTGACAGACGGATAGACAGACAGACAGTCTTAGTAATAGGGTCCCGTTTTTACCCTTTGGGTACGGAACCCTAAAAAATACGTTGTTTGTAAAACATAAACGTTAAATAGGTCGGTCATTGAACCCGCTCCTAATTACAACCCTTTCATCGCATTCCAGTGGATTTGAACTGCTGAACCCTAAATTAATAAAATACACAATAGAACCACATCACTCTGATAAAGTGTTTTGTAGAAAAAATATGCCTCGAATAGTGTCCATAATGGAGACTTAATTTATTTAGAATTTTGTAAAGCTTTTAAAAAACAAAGTGTGATAAATTACGTCCCTACAGGCTGTTTCAACAAAACTGTGTTGATAAATTGGAATGCAGTGGTGGCCCAGTGATATCGGCCACGACTTATAAGTTGTAGGTCATGGGTTCAAACCCAGGCAGGTGCTTTACTTTGTGTAAATTATTTCACAACTACTGCTCTCAAAGCGGTGAAGGAAAACATCGTGAGGAAACCGGCATGTCCAAGAAACAAAAAATCGAATACATGTGACATCCACCAACCCGCATTGGGCGCGCGTGGTGGATTACGGTCCTTACCCTCTGACAGAGAGGAGGCCCCTGTCCCAGCAGTGGGAACATTAAAAAGGCTGATAAAAAAATACTTTTCACTTATACGAAAACTATAATTTAAAACTAGGGTCATCATCTTCCTGCCCATGTCCCATGTTACTTTGGGTCGGCGAAACACGATTTCTTCTTCCATACCGTCCTATCCCCATCACGCTAACTCTACTTTCTTTCATATCATTCCTCATACAGTTTATCCATATTTTCCTTGGCCGTCCCCTCCCTCTCCATCCATCCACATTTATATTCATAACTATTTTAGTAACATGCGTTTCATCCCTCCTTATCACATGACCATACCAGGACAAACGGTTTCCTTTCAACTTTTATAACAGGCGCCACTTTAATTAAAACTAGGGTCTCTAATCTTATCAATAACACTTTCCGCAACTGTGCGTCACCACTGCGACGACGGAACATTATGAGTGCGTCGTAGCAACGCTGCGACGACGAAGCACCCGTGAGGCCGGCAATGCGTCAAAATATGTACGTTGCGTCGACGCAACGCGCCTTGTGGACCGGCTCTTAGTCTTACTTGGTCTTTAGTCGCCCTACAGTCCACATTACTATATCGAAATTTCGTGATATTTAGGTCGAGCCCCTTGTCGAGTAAAGCTCTCGAATGTCCAGTAAATACACGGGCAATGTACAAACAAAACAAAGTTGTCATTCAAGATCAAAGAGGCTATCCTTAATCAGTTTTCTCATCTTCATAAATATCAAGAGACGTCTGAGAGGTCCATGACCAGCATAAATTATTCGTTTTACGAGTAATATACATTTTTTATGGTAATAATATAATACAATACTAGTGGACTGCCGCATTCGTTTCCTAGGTCGGGTAAAATGTTATGGAGTTATTCCTGCTGCCATTTGTCAGTAGAAACCCGGTATCTGGATTTCTGTTAGGTGGTGGAAAACCCGGCCAAGTGCGAGTCGGACTCGCACACGAAGGTTTCCGTACCATTATCGCAAACACGACGTATCGTAAAAACGACAAAAAAATCACGTTTGTTGTATGCGAGGGGCCACTTAAATATATATTTTATTCTGTTTTTAGTATTTGTGGTTATAGCGGCAATAGAAATACATCATCTGTGAAAATTTCAACTGTCTAGCTGTCACGGTTCATGAGATACAGCCTGGTGACAGACAGACAGACAGACGGACCGCGGCGTCCATCGGTAGGCGTCCTTTAAGATGATGGTGATGACATTCTGATATATGAACCTTATAATTCATCATCATTATCATCATCATCAGCCTTGTAATGTGCCCAATGCTGGGACACAAGCATCCTCTCTGTGAGAGAAGTAAATGGGAATTAATCCACCATGCAGGCCCATTGTGGGTTGGTGGATAATATTACCATACTTATAATTGCCATAGTTAAATGTAAATGACTTATAAAGAACAGTTAAAATATAAACTATACATGCATATTCATCTTCACATTAACCAAACAAACACATGAACTTGACATCGCGTGCAGTCACGAGAGTGTGACGTATGAACCGGTTGTTTGCGCATACGCAGCTCTTACGTACACCACATACACACGTACGAGTTACTCATATATTCATACCAGTTTCATATACACACTTCTGCCAGTTACACATACATATATTAAGAACGAGTTTCGTTTATGCTTTTGCCCCTATGGCTGCATTGACCTTGGCTCTTGGCATTGTTGAAACTGAAATTGAAATCAAGGATGATTTCGAAAGAAGAAATGGTAATGAAGCAAGTTTTTATTCAAAATGGGCGGGTGTGTTTTTTTTTAATCTTTGCCCCACACTAGGACTTTTTCTGTATCGTGGGTGCGTTTACAAACATATAAACTCACATACACAAACACCCAGAGCCGGAACAACTATCTGTAGGTCGTACAAATATTAGTTCTGTGCGTGATTCGAACCTGCGATACGCAGTGTAGCAGTCAATCGCTCAACCACTGCGCCAACCATGCGCATGTGAATATTGAATGGTTTATGTTTTGTTGTTTTCTGCTAATTTTCGGTTCCGTACCCAAAGGGTAAAAACGGGACCCTATTACTAAGACTCCGCGGCCCGTCTGTTTGTCCGTCTGTCACCAGGCTGTATCTCATGAACTGATATAGCTAGACAGTTGAAATTTTCACATATGATGTATTTCTGTTGCCGCTATAACAACAAATACTAAAAACAGAATAAATTAAATACCTATTTAAGTGGGGCTCCCCGTACAACAAACGTGTTTTTTTTGCCGTTTTTTGCGATAATGGTAAGGCACCCTTCGTGCGCGAGTCCGACTCGCAATTGGCCGGTTTTATTATGCTAGTAAAAATGAAAGTGTCTTGTAAATAATTATAAAAGTTAGTCTGTCGATATGCACGTTTTCTAAAGTAATATTCTGGAAAAACCGAATTGAATTGCTAGAACTGAAATAAGAAGTGCTAGAACTTTTGATTCCAGAAATGAAAAGCTCTTTTGGCGAGTGAAGTATTAAACTCTATATTCCTGTACTGTACGTAATCCTCTAATTAACATTCAGATTTGTTTTATAACTTTACAGAATCGTCCTCTCCATTCAGTATCAGCAGACGACACCGTCCCTGTACTTTTAATTAATTTAAAGTATTTTACCGTGAGTTGATCGACTGAGTCTATATTAGTGAAGCGGACGCGGTTTAATTTTTGGCCAAGAAAAGTACAAATGAATTGACAAAATCACACCAGTGTGACCGGTGTGAGCCGGGCAAGTACCAGTACTTGCCCGGCTCTGAACCCACGACCTCATGCATGAGCGGCGAGATCTAAGCCACTGGGCCACCACGACATTAACATACAGTATCAGTCTTCCTAGAATACGAGTGAAACTTCTATTTCTAAAATCTTACTTCTTAATAATAATATACTTAACTAGCTGTTGCCCGCGGCTTCGCTCCCGTGGACCACCCCACAGGACCCGTTATCGGGATTAAAAAATAGCCTATGTTACTCAGGAATAATATAGTTTTCTATTGGTAAAATAATTTTTAAAATTGGTCCAGTAGTTTCAGAGCCAATTCGGTACAAACAAACAAACAAAAAAATCTTTCCTCTTTATGATATTATATTATCATCAATCAATATATACATATAATAAATCTGTAGAAAAATATTTTTTGTACATCGAAAAAATGTCCAAAAAAATAGCCAGGGTGTTAAAGGATAACCAACAGAACCCATTTCCAGCATTTTTGGAATTTTTGTCTGTTCGTCTGTTTATTTGTGCACGCATCACGTGAAATGTACGAAACCAATGTATATAAATTTTATACATAATAATTGTGCGTAACTTGAAGAATTACTTAGTTTTTGTTTCATCGCAATCGGTTCACTCTATCAAAAGTTAGATGAATTTAAAGTGTTCAAGAAGTAAAATTATCACAGCACACGCAATTTAGTTACTCGGAGAGTTAAACTCGATATTCGATAGATGGCGTTGTGCATTTGACGTCATTTTCTGAATGGCTAGAAAAAAAATTGGTATGTAGGAATAGGGTAGGCAGGAAGGTATGTAGGGTAGGGTTGGCTTGGCAGGCAGATGACGAGAGCGAAGCCGCGGGCACAGCTAGTTATTAGTATAGGTAATGGCACACGTGTAGACAAACCTTGACCTGATTAAGTTATAGGATACTGTTAATCCCGGTAGTACCTACGTTTCCCTCTCACGCGAGTAAAGCCGCGGCACATGTTAGTTTCTAAATATTTACATTTTCAACCTAAATATTACTTTAATTCTACTTAACCATGGCTTGCCTCAGAAGTATGTACTCTGCTACATTTGATTTACAAGTTTAGTGTCGTAGAAGGAAGTGGGGGTGGGGCGGTTAGCTGATGTAATGGAAAGTCAAATTACATCATAATAGTTTTATGGCGATTAATTGATTACATTTAGCTGGAATGTTACATTGAAATTACGCTAATTTGTGTTCGTTTTAGAACCTTTGTTTATTGTTTTAAAGTGTTCTATGATGAGTTGATGTTATGATAAAATGCCTACAACTTAGATCTGTTAGACCATTCTGTATTCTGCTAAATGATTCTGTATTTATAAAAAATAATGTTTTTTTTTGAGGTACATCAAACTCAACGCATTTATTGCAATTAAACCATTTAAAGGTCAAGGTGTCGAAAGTATAGGGAGTCAGAGATGGCGTGACGGGGGACAGGACGGTATGGAAGAAGAAAACGTGTTGCGCCGACCCCAAGTAACATGGGACAAGGGCAGGAAGATGATGATGTGTCGGTCAGTCCAAAAAGATGAAGGTAAGATGCACGTTCCAAAGCATACGTATATCTCTATGGAGAAGAACGTATTAGAAAGAAACCCCTTGTGAGGTGATAATGTGAGGTAGGTATCCAATAAAAGGACCCAAATTTAAGCCGTACCCTGACCAAAAAATCAGCATGAGATATGAGCATTCCTATAGGAATGCTCATATCTCTGCAGGTGGCGCATGAATTACGGCAGTAAATATGCCCAGTTTTTGGAATAAATTCTCTATAAAATCGAATATAGGTCTTTTGAAAAAAAAAATGTTACAAAATGTTCGTTATCAAATTGTCTATCCATTAGTGTTAGTACAAAAGATTATAAATGAACACTTTACGAGGAGATGCAATAATTATTTCTCATTTTTATGGTTTTGTTGGAAGGAGATTAGTGAAACATATACCTCTTTAAAAAAAATAGTGTACAACCATTTTAGAATCAACATTATGTAGAAAATTAATGTATTTTTATTAATTGATATTTCTTTTTAAATAAAGAGTAGATAGCTCTTAAAAACTGCACAAAAATGATTAGCGCGGCGTTTTGTTCGGGGAGGCGCCTTAACATGGGACTAGGGCAGGCAAATGGTGAGGTATCCAATAAAAAGACAGTTAAACAAGTTTGTTTAATATTAGGCATAAGATTAGAAATATTCAATTGTATATATTGTTTAAATTATAAATAAGTACTTTAATGATGCTAATAAAGTTAAACCTAATTCACAATAAGAAACGTGCAAACCGAGTATTTTATACCCTAATTCGCTTCCGCTTCTGTCCTTATCACAGCTTTTAGAATCTATCGTACTGCGAAATTTTAATAAGTAACATTCCTGAACAGTCGCGGGTCCATCGCATCAATTTAATCGCGGGCACAAAGTTGAACGACCTCTGAGGAAACTCGAATATCAGTAGCTAGCGAAGTTAAATCCTGTGACCGGCTTCCGTGCAGCTGTGACGGGAGAATACTAATAGGCACGACTATCTCGGAACTAATACATCAAAATGTTGGCAACTTCTGTTAAAGTTGCTTAGGTTTAGTTGCCATAAATACCACTGGCTTTGTTGTTCTTGTGGTCGCAAGCGTGACTGTTGAACGTAAGTACGGCCCTGATCACTGATTGATTCGATCAAAGTGTCATTAGGTTCATCAAGATGTTTCAGTAGCAGGAGTCTGTTCTTGTTATCTATCCAAATCGAAAGACCAAATTTCTATTTTAAATACTTAACAAATAAAAACAAATATTTTTACATGAACAACTCTTTTTCTCTTGACTGTACTTACCTGTCAAAAAAGTAAGGGGATCAGACCGGAATGTCAAATTTTATAGTAGATCAGAAGGGAATTAAAAAATAATAAAAACCAGCAGGGGATCAGATCAGAGGATTGGATCCGACCGGAATAAATCGTCAAACTCGGACCCGAGCATTTACAATAAGGTAGCTACTTACAATAGGTACTTATCAACTGTCAAGGAATCGGTGAATTAGTCAAAAAGTTGAAGCTAAATTTCCGAAGTCTAGGGACTTCAGTTCTGACAAAAACGAGTTAAGTATAACCCCTCAACTTTGTCATTTTTCGCTAAAACGCGCATCGGTGTCACTACTTGGTCCAAAAGGCCCCGGAATTGTTTCTTTAAAAAAATAGTTGTCATCATCTTCCTGCCCTTGTCGCATGTTACTTGGGGTCAGCGCAACACGTTTTCATCTTCAATACCGTCTTGATGAAGCTAGTAGATGTATTTCAAGGAAAATATACCGCCAATTTTTGGACCACGTCTCATATTAGATGACTGCCTACTAAATTATTTAGCCAATAGTTGGTGACATTCATGGATGTGCTAACAACTATAAGATGCGAAATGCGAGATGCGGTCACAATGGCAAGCATTTAGCTAGTGCTTCCTAGTGCCCTCGCTAGACTTCTAGTCTCGAAGTAGACATCCATCTGCAAGCGAATAGATGGATCACTAGTCGCAGTAGCTGAGCTGGCATTTTAGGAGATAGTTGATAATGTTTGGAGGTATACGGATAAGGATTTAAATTTCCGCTAACCTCCATTCTTCTTTTTAGCGTGTCGATAGCAAATATAGTCTCTAAATATTATGTTTATCCCTGAATTCTGCCACGGCTATACCAACCGGTGACGCAGCCTTAAGGTCTTCATATGCACAGGTGACAGGGCAGGATAGACGAAAGGTGGGCCATGGTCTGCGGGAAGACGCCGCACAAACACTGATGGTTGGAGCCATCCGAGAATTCCTACCTGTGGAGGTTGTCTTTGGTGCGGCCGACATGCGTACGGAGTCTATTAAGAGTTTTCCAGGTCGGCCATGGCAACAAGTACCCAGGCAGGAGACTGTCCGATGACTCTATGAAGTAGTCAGGAGACTTGAGCTTCTCCCGCCAAAGATCGCATTCCTCCGAGGTGGCGTTGCCATCAGATGATTAACCTCCATTAAAAAGAGATAATTGTCAGAGTGTTGTTTCTGGTCCGGGCAACAGCCCAACGCGGGTTGTTATCGGACTGTTGTACCTGTATATTCAAATCGAGTCGAAAACTGCTTGCGCGATGCAGGACTTGTGTGACGTCAGGTCATTAGTTCATAGGATAGATGCCGCTACAATGTGACCAGAAAACTAGTGAACTTTTGTTGCCATTTCTATTTTACAAAATAACGGTTTGGGGCTTCGATTCGACAAGGCAAAGGGCCAAGAATATGAAAAATCGACAAATCAAATGCGAGATGAAAGACGCGATGTGGATTTCCGTCTTTGTGATTGGTCGATTCTTCATCCTCTTTGCCTTGACGAATTAATTACGCAATAAGGCTGCTGAACTACAAAATAACTCCTAGCTTAGTAGCAAGGAGTTACTTAATTAAGTGCCACTAAGAGCTACTAACTAGTGTTAGTAGCTCTCAATGGGACTTCATTAACCGTACGTAAAGCGCGAGACGAAATGACATTATAGCAACGATGAAGATTGTCTTACCAAGATGTTTTGGGTTCATAACATTTTTTCTCTTTAGTGTGTAACTATTTTGATTTACAATCTTATACCCATAATATAAATGCGAAATTTTGGATGTGTGTATGTTTGTTACTCAATCACGCCAGAACAGCTTAACGGATATGGTTGAAATTTGGCACAGAGATAGATTATAGTCAGGTATAGCACATAGGGTATTTTATATCCGGGTATAATGTTCCCTCGTGATAATTTTCGAAATTCACGCGGGCGAAGCCGCTGGCAGAAGCAAAGTATACATTCTATTCTATTTTTAACTCTTTCACAAAGGTTATTTACTAATCACTGACAGAGCGTCGAACGAGAGCAGTGGTGGCCCAGTAGTATCGGCCGCGACTTACAAGTTGTAGGTCGTGGGTTCGAACCCAGGCAGGCGCTTTACTTAGTGTAAATTATTTCATCACCACTGCTCTCAAAAACGGTGAAGGAAAACATCGTGAGGAAACCGGCTTGTCTTAGACCCAAAAATTCGAAGACATGTGATATCCACCAACCCGCACTAAGCCCGTGTCGTGGATTACGGCCCATCCCCTCTCATAGAGAGGAGGCCTGTGTCCCAGCAGTGGGAACATTAATAGGCTGATGATGTGATGTGATGTGACAGAGCGTCACATTTTTTGTCTTAGTAAGGTAGATAATCTGCTGACTTACTAAATTGTAGACGTAATCTTTGTGTTATTAGTAATATCTAATTGTTATTATAACAGTAAAGTTATGTGATGTTTGTTATCTAAGACTTGAGCCTCAGGCTGTGATGTTGAAACAGACGCTGTTTGTAAATAAACCCAGTTTGTTTTGCGTTTGCCCTCAATGAACTCATTATAATCTATCAAGCCGACATAAACACATCAAAATAATTCTATTGGCAAAGTTTAAAATAGACGTCTTTCATAATAATTAAATTTCTAGTTATTTCACGAGTAAATGTCTTCACCATGGTTGTACTTTACGCCTTAAGTGCGTTATATGTATACACTAGCTGTTCCACGTGGCTTCGCTCCCGACAACAACAATATTTTTTCCCGTTTTTGCAACATTTTTCATTTATGCTCCGCTCCTATTGGTCGTAGCGTGATGTTATATAGCCTATAGCACTCAGGAATAATGTAGCTTTCTATCAGTGAAAAAATTTTTAGAATTGGTTCATTAGTTCCAGAGATTACCCCCTACATACAAACTTACAAACTTACAAATTTTACCTCTTTATAATATTAGTATAGAAGTATAGATATAGAGCCAAGTTGGCATATGATACCACGTGGCTTCGCTCCCGACAACAACAATATTTTTTCCCGTTTTTGCAACATTTTTCATTTATGCTCCGTCCCTAATGGTAGTAGCATGATGTTATATAGCCTATAACCTTCCTCGATAAATGGACTATAATAACACAAAAATCATTTTTAAATTCCAATCAGTAGCTTCTGAGATTAGCGCGTTCAAACAAACAAACAAACTCTTCAGCTTTATAATATTAGTATAGTAAGTATAGATAAATAAATTTCAAATCACAATGACCTGAAACAATTTCTATAGGCCACACTCAAAATAATTGGTTCCGGGCGGAAATCAAACCTGCTACCAGCAACTTTATAGCGCAGCAAACTAATTATGCAGTTATTGCGCCAATCGGAATTAAAACTAGTTCTCCCAATTAATTGTTATTTATGGTTGCTTGATGATTTCGAGATTTATAAAGTATCTAATTTAAACATCAGCAACAAAAAAAAAACATTTACAAATAGACACCTCTCTATCAGACTCAACAAATACTAATTATCCAATCAAGAGTGTACATTTTTGTTGTAATTACTGTGTACGCTAAACAAAAAATCAACATTGACTAAACTAAAGCAAGGCCTTCGGTACAACGAATAACATTCCGCGTCGCCATTGGACGCCATTCTTGTACAACTATCTCACATAATTAGCATAAAGTTAACCTACTTTAAAACGTAAATACTATAATTTTGTGGCTTATTAATCATACTGTCGGTCACTTTTGAGGGTACGAAGCAACAACTCATTTAAATAATAATAATATGTAGTGGTCAGACGAACGATTTACAAGACTCTAGTTTAACTCAGAGTGTCGCAGTTCACTGTTGGACATAGGCCTCGCCGAAGCTGCGTCACAACACCTGGGGGGTGACCATAAGCTCTTAGAGCGGTATCAATTTGATATCGAGTAAGTGACAGATGTAGACATGTCAGATACATCTGTCCCTTATTTGATCTCAAATTGATACCGCTCTAAGAGCTTATGGTCACCCCCCAGGTCCTTCGCCGTCCACATCCAGTCTGTCCCTCCCAGCTACTATTTTAAGAGGAAATGCGGGCATAGAGCTGCGACTGAAATTCCTTTGTAAAAAGTCTCATCCAATGACTTCTCCCGCTCTGGGATAAGACTTTCTCGTGTTCCTTCAGTTGCTTGTGCCAGGGCCGCGGTAACTCTCTTTCAAATTTATCCATGACCCAGACAGGCATCGGCCCTAGCGGACCCCGTCAACTTTTGCTGACATCTCTTTGAGGCGCGCGTGGAACAATACGCGCCTTCGACTCGGGCCTGGTCCTTATCGGACGGCGAGCTACCCATTACTCGCCGTCCGCAAGCCCGCGCCTACGGTGGCCGAGAATCGGTTTGCGACTCCCGACGCCCGGGGCGTCTCCTGCGGTGGCTAGGGGCGTGAGGGTATCTCCGTTGTGTCTCCCTCACGCGTTCCGCTTCCTCTTTCGCGAGCATTATTGCTTCGCTGAAGGAGGTGACAGCTTCCCATGCCTTCTCGCTTCATACCATGGCCTGAACCTAAGTGTAAAAATTTGCCTCTCAAAAAAAGTTTTTTTGAGGGGAAAATTTGTATACTTCAAACTTGTACATAAATTTGTACACTTTACTTTTTTTGAGGGTTCTAGTGCTTCTAAATATAATGGTATCATCAAAAACTAAAACCAATTGAGGCACAGTATATATCAGTTTATGTAATATATTCTAAATTGGTCCAATATTGGATAAACCACAAATTATGACTTTTTACTGAGGATATTCAGCCGGATGTCGCATTTCTTGTTAAGGCTCACATTGGATGACTAAGTCTAGGTATTAGTGAAGAAAACTATGCAGCTTTTTATTATACGGCTTGCATAATAAAAAGATTCCTCTCTCCTTGGCCACCGGTAGTTTGGATCCTTGTCCCGTTATCGGAAAAATAAACCGTAGAAACTAAAAAAACCTGAGACGATCATCCTCCCAAAGCCTCTGCTTCAAGTTCATCTCGTAATTATTGATAGGTACCTATGGTATATTGTGGATATTATATAATCCTCAAATGAGTTCCCCGTATCGTGCCCGTCCCAACCAATAACGAAGTATTGTATGTTGTATTACCTTATCACGATAATGAACGTAGACAATATCATCTCTATGTAACTGTCTGGGAACTTCAGCCACCAACTTGGCACTTATCGGTTCATTGACAACAGGACCTAAAAAATCCCCACTGTTTAAGATTCCGCTAGTCGACGGCAAGAACTCTTTTGCGCGCGGGGTTAAAATGCATACTATCTCATCCGATACACGTGCGAAAGATATAGATGCTGTGATGAGCAGTAAGAAGCTAGTTTGCGTACGAATTAGCACTTTTGCAAATTTGTATCGAAATGGATGATGATTTGGGACGAAAACGAGCGCGCGAAATTTTATAAACAGACCTTTGGGAGTCTAGATATCATGAAAAAACGACTAAATGTATATTTTCAAAATAAATTTGTTTGCATTGTTGAATTACTAATCTATCCCGGTATGGAGGCCGTTTTGCGATTTTTCTTGTTCTTATGGTATTTATTTCCGCCCAAAGATGCGTTAAAATTAGTGTTGAAATATGGAACTTTTGACGCTCATAACTTTTAGTACATTATGGTACAAGTGTGCAATGTTGGTGATTACCGCGGAGGCGTCATTGAGACCCGAGCCGTAGGTGAGGGTCTTAAGAGAGCCGAGGACGGTAATCATCAATACACACGTGTATCATACGACGTTTTTCAACACACTTGTGAAGAAAATAATACAAAAAAATCATTTTCAACAGTAAAAACGAGTTGTGAAATTTTTTTCACAATGGCGGGCAAAATTAATCAGTTTTCCTATGCGCTCGCATTTAACAATGCGATCGGCCATAGACTAAAAGAGATTTCTTTTTTTTTGGCTTTTCGTGGATAGTGTTAGCCACGTACAAAATAGGGAATTTCGATTTTTATTAATTACAGAGCAAATAAAATTTATATTTGAGTGAAAGTTTTATTTATTTAGCACGTACAAGTTGTAATTATCTATTTAAATACGAAGTTGCATGCAATGATTAGCAATAGGTACATATTCATTTATTTGTACTATTGAGCACGATCTTTTTTGTATCGAAACTTTTTTAAGAACAAAGCAACTCAACCAATAAATTAAAAAAAACTCTATAACTCTAATTTCACCGCAATTAGGCATATAATGATACCTGTAATCAAACTGTGACTTTTTCATTGCTATTATTCACAAGTGAGTAATAGTTTTTTTTTAATGGTTTCCTGCCTTCATTTTAAATACTTTTAAATTAAACAAATTTTAAAAGTGTCACAAATCAATCCAATGTAAATAAATAAAATAAGTCATTAATTCTAATCCAGTTAAAATTGAAGTATTTTCAATATAATAAAATGTAACACTGTTAATCAATTAAAAGTGTCCCATTCGACATTAATCTCTTTCTATTCCTGTCATGGAAGTAGTACTTACTATATCCATAACATGATATGGGTAGTAATTACTATTTCCATGATATCCATTAAATACATAAAATGTGGCATAGCTTCTAGTCAAACAATTCAGCAAAATGCTAGAACCTAACATATTGCTTGCTCATTTCATGCAACTTCGTATTCAACTAGATAATTTCAACTCGTATGTGTTAAATAAATAAAATTTCCCCTTAAATATAACTTTTGTTTCTCTGCAATAAAGAAAACTTGAAATTCCCCATTTTGTACGTGGCTAAAACGCTATCCGCGAAAAGCTAAAAAAAGAAAGTAACCTAATTTTTTTAGTCTATGGCCGATCGCCATTGTTAGATAGATGCGCGCGCATAGGAAAACTGATTTAATTTACCCCGCCATTGTGAAAAAAATTTCACAACTCGTTTTTACTGTTGAAAATTATTTTTTAGTATTATTTTCTTCACAAGTGTGTTGAAAAACGTCGTATGATACACGTGTGTATTGATGATTACCGTCCTCGGCTCTCTTAAGACCCTCACCTACGGCTCGGGTCTCAATAGCGCCTCAGCGGTAATCACCAACATTGCACACTTGTACCATAATGTACTATTATTGTAGATAACTGGTCCCATATGCATAATATTCTTTCGTAATAAAGCTGTTTTGAAACTACCTATATGTAATAGACCTTTGTATTGGGATCTCAGTATGCCGTTCATGAAAAATAATTTATCATTGTTTCAAAAAGATTTAGGTTCTTTTTAACAAATAATGCTACCTCCAGAATATTAAGTGATGGAAAGGTTAATAATTTTAGGGATTTATACATAGGAATAAAGCTGTCTGTTGAAGTAATGCCGGTCATTGATTGTCTTGTTTAGATTAATCCATCAACTAGTGTGACTATTTCTAGGTAAGTCGGGAAGAGATTGGCTGGATGTGATAGGCAAGTTGCGTCTACGAGTATGCCATACTGTCATTTGGGATTATTTTTACACAATTTTAACCATCAAATTGTAGCAATTTATATTATATTTATATTATATTACATTAAATGTTTTCTCTTATACTTTATATTATCTATTTTACATATTTTATCAATTTATAAGTTAAGCACCTACATATTCACATTATGACATTATTTTAAGTATCTATTTTATTTACCCACGTCTGTGTTACTAGCGGGGTGCCAACTGAAAATCAGCGCTGGGTGTCTGACGCCCAGCAAATGCTGAGTTGGTAACCCTTTCGGTATGGGCACGCCAGGCGCAGAATTCTTAAACCCTGTTTGTACTTTTTTACTATTCTTCTCTGTTACTTTGTGATTATTGTTGTTTTGTTGTGTCTGTGTCGAATAAATGTTTTTCTATTCTATTTTATCTCAAGCAATATTTTGGGCTCTGAATACCCTTTCTCGTTCACTGCAATACCCCCAAAATACTACTCCGTATCTTAAGATAGAGGCAACCAGACCATGGTAAGCTAAAATGATGGTATCAACATTATTATTTTTGACAAATTATAGAGAATATAAGTTGAGAGAAGCTGTCTCCAAGATAATTGGCTTTCACTATATTACCTAAGAATTTAGCAACATTTGTCTTGTCAATATTTTGTGCATTGTATTAAATTTTTAAAGGATCTGGGTGCAAACGTTGAAAGAAATGTTTAGCCATTATTGATTTTAATGTGTCATTAATGTATTTTTCATAATTTGCTTTTTCCACGCATTTTACTAACGCTGTGCTATCATCAGCGAATAACACCATCGGCTGTTGCACTTTTCTCGGCAGATCATTAATGTAAGAAATAATGGAGCCGCGATGACACTCCCCTGTGGAACTCTGAATTTGACTTCTCTACAACACATAGCTATTTAAATTCCAATTACGTCTAGCACATACTCTTGAGATTTCTGTATGTTGCTTACCTTTACTAAGGTACGATTTTATAAGACTCAACACATTTCCTCTAATCCCGTAGATGTCAAGTTTTTGTAGCAGGATATTATGATTAACGTAGTCAAAGGCTTTGGTCATGTCAGTGAATATTGTACAAACTGGTGTTTTTTTGTCAACATTCGTCATAATATTATGTATTTAATTTACAACTTTTTAATTATAACTCTTCATTTTGATACCCCACTCGAAGGGTTTGGAAGAAAAAAAATTGGGACTCACACAATATGGCGCCGAAAATCCGCCGTGTTTGTTTTTATTTAACTTCACTTATCTAAGAACACACATACTAACGATGCCTTAATTATATTAATCCGTCAAGCGGTTTGAAAGATATGAGATTATAAAGAATATAACATACAGGACATACATGCATACGAGATACGCGCGAAAAACATAGCCCTTTCCTTGCAGTCGGGTGAAAAGAAATATCTATCGGCAAAAACTTCTTAAACACTGTCCTCATGTTTCAATTCCTCCTTTGTAATTATTTTTGGAGACATAATTAAGCGAAACAGACCTTTCATTCGCTGGATTAAAGGTTTATTGCCCGTTAAATCGATCCTGTACTGCCCGCCACTTGTTGTTATGGCGTTACTTCAAAGAGACCTTTGTCCATGATCCTATCTCCACTAACTATTAACAAGGAATTCAGTGATCGTCCCATTAAGTCTTTTTGACAAATTTAACATACAAAATGTGTAAAAACACACATTCAAGAGACCACTGACGCGTTTGTTTAGCGGAGTTTGGAATCAGCAGTGTATCTAGAAAGAATGCCCTTAAAGATTTCGCAAATTTTCATATCAGCTTGTACCTACATACCTTCTGCTAACATATATCTATCTACTGTATTTGAGTTGAATCGTTTAGTCCTACCAGCTTGTTCGATATCCAAAGCGATCACAAATCAATGAGTTGTGACAACAATCGAATTGTAAAGTTTAAGCTGGACTCGTTTTGCGGGGGTAGACCAGTTCATGCTTAGCTTATGCCAACTTACTACCTGTGTTGACGCTGATCGCCTTGATCTAGTAAAGCTGGTTGCCAACGCGACTACAACGCAGCCCATAAAAATGTCAAGAAATAAACTGTTTATACGGAATTATTTGCGTTTACATTGAGAAGCTTAACCTCAATCATTCTCGTAATAGATTCTCATTGTTTGAAAAATAATATAACGTATAACGTCGAAAGCATAAACTTGAAATTCCGTGTATGACGAAACAATAAATAAGGAAGTGGAACTGTTTTAAATTAAATAGAATGTGTACAGTAAGTAGGCAGCTGCCAACGCTAAGCTGTTAATCCCTGGTTGACTTATAAATAGTTAATCTAGGCCGGTAGGTACCTATATATTTATCACTCAAGTACTTTTAGGTAACCCAAATTTTATCAGCGTTTCAAGTAGTTTCAACCAACACGAACGTGACTTAGTAAAATGCCGCGGTAGCCCATTAACCGTACGTACAGCCTTATGACGTCAACAATCTCGTCACGTCTTACACCACTCTTTGTGTAAGGTGCTTCCCTTTAGGAAATGTCACTAACGGCCTCCTGTGACACTTACGTGTAATAATAATTATTTATCTTCACAACATAAACGAAAACGTTAAAACTCTACACTTTTTTATGAGATCACCCGACGTATTCGCCCGAATCCAGAATGCAAGAACTTAAGGTTACACTAGTCGAAAATTCTTCCATACAAACGTAGTCTAGGGATTATTCCACTGTTTGACAATGTACGTTCAAAATAAAAAGTGATATCAATTTGTCTCATCATTATCTAGCCCTGTATGGAAACAAAAAAGTAAAAAAAGTAAATATTTGAAAGTTATGAGCGTCGATACTTCCACATTTCGACACTAATTTTAACGCATTTTTGGGCGCGAATAAATACCATAAGAAGATGGCAAATTGCAAATCGGCCTCCATACAGGGATAGATTAGTAGTTCAACAATGCATATAATTTTATTTTGAAAAGATAGATTTAGTCGTTTTTTCGTGATATCTAGACTGCCAAAGGTCTGTTTATAGAATTTCGCGCGCTCGGTTTCGTTCTAAATCATTATCCATTTCGCTACAAATTTGCAAAAGTGTGTATTCGTACGCGAACTAGCTTCCTACTGCTTATCACAGCATCTATCTCTTCCGCACGTGTTGTCGGTTGATATAAAATGCATTTTAACCCCGCGCTCAAAATAGTTCGTGCCGTCGACTAGTGTACCCTTAAGCTGATCATTTTTATTTCAAGTCATTTTCGGTGACATAAATTGTCGTATAACATGAAGTTTAATTTTATTAAAATTGGCACCGTCGTCGTTCCGGAGCTGTATAATATGATCCTTTCCACTCAAAAATATATAAAAACACGAAGATCGCTCTGTTGTGTCTTGTACGATTTAAAATTAACTTTAAATTGAGCCCTGAACTTTACAACGATAATAATATAGCTACCATTCTTGACAAATAACTACTTACTCACTCATAAAAAAGATTAACTTTTTAACTGACTTCAAAAAGGAGGAGGTTCTCAATTCAACCGTATTTTTTTATGTTTGTTACCTCAGAACTTTTTATAAGGTGAACCGAATTAGATAATTACTATTGAATTATTCTTGCTGCACATTAACGATCTGCTAAAACCCGGTACCTTTGGATATGCAGACGGCAGCACTGTTGCTGAGAGATACTTGTCCAACGCTCGTACTACCGGGCCTCAGATCCAATCTCTCCGGAAAGCCATGGTGGAGCGCTTGAACCTGTCCTTGCAGGTAGTCTCCGAATGCGGCGATGCCAATCTGTTCAGGTTTAATGCTGCTCAAACCCAGGCGTGTCTTTTTTCCGCTAAAAAGAGTCAATTTCACCCGGCTCCAACTTTCCGAAGTGTGACCGTGCCAATAACTGACCATCTTGAGCTTCTTGGCGTTACGTTGACATCAACTCTCAATTTTGGCCCATACATTAAGGCAAAGGCTCAGCTGGCTGCCAGGAAGCTGGGGATCCTTGCAAAGGTGAGAAGGTACTTCACGCCAGAACAGCTGCTGAACTTGTATCAAGCGCAAGTTCGATCATGCATGGAGTACTGTTCTCATCTCTGGGACGGATCTGCCAAATACCAACTTGATGCACTAGAGTCAATCGAAAAGCGGGCCAAGAGGCTCATCGGCGATTAGGCATTGGTTAAGTCAAAGCTCCAGAGCCTTGAACATCGTCGCCGAGTTGCCAGCTTGTCGGTTTTTTATCGATTACATTTCGGGGAGTATGCGATGGAATTGCATAATCTAATTCCGCCCAGCCCGTTTCATCATCGGACTACCAGACGTACGGCGATGCGCTATTGGTACATGGTGGACATCCCACCCATACGCACTAAACGTTTTGAGAATACTTTTATTATGCGTACAGCTAAGGAGTGGAATTCCCTGCCGGAGTCTGTGTTTCCCGATAGCTACAACCTAGGTCTCTAAGTCAAGAGTGAATAGGTTACTTCTAGGCAAGCGTGCTCCATCATCGACCACATCGTCGCTTACCATCAGGTGAGATGGTGGTCAAGCGCGAGCCTATATAAGATAAAAAAATAACTTACTCATTTTGTACCACAACTAAAAAGAGAAAAAATCATTTTTACAAAAAAATACATCCAACTTTCAAATAAAAACACTACAAAGTAAAAAATACCTTAAATTTCCAAAGTCAATATCAAAAACGAAGAAATTAAAACACGAACACCGACTGCCGAAATTGAAGTTATTATACACTTTATAGTGTTTTTATTTCATGAATTCACAAAAGCCTTTTATCGATAATCATATCTGCAGGCGCCGACGCGCAATAACGATAAATCGCGCTTGATATCAACACCAACAGTGAGCAACTGAGCACTCAATTTTTGCCATATAAGGCCGGATATTTTATGTTACGATTCGGTGTAACAGCAGGACGCTTTTATGCAAACGTGAGCGGTATAACGTATTGTTCGAAGGAACATGGCGTCTGTCTTATCAGATCGCTCTAGTTTACCACAAAGGTATATTGTGCAGTCAGCTCGCCCCCGCGTCCACCGCAGCTTCTATTCTCTTAAGTAGGACAATAAAAGTTTATGTTCTACATTTATCGCGATTGAGAATTATTTCTTTAGAGAGATCTTTTTTTTGATTTTTCGATGGCCCTGTGATGTCGGATTTGAATAGGCTTCCATATTTGAATATTTGGGCGTGGCGGAACATAGACCGAACAGGCTCAACATGGATGAACTTGAATCACTTACTGCGATTACATATATTGCCGGCACATGTTCATTTATCATTATAATACAAATCTACAATATGTTAAAACTCAAAAAAGGTCATTTAGGTGTGAAGGTACCAACTTACCAGAAACCATGCACACATTCGTACTACCTCAATAGCAGTAGTAAGAACATTTCAATCAGTTGCTGTATTTCCTGTTGTATTTTTTATCCTAGCAAGCTTCGATAACATTGGTATTGGTATCGAACTTATACAATAAACCAGATTGTAAATAGATTTATACATGTACTTATTTCTAATTCACTTTGTTGATAAAGAACATTAAAATAACACTTTGGTCTTACCACAACTTTATAAACAGTATAGTTACAGTCACGACCAAAAATATGGACTCACTTAGCGAAATTCTAAAGCGATTTTCTTGAACATTATGAACAAATGTTGAAACGTTATTTTACAAACAAACCATTAAGATTTAGTCTAAGTATACGACCTTTTCTTCATTTCAATCAATGATAATAAAAAACCTTGTTCTAATAATTTTTGTTATGGCAAATTGTTTTTAACTTATGAAATTAAATATCAACATTCAACATTTTATATAGGAGAATTAACGTATAACGCCGTGGTTACCTTTGAACATTTACAATGAATATTAAACAAACACAAAACAAACAAACCAAACAAACAAACCTGAAACATTTATTATTTATGTCCTCAGTGACGTCACCAAGAAAGCTATTCATAGAAGCTTTTGACTCGGTTATAATAAAAGATGAATATTAAATGTTATTTGCGCGATATAAGTGAACGAAATGGTGATTGAAGTCAACTATTATGTAGATTCTAAGATTTAAATAAAGGAATTAAACGTCAATAACAGTGAAGTGTTCTCGGTACTTGTTTGCATATCAATTCTTAACATATAACTTTTATATCTTTTTATTACCGTGAATCTAAAATAAATGTATCATAATTACCCTCGTTCCGTTGGGAACCAGCAGCCTAATTGCGTAAGTGAATTCTGAAAAGCAAACAAGTCGATTCCTTCCCAAAACGGACTTTACGTATAGTCGTGTTTGGGAAGGAATCGACTTATTTGCTTTTATTGCAATTAGGCTGCAGGCCTCTTCTTTGTTAGAAGGAGTTGGCCATAATATATTCATATTCCATCACGCGGGCCCAATGATACGCGTAAATTCATTTCAGTACTTATTTGTCAATCACCTGTATATTCATTTTGACTGTGACAGATGTATCTAAGTATCAAAATATCTAGAAGTAAAGAATGGAAATTAGAAGTTGAAGACCCAAATACGGAAGCCAAAATCTTTTCATTTACGAAGAATTTATCACTATCGGTGTCCCTAAGAAGCCACGTCGGGTTGCCCTAAATTCATTCCGGCTAGGCGTTTGAAGTTTCTGGGATAGCGTCCAATCAAAATAGATTGATTTGGGTGACCATTTAGTTTTTGGGTTGTCGTCGACGACATTCTGGATTAACGGGTTGCCGGTTTCTAGTCAGAAATTATCATTGCGTCATTAATTAAACGTTAGACAACTGATGCGAGTGTTCGTTGGGTGTACTATAGCACCTGTCCAACCCTAAGAAGGTTGCAGGCGTGATGTTAAGTGATACAAGCAATCCCAGCAGCTAACACTCGTTTGACAATAAAATTTGACACAATAACTATAACTTTTAAATATAACTTCCGTTTTTAATATAACTCAAAGCTTAGCTTAGCCACAGATAATATAATACTAACATACAGATGCCTCGTTACATACAAAGAAACCGTGCCGACGTAACTAGCGTTTTTCATCTGACTAAACTGATAATATTTCTAAGAACATCAATCGCGTTCGGTTCCGTTCCACATAAAAGGATTTACTCGGTTCGTGAATACTTTTTTTTTAAATACAGCAATGATTTGTTTTATAGTATTTTTTATTGTACCAAAATGTGATAAACAAATTTACAAAATTGAGTGGATGCTATAAATAATGATCCATTGAAAGAATCTTTGAAATGTGAATTAAGAGCCCAATATTCCTTAATGTTGTGCTTAGGAGAGACAATTAAACAAGAACATAATTTTTTTATGATCGTCTCTAGAAAATCTTAAAACTGCACAAAATTTAATATCAAATCGAAGCTTATCACGCCATCTAGTGTAATTTATTTGGACCGAATTTTCTTTCTTCGCGTTTGGTGCCCTTGGGTTAGCTGTGCCTGTTCAGTCGTTCGGCGTTTCGTTATTGGATTACGAAGCAACTTTGCTCAAAAAGAAACAAGAGCCAAGCTGAGTGCAGTTCTCATTTGTAAAACAAAAGCAAGTCGACTCTAATTTTGTGACCGTAACAGAGATAATGACCCCACTTTCGACATGCATTAAAAAAATAAGAACATAATAATACGCAACTACCTATAAACTGTGGCTGAAGACAATGATAAATGTTAGGTACTATAGAAGATTGCGATTCATTAGAGCTCCATACAAAATAAAGCGAGCCAAGTGCGAGTCGGACTCGCGCACTAAGGGTTCCGTACCATTATCAAAAAAACGGCAAAAAATCACGTTTGTTGTATGGGAGCCCCACTTAAATTTTTATTTTATTCTGTTTTTAGTATTTGTTGTTATAGCGGCAACAGAAATACATCATCTGTGATAATTTCAACTGTCTAGCTATCACCGTTCATGAGATACAGCCTGGTGACAGACGGACAGACAGACAGACAGACGGATCGCGGAGTCTTAGTAATAGAGTCCCGTTTTTACCCTTTGGGTACGGAACCCTAAAAAAGAACCTGACGATTTGAAACAGTTCGAGGTTTTTTTAAATCTGTAGCTACAATTCTATAGAACGACAAATGCAATAACCAAAGATCTTATCATTATCTTATTCAATTCATGATCTTTAAAAGTATTTAGATCTTGCATTGTTTGCAAATAAATGCGATTTTCTACATTTTTGATTGCAAATACCCAATAAACAAAAATGATATTCCAATGTAGACCTCATCCTACATCCGTCGTATTCGACCAGGCGTGATCGTGGTCAAGAGCAGGCACACAAGGTAAAAAAAAAGAATGATATATAGCTTTGTATGTAGCGCTGCCGGACCAGATCAACCTTAACGTTGGTATTTCGGATGGCGAGCAGTCACGGAGGAGCCGTTGACATTCAGTGAATATGCTTACCTTTTATTAATACCATTATTTCTCAATTATCATACCTACTCCGTCAGATATGGCAGAACGCATTTATTTTTCAACACATTGCTTGAACTTTTCATTCTGGTTTTATTCTCGTTTCTGTTTTAGTTGTATTTATTATCTTATACACTCACTTTTTGATACGCCCGTTGTTATAATTAATTAATGATAAAGTTATTTAAAACTTAAGTACGAATGAATGTACAGAAATAAATCCGTTTACTTAACTTGTATTCACACTTCAACAATCATTTGACTATCTAGTAGAGACTTTAAATCAAGTTTATGCAAATTGAAAGTAGCCCTACATTGCAAATGATAATTAAATCTGTCCATTGCCATTAAAATTATACTAACGCCTCGCAAACCGAATGCATTTGGCAATCAAATTAAATTATATTATTATTTTTACATATCGGGGACTAAGAAGCAATTAAAAGTAAAGTAGTTGATAAGCGATCGATTCAATCAGTTTGCTGTGAACTTACACAAGATGGTGATGATGAAATTTATTTGAGACTTGCATCAGGAGCCTCTAACAAAAGCACAAAGTACCTACTAGCTACCTAATAGCTTGAAGGCGTTAGGTGGTGGAATGGAGAACTAAAAAGCTGCCTCGGATAGCACATATACGCTAGACCCTCCTGATTTCTGAGATCTCTGAAAGTAACTAAAATCAAAATATTTTTATTTTATTTTACATAGGCCTACATGGGCACTTATAAAACGTCGACAAAAGGTGCACGGTTCGGGTTAGTCGTTTCCTATGGAGAAGAACCGGCTAGAAACTCCATGGTTACTCTTTTAAAAATGGTTTGGTTTTACAATATTCGCATGTTACAGCATTAGTACTCGGATATGGGGGGACAACGTAGGCCCGACAATAAGTCATAAGAAATTAAAAAAAAAAAACAAAAAAAAAAATTAAAACAAAATAAAAAGTTAACAATCATCTAGAAATCTAGAAGGCCTACAATGTTCACACATTCACAAAACAATCGGTAAAGGAATCTGCAGGCAGGTTTCAAATAAAAATACTAGATGCTGCAAAATAAATGTGCCTACCAATCTACAGACGATCATAACAAAAGATATACCTAAATTTATGTCATTAACTGAATTTGACGTAACATTTGAAAACGCCCACAAACTGCCATCCCCAACCATACACACCCTGCATGTGGAGCATTATTACGTAAAGTAAAGACATACTAAACGAATCACGTACATTCTATTACTGCGATTTCGTTTGTTTATGACTGAGATAACTGTTGTACTTTTATGTCAACACCATACAAGGTAAGTACTATTAAGATCACGTTTGTCTCCACTCATGGAGTCACGGCTGACATAGCCTAATCCGTAAATGTCCTTTCTATATCATGTACAATTTATTTTAATATGTTCCTTTATAAAAAGTTCTATACTTCATCTTGATCTGACCTTAAACGCGCGTCAATGTTAAGTCCAGCTAATCTGTTAAGACTATCTTAAATGTTAGTTTTTAAAATGTCAGTGTAGACAAAAAGTTTAATGGAGAGTAAAAGTTGTAATAGATTAAAATGCACTTACTAAGAACGCCCTAATGGCTTGTGCAATAAAAAACCACATAATGTGGTAATATATTATGTCAATAACATCATTTAGCCAAAATACTCCTAAACATTCGCCTAAACAGCCGATCCTGTAAAAAATATCAAGGCATATTTCCAGGTATTCTCTAATAAAATCATGCGTTATCCTTGAACTGTATCCTTGAAATTCGCTGGTAACAGCGAACGTCAGCTTTTTGTAAGTTTAAATCAAAGGTAAAAATAATTGCTTACTATTATTTATTTATGGTATTTTATAAGCATGTCTAGTGCATATAACTTCATCTAGGTATCTTCGAGCTTACAGGTGAAAATCATTATCATCTACCAGCCTTAAGGGTACACTAGTCGACGGCACGAACTATTTTGTGCGCGGGGATAAAATGCATTTTATATCAACCGACAACACATGCGGAAGAGATAGATGCTGTGATGAGCAGTAGGAAGCTAGTTCGCGTACGAATACACACTTTTGCAAATTTGTAGCGAAATGGATAATGATTTAGGACGAAACCGAGCGTGCGAAATTTTATAAACAAACCTTTGACAGTCTAGATATCATGAAAAAACTACATAATCAATCTGTTCAAAATAAAATTATTTGCATTGTTGAACAACTAATCTATCCCTGTATGGAGGCCGTTTTGCAATTTTCCGTCTTCTTATGGTATTTATTTGCGCCCAAAAATGCCTTAAAATTAATGTGTCGAAATGTGGAACTTTCGACGCTCATAACTTTCAAATATTTATTTTTTTGTTTCCATACAGGGCTAGATAATGATGAGACAAATTGATATCACTTTTTATTTTGAACGTTTATTGTCAAACAGTGGAATAATCCCTAGACTACGTTTGTATGGAAGAATTTTCGACTAGTGTAACCTTAAGTTCCATGAGTTCGGTCAAAACTTTATCTTCTGTCAACCGTTACGCTATCAACTATACTAGAGACAATAAAGGTATTTAGAGACATTACATCTCTAATTTCGATCCTTTCTACTTTTAGATGTACCAATTATCACATTCTGTGTAGACGTTATCCAAATTTTATACACAGCAATAAATTGCAATAACCTTACGATTAGTAGAAAATATTATAAGTAGGTTGATACCTATCTACTGATTGACAAAAAATATGTATCCTCAAAGGCATCCTTATACGATCGACATTCGATCCTACATCCTTATGCCTGGATACCGGTCTTAGCGCATTTTTTGCTACTGTTTTTACTTTACAATCAACGTCAACGGAATGCCCAATAAAAACGCCGTGTATTAAACTAGTCTTTTCGTCAGTCTAAGCACATGTGACATACATACACAAGTGCACTTAATACATAATTTATGCGCATTTTGGCAATTCAAAGTTGTTTGATTAAAAACGCCGTATAAGGATTTCGGAATTGACAAAAAACTAACTGTCTCTTAAACGAAAATGAGAGTTATGGCAGAGGCAGCACACGAGCAAAGTTTGCTTTATTTAAACTTTCATGCAGAACTAAGGTTTGCCAACAACTTGGCCCGCATGCACGGTGATAATTGTTTTTACGAATAATACTGGAATAAAAGACGTGTAATCCTAGCCCAGGTCAGGTACCTACACAATTTGATTCCGCCTAGCCCTTTCCATCATCGGACTACAAGACGTACGGGAATGCGCCATCGGTACATGGTGGACATCCCACCCAAACGCACAAAGCGTTTTGCGAATGCTTTCATTGTTCGTACAGCTGAGGAGTGGCATTCCCTGCCAGAGTCTTTGTTTCAAGATAGCTACAACCTTGGGGTATTTAAGTCAAAAGTGAATAGATTACTTCCAGGCAAGCGTGCTTCACCGTCGACCACAATCATAACTCAAAATCAGGCGAGATAGTTGTCAAACGCGAGCGCACCTAAAACAAAAAACTTGGTCTAGCAAACAAACCATAGAATCGGGGATTCGCTGGAGCTGGGCTGGGTTGGGTTATTAAGGGTGGATAGGAAGTATGATCTAATAAGCAGATGCGTGAACGACGATTTCTCGTTGAATAATCTATACTTAATCTATACTAATATTATAAAGAGGAAAGATTTTTTTGATTGTTTGTTTGTTTGTACCGAGTAGGCTCCGAAACTACTGGACCGATTTAAAAAATTCTTTCACCAATAGAAAGCTATTTCTGAGTGACATAGGCTATTTTTTTATCCCGATAACGGGTCCTGTGGGGTGGTCCACGGAAGCGATGCCGCGCGGAGCAGCTAGTAAACTATAAACGAAAAAGTTCCGTTTCACTGCATTAGGAAGATTAAAAAAGCAGGTTAGGATACCGAAGTATTATCGTTTTAAAGAACGAAATAAATATCGACGAAACATTTTTTTATTCAACCTAAAACATAAACTGTAAAGTTTATTTTAAAACTAACATCCGCCAGCGGCTTCGCCCGTTTTCAAGTCGTAAGTTGTCCCAGGGGAACCGTACGTTTTGCGGGATAAAAAGTAGCTTCTGTGCTATTCCAGACTAAAATTTCATCCAGATCCGTTCAGCCGTTCTGGCGTGACTCATTAACAAAAATACATTCAAACTTTCGTCTTTATAATATTAGTGTATCACACACACAAGTAATAAAAAGTAAGATTAAACAAATCTCCGTAAAGGTTTACTAGGAAAAACGTAAATCGGTTCACAAAACCATATCATATTCAATTCACTGCGTTTCCTTATGTATTCCAATGATTTTTGTAACAGAACAGAACGTAATTTAAAATGAGGTCATAGTAACATTTTATTCTTGTATTTCTCACTAGTTTTTTCTATGGCTCCTCAGACTCCCCCCTCCAGCTGACTATATTGAGCCTGCAGAAAAGCTCCCTGCGGGCCACCAACTGCCTTGGCCCACCTGGAAATCTCTAAACCGACTACGAAGCCAGGTGGGTCGCTGCAGGCACAACCTAGTTAGATGGGGGTACTCCAATGACCCACAGTGCGATTGCGGAGCCACGTCCCAAACAATGCCTCATCTTTTGTCTTGCTCTCTGTGCAAAAACACCTGCACCTTAATAGACCTTTGTGAGGCAAATGACAACGCTGTTGGCGTGGCTGAATTCTGGTCAAAGTATATTTAATTTTGGAATCATCGATACGACGAAGAAGAAGAAGAACTAGTTTTTTCCCGCAGGTACGCTACCTTAGAATATCCAGCAGGAACCGTAAATTTTTTCGGGAATAAAAAAACCGGCCAAGTGCGAGTCGGACTCACGCACGAAGGGTTCCGTACCATTATCGCAAAAAACGGCAAAAAAATCACGTTTGTTATATGGGAGCCCCACTTAAACATTTATTTTATTCTGTTTTTAGTATTTGTTGTTATAGCGGCAACAGAAATACATCATCTGTGAAAATTTCAGCTGTCTAGCTATCACAGTTCATGAGATACAGCCTGGTGACAGACGGACAGACAGACAGACAGACAGACGGATCGCGGAGTCTTAGGAATAGGGGTCCCGTTTTTACCCTTTGGGTACGGAACCCTAAAAATGAATTACAACTATAGTATCACACATCACACATCATCAGCCTATTAATGTTCCCACTGCTGGGACACAGGCCTCCTCTCTGTGAGAGGGAATGGGCCGTAATCCACCACGCGGGCCCAGTGCGGGTTGGTGGATGTCACATGTCTTCGAATTTTTGGTTCTAGGACATGCCGGTTTCCTCACGATGTTTTCCTTCACCGTTTTGAGAGCAGTGATGATAAAATAATTTACACAAAGTAAAGCGCCTGCCCGGGCTCGAACCCACGACCTACAACTTGTAAGTCGCGGCTGATACCACTGGGCCACCACTGCTCTAACTATAGTATAGTTTTATATATATTTTTCTTTTTTATAATCAAAGTTTTTCTTTTTACAAACATGTGAACAAACAATCAATTTTACCGCTTTATAATATCATAATTTATCATAAACAATGTATATCAGAGCTATGCAATTAAACGGCCTATAAATCGAACGAATGGCTCGAACTAAAATACCAGCTTAGCCAGGCTTGTCCGCCGCTTACGGCTTGCATAAATGTCAACGGATAGTGTTAACTGTGCTATATTTGGCAATGTTCTAAGTATCTCATTTCCTGGCTAATCCGATCAGTCACAATGACATGATAAAAGAACTAACATCCATCATGATAACCTTGCTATAATCTCTCTATTCAAAATTGGTGTTGAAGAAAATGTTATTAGTTAGTACTTAATACTAGCTTCATCCAGCGGCTTCGCCCGCGTGTAAACTGCTTTCTTATCCTAAGGGAATATTATACCGGGATCACGGGGTCTCATTGCTAAGAAAGAAGAGGCATGCCACTTGATTGTTAAAATTTGCATTATAACACATTTTGGTGCAAAAAAACTGTAAAAACATGCAAAAAAATACTATAAAACGAACCTTCACTGTATAAAAAAAAAAACACGAACCTAGTAAACCCTTTTACTTACAAGTCGCTTCTAACACCATCTATTGCCGTGAAACGGGATCGAACCCGATTGATGTACTTACATAAATAACAAGAATAATCAGATGAAAAACGCTAGTTACGTCGGCACGGTTTCTTTGTATGGGATGAGGCATCTGTATGCTAGTATTATACTATCTATACCGGGATGAAAAGTAGCCCATGTGCACTGCTATTCCAGACTATAATCTATCTCAATGCCAAATTTCATCCAGATCCGTCCAGCCGTTTGAGCGTGAAGAAGTAACAAACATACAAACACACACACACTCACATATCTTTTTTATTTATCTTTCATATCACTCCTCACACAGCCCATCCATCTTTTCTTTGGCCGCCCCCTCTCTCTCTCTCTATCCAACCACATATATATTCGTAACTCTTTTAGTAACATGCGTTTCATCCCTCCTCATCACACGACCATACCAGGACAAAAGGTTTCCTTTCAACTTTTCTGTCACTGGCGCCACTTTCAAACTTCCTCTAATGTACTAATTTCTTACTTTATTCATTCTCGTCACTCCGTACGTCCATCTAAAAGTCCAGTAAAAGTATAAAAGAGAAGAAGTCGTTAAAATTCAAAGCAGTTATGCCACTATTTACTATTATTGAGTTCTGTCTAATCATTAATGGGTATTTAACTACGTTTGTCACATTTATACGTAAATTAGTCTGTAATATACTAATTTAATACACTTCGTGATACATTCCTGAATTATCGTAATACTAAAAGCTCAATCGCACCTTTACTAATAGTGGCTAGACAGACTTCACGGTCATAACTCATTTATCTGCTTCAATGACTTTTGTCAATGGAAGCCTAGATATAAATAACACGAATAAAAGTGCCACTGATCTTAGATGGCCTTTTTCAGATTTATTTGATACTAAGGCATAGAAAAAAAGGCGTAAATCGAGAGTAAAAAACACAATATTTAATTATAAAATATCTATGTGTGGTGGTAGTAGAGTATTTACAAAAAGATTTAGGCTCCGATGCAGATTTCAGTAAAAAATATCCATAAAAGGAGTTTCCAAAATATTCTCTGCTTATACAATTTTGAACCCAAAAAGGTACAAAAAGTAGGCAATCCATTTAAGTTTCCTCCAAGAACTAACTCTTCCAATGCATTAATTACGATATCTGATCAATAAATCACCGGAGCAATGTCTCACTTCATCTAAAATAGAACCGATAACTAACCTCCCAGCTATCGGCTCTTGCTCAAATGGGAAGGAACGGACCCATTTTAGTGTTAACGACCTGAAGAAAAGGTACAACCAACGGATACGCAATACTAGCCCAACGCTAGTGCTAACTTTAATTGCCATATCAGATGTGACAGCCTAAGAGCGTTTTAAACCGGATCAGACCCGCATCCCGTTGGGTTGATGACCTCGGATCGCCAGTTTGGATGCGAAAATCACAAAACAGGAAAAAACATATCATAAAGAAGACTTCTTAACCCCTCGAAGGGCTATCGTATTTCGGGTCTCCAAAGAGATCTATCGATCAACGGCCTTTATTGACACCAATCCATCGACAAACTCTAGTGTACAAATTGGAAATGGAACGCGAAACAACTGCGTAGTTGCTAAATATGTATAACAGGCTTGTCCGTTAAGATAAATGTCCACAGGGAGTGGACAATCGAGCGAATTACACTTCCGGGTGCGTAGTTACAAATAAACAGTTTTGTGTACCAGAGTTTTTTTTAATGACTGGCTTGCGCTTGACCACTATCTCACCTGATGGTAAGCGATGCGATGGTGTGGTCGACGATGAAGCACGTTGTAACTATCGACTTTCAGGTTGTAACTATCAGGTAATACAGACTCCGGCAGGGAATGCCACTCCTTTGCTGTACGCATAATAAAAGTATTCCTAAAACGTTAAAGTAAAAAATAAACAAGCTATTTATTTAGGAACACGGAGGGATTACGTCAAGCTGTTGGTCCCGGCTGTCTTTTGAAGAACTGTCACCAGTCTTGCTAACGGAGTATCGTGCTACCCAGTTACTGGCTTAGGAAGGTTAGAGATTGGCAGTTACTCCATTTAAAAGTCTGATACTCATCTTAATCCGGTTAGACATAAACAGCCATATCTTTTGATTGCGTTGATTTAGATATTTGATTTTTTCACAGCTCCAAAGATTTGCAGCACTTTTTTGGTAATTGGTATAATTTAATTCTTTATGGTACACCCGCCATTTTGACTCTCACAGAAAATGGTCTTGATACATGGATAGACAGACAGACAACTGATTGATCATATAAGGCGTCGATCTGCAACAGGCGGACCGGCGGTTCATGTCCGGACCACAAAAGGTCAGAACTTGGACCGCCAAATATTTTTAATCAACATACCTACCTATTCAATTTAAATAATATTTTCTTCCAACTATGCTTTAATTTCATCACAACCACACTAAAAACTCAGTACAAAGCGAGTCTTTAATGCTCTAGAGCAATAAAAATGTATGAAATCTCATTATTGCACAGTTTTTTTTTAGTAGCACCAAAAGGTGCCAATCTCAATGGATTAGCTCTATTCAGCCAGCCGATATCAATACTTTTTTTTTACGTACGTATTATTCGTTTCAATCCTACTTGTTCTAAATTTAAAAAATTATTGCTGCTAACTCTGATTTAAAAATGAAAGAAATTTAAAAAAGTGATTTGGCGGGAACTTTGTTAATTTTGCTTGACAATATTTTTAATTGAAAGAAAAGCAGATTATGCACCTCGCCTGAAGTAATTTATATTGCCCTCGTGCCTGTTAGATTAGAGCCCTCGCTAACGCTCGGGCTCTAAATCAGGCACTCGGTGCAATAATAAATTACTTTGTGCTCGATGCAATAATCTACTATTTTTGAAGAACAAATTCCGCTCGAGATTAACAGTCCTCACGTAGAAGACAATCTTCGCATTGGCTGTTCCCCGCGTGAACCAAACTATAAAAACCTGGCTTAAGCCCGCATGCCTGTCTGGGTCGCGGATAAATTTGAAAAAGAGTTACCGCGGCCCTGGCTCAAGCAACTGAAGGAACACGGGTGGCTTTTAGTCAGTAAAAGTCTGACACGCCCTTCCGCTTCACCCAGAGCGGGAGAAGTCATTGGATGATATCCACCCAAAAAAAAAAAGGTGTAATTTCTCGCATCAATCTTAAAGAATACCTCCCTATTTGTGATTTCTATAATTATTATATCTTACAAAATACAAAATAAAAAAACAACTGGTTAGTAGGTACTAATTATGAGATTTATTTTTCTGGACCTCGATAAAAACTTTAACTCTATCCGGACCCCATTTGAAATTATCTACCGACATCTTCTATAAGGGTTCCTTTTTTCCTTTTGATGAACCCTAAAAATATAAAAATAGTTCTGAAATTCGACAAAGATTTGATAGTTTAAATAAAGGCTGGCAATGTGAGCGTAGCGATCGATAAAAATATAGAGGGCCCAGCCAAGGACGAAATCGGGCTGTGGATAGCAATGATGATGAACAGGCCAACTTCCTCTTCTTTTCGGGTTGATAGAAGAATAGAATATACTTTATTGCACACCAAAACATTACACATAGGAATTCCACATATCTTTTACAACAACTTAATACTATGGGTACAAAGGTGGTCTTATAGCTGACAGCGATATCTACCAGACAACCTTTGGATGGACTTAAAGAACTTAAAATAAAACGGGGGGTAGCCGTACCCCCTGTGTACTGCATTTTTTTATTTTTTTTTATTGTCAATAGGCTTGCGCTTGACCACTATCTCACCTGATGGTAAGCGACGATGTGGTCGACGGTGAAGCACGCTTACCTAGAAAAAACCCATTCACTCTTGACTAAAAAAATATATATATTGCTTTATAAAATACTATAAATAAACTTACAAATTTTTATTTATTTATTTCATAAAAAGTGGAACAGTCTGTTACAAAGTAGGATGACAACTTAAGAATAGTTTACATCTGTGATGAGTAGGTAACAATACAATTTGACGATCTGATGTCCTAGCTAGGTTACTAAGTAGCCTGTATTAAGGACAAACAGCCCTTTTTTCCCGAACATAGGACAAGTACTATTTCTTAGACTGTTACATAATTATTAAAAGAATTTAGAACAGATAATAAAAAAAAAAGATAAAAGTTCAATACAATAATGTGTGAGTGCGCGTGCGTTTGTGTGTTAGTGAATGTGTGTGCGCATGCGTGTGTGTGTGTGTGAAAGTCTGAGTGAGTGTGTGTGTTTATTACGAGTTACTTTATTGTTGTAAGAAGGGATTCAGTATCATCATAATTTTTTGTAGTAAGAAATTCGGTAATCCGTTTTTTGCATGTTAGCTTACAACATGTTTGCAGTGGAATTATTGCGTTTATTGCATTGTATAGAAATGGTCCTTGATAAAAAAAGAATCTTTTTGTAAAAGTAAAGTATGGATGAGGCACAGTACATACCCTGTTTCTTCTTCTGGGTATAGTAGGCCGACGAGGGATTTGAGTGTTAGTATGCTGTTGTAAAATCGTGCTGAGTATGAACATTTGGCGGACGGTAAGGACCTTGCATTTCTGGTAGAGGTCAAAGGTAGGATAGAGTATTGGTCGAAAAGTCGCTACCTTCAGGACTGCGCGCTGTGCTACCTCGAGAAACTTGAGAATTGACTTAGCAGCACCACCCCAACTTGTAATACAGTAAACATACATACATTGAGAAATGGGTGCCCCACGAATTCAATGATAGCCAGCGCGAAGTACCCGTCGAGACGTGCCTTGCACTGCTCAACAGGTACAAAAACGAAGGAATTCCATTCCATTTTTTGATGTTCATTACATTACATTTACATGTCACAAAATACTTGAGTTCCGAAAACTAGGTACCTCGTTCCTCAAAAGTGGAGGAATCTGAACACCGGCAAGTGGGTAGTTTGATCTGGATTCCAGAAGCACCGCTCGCACGCTGGATGTCGAACATCTAGCTTACTATGAGAACGATTTATCAATGATCAGTCAATTAGGCGTAACTGAATAGTTCATTTTATTCAATCAGCCCGTATTGATTGGTCCAAGGTGAGACGTAGTTACTTTTGTTCGCAAGCTATCTGTTACGATAACGTCATACATTTTGGCCCTGTACCAACATTATGCTATCCTTCCTTATAAGACCTGCCTAATTGAATATATTCGGTATCTCGCGTTTATCAGGATTTTTGTTTGTTCTGGCCTTTAATTTATTTTTCATAGAGTGAATGCCTATCAACGCTCCACAACCTTTCTGGGTAACACTGGATACCTCTTGGTATGACTGGTTCTCAGACTTTAGGGCTTAACTTAAAACCTGTAAGTATTAAAACACATCATACGAAGTTCAATTAATGTTGTTTATTTGTTCCATAATAAACTTTTTAACAAAAAAATCAGTTTTTTATTTATATCTTTTTAGTTTTGGTAGGTACTGTGGGGACGTAGCCAGGATGCTACGAAATGAAAGAGATAAATTTATTTTTATCTGATGTATTTAGCAATAACGTGCCCGCCTTATGGGTGGCTCAACTAGAAGTCACCATCAAAGCACAGAGGAAAGCCTTTATATACACAGAAAAAGCCTAGCAAGAACATCTTCATTTATTTTATGTTCGATATTCAGTTACCTTTCAAGACGTTATCTGTTGCCAGTCTTACTTAATATAGGCAAGTAGGTTGCCTTCTTAATTGGTGCGTCCTCACAGTACCTCCAATTACCATGAAAATTATTTATAGACAAAGTACATCTCACGACGATTCCAATAAGCTCAAACACGACCAGGAAACATTGTTTTATTTCGGAGTTCCAGTGCCTCTACCTTCTATCTGATCATTTCGATGGTACCATTTTCATCAGTACCATTTATATATAAGTATTGGCTTTATCATAGTCGGTTAACTATTCGAGATATCTTATACCCTTGACATACTTAGCATTAAGGAGTTCCAGTGGCCATCTGTGGTCTTCTTCATCAGTTTCACTTCACCGAATGATACTTTCTGAGTGTAAATGATTGCGATGTTGATGAAAATACCAAAATCGCTATATGTATGCCTATAATATTTGAGGAGTTTCCTCTATTTCTCTAGGATCCCATAATCAGATCCTGACCTAATGACCATGGTACCACCTGAGAACCCCTTTAAACAAAAAAAGAATTTTCAAAATCGGTCTAGGCGTCTTTGATTAATCGAGGCTCATGCATAAAAAAAAAGATGCCGACAAATTGAGAACCTCCTCCTTTTTTTGAGGTCGGTTAATGAGTTGCTACACTTTTATCACACTATAAGGGCCGATATTTCAATAGTCTGATATCTTTTAACTGAGGAATAAAAATGGCGGTTTGACAGCTTTTGTATAAAAAATATGTCAAACGGCCATTTTTATTCTTCAGTTAAAAGTTATCAGTCTATTGAAAATTGGCCTTAGTTTAACTATAGTCACGTACACAAATAATGTCAATTAAATAAATGTAAATGTTTGCATAAAATAACCACGGTAGATTTGCAGATACACAGATGTTATGTATACAGATACGGCTGGCTCAGACACATTGTGAGCGATTACGCGTATCAATTTTAATGATGCGCATGTCATCACAATTATTTCCACGTGGTAACAAATTAATTGGTTTCAACGAATGATTTGACATTATACAGTTAATGAGGAATATTTTAAGGCTCACGTTTTTACCTATACACTTATCAGTCAACTATTTTTATCACCATAAGGTACCGAGTATTTCCGCAAATTTTCAACTGATGTAATAAAAAATAACTGACGCAATTTTACTTCAGAATAATTAATTAAAATAGTTCAATATCCTTTATCGAACGTATCGAGTAGGTATAGCTACCATGTCCGTTTACGCTCCATTTTATAATCAATGTCTGTTCTACGAATTATAGTGCACCAATAACAAAAGGAAAATGAAAGTAAACATGATTTGAATGGAAAACCCCCATCGACATTATTTTTTTCAATGTTAGTACATTAGCTCATTCTCAATTTATCTATGAAACTACATGAAAGTACATCGTTAAGTTTTTAAGGTAAAACTATCCTTGTGTCTATTGAAATAGTGCTCAAGCGCGAGCCGAACAAAAATAAAAAATATAAACTAAATAATTGCTAACAGAAAAGGGAAAAAAATTGTTAAGGTTAGACTAGTCGAAAATTCTTCCATACAAACGTAGTCTAGGGATTATTCCACTCTTTGACGATGTACGTTCAAAATAAAAAGTGATATCAATTTGTCTCATCATTATCTAGCCCTGTTTGGAAGCAAAAAAGTAAAATAAGAAAATATTTGAATGTTATGAGTGTCGAAAGTTCCACATTTCGACACAAATTTTAACACATTTTTGGGCGCGAATAAATACCATAAGAAGACGGAAAATTGCAAAACGGCCTCCACACAGGGATAGATTAGTAGTTCAACAATGCAAATAATTTTATTTTGAACAGATAGATTTAGTCGTTTTTTCATGATATCTAGACTGCCAACGGTCTGTTTATAAAATTTCGCGCGCTCGGTTTCGTCCTAAATCATTATCCATTTCGCTACAAATTTGCAAAAGTGTGTATTTGTACGCGAATTAGCTTCCTACTGCTCATCACAGCATCAATCTCTTTCGCACGTGTTGTCGGATGATATAAAATGCATTTTAACCCCGTGCACAAAACAGTTCGTGCCGTCGACTAGTGTACCCTTAAAAGGGCATCATCCCTAAGTTCATGTAGTTCTGTAGGTACGTAAGATACACTTTTACTGTGTAATTAGATTTCTCATAAAAACGGGCCGAAATTGAACAGAGTCCAAAAAAAAATAAACTGCTGACAAGCCATCCATTTTGTATCAGAAAACAGTGCACGTTTATTGGTCGTATGTGCTCCCGTGGCAAGAACACGGAACTATAATGTATTAGTAATCGAGTAATTCCTCGTGTTCTTGGACACCACTCCGCTTGACTGGGCGCGAACCTTTCATTCTTTGCAGCCGAAGCGCGGGCGCACCGACCGAGCTTCTCGATACAACCGACACAATTCGAACCCAATGCCAATGATCATACGAATTATTTTCAATTACACAATCTCACATACTTACATCTCTTTTCAATGATATAAAGACGCAGCTTTTGTAATAATAGTACTTATGACTTAGTAAATCTTTTAGGTCAAGCTAAAGCTACAATTGGCTAAGTATTATTAGATTAGTAAGCATTAAATTAAAGTCAAGGCACTTTCCTAACATTGCAATTCAAAAAGAGTCAAACGAAGGCTGAAATACTTTCATAAATTGTTATTTTAAGTAATTAAAATATAATAGAAGATTTATTTGCAATTTTTTGCGTTTATGTAGAGCGTCATTCGTATCGCTGACACCGTCGCGCACTACATACTGCGACCACGAAATTCTTATACTATGTAATGTTTGACCGCCACACACGCGCCGAGGTCACACTATTGACAACTGACATTGTTCTATCTATGCAAGCTATGTTACCAACGTATATACCTACTTACGCCTGAAATTGCCTTACGTTTTAATTTATATCCGGTCAGTATAAATATAGCGGAGAGCGAGTCGAATTTATCAGTCGACCGTCTACGGTTTTGAAGTGATCTTCTAGTTCGTCAGAAAAAACACAGACCACGTTCGCAATGAAATCGATGGTGGTGTTATTCGCTGTGGTGGCCGCGGCGTGCGGCTCCCTGGTGCCGCTGGCGCAGCCGCCGCATCACCCCGCGCTCGTGCTGGACCCGCACGGCCGCCCGCTCGACACCGCTGAGGTGATCAACGCCCGCGCCCTGCACCTGCAGGCTAAGGCCCTGGATGGACACTACGCCCCTCTCGCGCACGCCGCCGTCGTGCCCTACGCATCCGCCGCCGTCGTGCCCTATGCTTCCGCCGTGGTAGCCGCGCCAGCCGCCGTGTCCCACCAGTCCCGAGTGGATGTGCACAGCAGTCCCGCCGTCGTGAGCCACTCCGTCGTCGCCCCCGTGCTGGCGCACTCTGCCTACGCCTCTCCTCTGCTGGCCCACTCCGCTCTCGGCTACGCCGGTCATGGACACTACCTGAAGAAGCGCTCCTTGGGACACCTCGCGTACGCCGCCCCCGTCGTCGCGCACGTGGCGCCCTCCGCCGTGTCACACCAGTCCCGCGTGGACGTCGTCTCTAGCCCCGCGGTGGTGTCTCACGCCGTCGCTCCCGTCGTGTCTCACGCCTACGCCGCTCCCGTCGTGTCTCACGCCTACGCTGCTCCCGTGGTGGCCGTGGCTCCCTCCGCCGTCTCCCACCAGTCCCGCGTCGATGTGCGCACCAGCCCCGCCGTCGTCTCTCACGCCGTCGCTCCCCTCGTCCACGCCGCTCCTGTCTACGCTGCTGCCTCATACGCCGCCCCCGCGTACTCTCACGGATACGCCGCGTACGGCGCTCACGCTGGACTCCTCCACTCTGCCCCCCTTGCCCACGGCCACGCCTGGTGAACAGCGAAACTGACGAACACCTAAGACTATGAACCTAAGATGATGTAAAAATAGTAAAAAAAGTTATTTATCAAATAAATAATACGAAAAACTTTATCCTAGACTTTTATTAAATACCACTTTAGGTAAAACGGACCTATCGAAAATAAGACAAAAGGCTTTCTATATGTATGTTTAATAATATATTCGTAAAGATGAGTGTAGGTAGTTACACTCATCTTCACAGTGTCACCTTACATTTATCACTCTTATAAATTCATTAAACATCAAATAAAAATAGTACTGTGCCTTTTTCTTCAGGGCAATTAAATACATATAATTTGAAAAATATATATAGGGTAAGTCAGGGAGAGTTGCCCATAGTTTAAAAAATAAATATTACGGTTTAAATATAATTTATTTCTCAAAAGATTAACATATAATCGCTTAACGAGAAACAAAGTTTGGATTTAATAACAATTATTAGAAAGTCCAGAGCGCACGACGAACATTCGATTTTGTTTAAAAGTTACGTAAATAGGATATTATAACAAAAACAAATTATGATGAGTGGGTACATAGCTAAAACTATACGAATACACTGTCGTAGCGACGACACCGAGCGCGCTGTTATTATCAACGCTGTTGTTAAGCACCATGCACACTATACAAAACTAGATGTTTTCATTTTTATTTACAATACAATATTTTTACTATTTTATTTATTTATTTACTATTTAATTTTTTAATGTTGCAGGTGTCGAAGATGTGTTTCTTTAATATTTTTTTAATATATTTAAGATACTAAATAATACGCATAGTTTATTTGAATCACTGTTTAGTTATACCATTCAGATTAAATTTGTAACAATTGTGCATCATATTTTGATTCAAGTTTTTTTTTTTTAAATAATGTAAAATAGGCATCTTACCCAGGCATGTGGGTGAGTTGTCTATACATATCAGGGATGGATGACAATTAATCTTCCCGCTGAATCTTCACTGCAGTCTTCATAAAACATTACATTATTTTTTCATTGTTTCAAAACAGAATCAGGTCCAAGTCGTCCTTTTTTAATATTGCCTGTGAGAAACCGACGGCGAAGAGTTCTGTAAGGAATATCGTATTCTTTACTTGCGTGAAATAAGTTCAATGATTTATCTATTACCAAACTTAATGTCTTTTTCCAAGTCTTCTTCACTCCATGTAGCTCTATTAGAGCCAGAAGGCTTTCTTCTGTATTCATTCAGCATCTAAAAAGATAAAAGACCAAGTAATATTTACAGGGCATCTAACACTGAAACATCATTGTCAATTTCGCCCGATAATTAGGGAGAGATGCCTATCGACTCTGAACGCACCCTAAAGCATTAGCGAAACAAAATGGCGGATTGTCAATCACGATGTTAGGTTATGAAATATATCATAGTTATGTTGGGTTATCATAGTTGTGGTTATGTTTTCTGGTAGTTACGAGTACAACCTAGGGGTATTCAAGTCAAGAGTGAATAGGTTACTTCTAGGCAAGCGTGCTTCACCTTTGACCACATCATCACTTAACATCAGGCGGGATAGTGGTCGAACGCGAGCATATAATGAATAAAAACTAAACTAAAATGTATTTAGCTCAAACTTTAATTCAGCCGATCATAGATTACGCCGATGCCTGCTACCTGCATGCCACTGAGGAGCTCTTAAATAATCTTCAGCGCTTGCAAAATCTGTGCATTCGTTTTGTTTTTGGTCTGAGGAAATACGATCATGTCTCTTAGTTCCGCAAGGATCTCAAGTGGCTCCCTATCCGTCTTCGCAGGAACACTCGGATATTATGTCTCCTTTTCAACAACCTTTTTAACCCTGCATACCCTGGGTCCCTGCGCGATCCTTTTTCTTTTACTCGCCCTGCTGATGCTTTGTGCAGATCACGCCTTAATCATCTTATATCTCAATTTCCCATCCCATAAAACCCATTTCTATTCCCACTCCTTCTCTGTCCATGCAGTACGATTGTGGAACTCACTTCCACCTAAAATCCGTGACTCCCAAAATCTATCTTTATTCAAAAAACAAGTCAAAGAACATTACCTCTTCACCATCTTGTAATTTTATATGTTAAGTATATTATGTATGTATTTTTTATTTTCTATATTTATTAAGTTAAGGTATATGTTATTATTTTTTGTCTATTTTAAGTTTCCTTATTCTTTCTACACACTGTGTTTTCGTTTAAAGTCCAACTTTCCTGTCGAAGATCTGCTGGAAGAAATGTCTAATGTAATAAGCAGTAGGTACCTTTGTTCTTTCCAATCTGTACTATTTCTTTTCTCTGTAAAGTGTTTTTGCGTGTACATAAATAAATAAAAATCGGTTCATCCGTTTAGGAGCTATGATGGCACAGACAGATACACAAATACGTAAACACACGTCAAAGTTATAACACCACTCTATTTCCGTCGGGGGTTAAATACTGGTACTCAGCTGCATCCGATTAGACTGCAAGCCGATGTTGGGGAAAAACTAGGCAGATTGATTGATGTCATCATCACTGGAAAGCCATTGCTACGGCCTTTTCCCGATCCGATCCGGAGTATCCTGAAGCCCCCAGACAAGTGACATTCCATCATCGAAACCGTGGCGATAGCGCTTGTCAAAAAGGCAAAATTGTATGGGATTGACAAGCCTTACATTTTGACATTTCAAATATCGCCTTCACTCACGTCGAAGGCCACTTATCTAGAGCCTGTAATCATTGAACGTCATTAGATCTCAATGGAAGTAAGGACAATCTTATGGCTCTAGGTTTCCAAAGTTGCGATTTTCCGATACTGTCACTAAGAAAAACTCAGACTGTATTTTCTCTGAATAAAAGGTGTATGTACTGTGTGTGTGTGTGGGTGTATGATTGGAAAGGGAGTCAGTGATAGCGTGACGGGGGACAGGACGGTATGGAAGAAGAAAACGTGTTGCGCCGACCCCAAGTAACATGGGACAAGGGCAGGAAGATGTTGGGATATGATGAATAACTATAATACCCGACTGCAAGGAAAGGATTATATTTTTCGAGCGTATCTTGCATGTATGTTTGTTTGTTTTTATGTAATATTCTTTCTTACCTCATATCTTTCAAACCACCATACGGATTTAAATAGTTAAGGCATCGTTAGATACGTCTTGACCGCCCAAGTGTTCTTAGATAGTTAAAGCTAAAAAAAACATGGCGGGATTTGGGTGTCATATTGCGCGGGTCCCAAGTTTTTTATCTGCCAAACCCATGGATTATCAAAATGAAGGTTTTTAAGAATTGATTACAAAAATGTATCCCACTTATATGTTTAAAAATAATTCGAAAAAGAAATGATAACTAAAAAAGTTGTAAATAAAAAATGATTTTTATCCCTGGATAATTTTCGACATTCAATGGATGAAGCCACTGGCAGAAGCTAGTAAATCACAATAATATTTTTAAGCCGAAAGTCTGTGAGTGTGTTTGTATGTTTGTTAATTCTTAACGCTCAAACCTTGACCTGGACCTTTTTGGCGCAACCGCGGGGCACACTATGTACGTAATTGTTTTATAATTAAGTTCCCTTTTATTTGTACCAACATTGTGTGTATCTGCGAGTACCAAATAAACTAGTTTTCTGTCTTTCTTTTCTTTTCTTTCTTTAAACGGCTGGACGGATCTGGATGATCCTAGAATAGCACATAGGATACTTCTTATCCCGGGTATATGTCCCCTTAGGATAATGTTCGACATTCACGCGGGCGAAGCCGCTAGCAGAAGCTAGTAAATAAATAAATAAATGATATGGCCGAAACATCATTCCTAAGTGAGATCGATACTATTTTGAACCGACTTTCGAAAAAGGAGGAGGTTCTATGCTCGACTTCTTGCATGTTTTTTTTATGTATGTTCACCGATATCTCCGTCAATTGTGGACCGATTTTGAAAATTATTTTTTGTTTGAAAGAGTATGTTCCTAAATTGGTCCCATTTATTTGGTGAAGATCTGATGAAGAACTTCGAAGATATACAACAGAACTCTTCAATAAATAACGGCAAATCTCTCGGGACTGCTGCAATCGCATGTCTGGTTATTGTTTAAACCATTTCATAACATAACATCACGCCAGTACGCTCAGATCTCTCATTTGATCGGTTTTTGTTGAAGTTTCATGATATTCGGGTAATCTACTCTGGCGTTATAGGAAACTTACTAAACAACTTGCCTATTAGGTAGGTACAAATAAAAAGTGAAAATAATAAAAAAAAATTACAAAAAAATACTACCGACTTCCAAATAAGAAAACTACAAGTGAAAAATAACTTTATTTTTGGAAGTCGGTGTCTTTCGTAGGTACCATTTTTTTGCGTTATGGACACCGACTTCCAACAATAAAGTTATTTTTCACTTGTAGTTTTCTTATTTGGAAGTCGGTAGTATTTTTTGTACAAACAGCATTCTCTGCATTAAGCATTCAAATGACTACATACTAGTTTTTTTTTAATAATAATTCTATAAACTCAATTTTATGTATTAACGTATTTTATGAGGTACTAAAGAAACCGGCTAGTTCGAGTCATTAGTTCGAACTCGCGTACTAAATGTTCCATTACACGAAAGCTACCACAATTTATCTTCATTATGTTATTTACCATGGTACTAAAAGCCAAATAAAAATATTGGACATTCAGTTTTTAATTAATTTCAATGTGGGGACTCCAATCCGCCAACCTTAAACTAAGAGTAGATTGCTCGGAAGATCTGAATCTAAGCTATTTCACAAGAATAATTGCCATGTTACTGACATTTTATAATTAAGAAAATATTTTTTACAAAAAAACCGACTACGACTTCTTTTTTGAAGTCGGTGTCCATAACGAAAAAAAATGGTACCTAACAAAAACACCGACTTCCAAAAAGAATGTTATTTTTCACTTTGTAGTGTTTTTATTTTTGGAAGTCGGTAGTAGTTTTTTTCACTTTTTATTTGTACCTAATAGGCAAGTTCTTTAGTACCAGAACCAGAACAGATTACCTGATTATCATGAAACTTGAACATAACCGGTGAAATGAGAGTGTACCAAGGTGAACAATACACATCTGCGTACCCCTTTAGAGCGTACTGGCGTGATGTTATGTTATGAAATGGTATAAACAATAAACAGACATGCGATTGCAGCAATCCCGAGAGATCTGCCGTCATTTATTAAAGAGTTCTGTTGTATATCGCCGAAGTTCTTCATCAGATCTTCACCAAATTAAAATGTGACCAATTTGGGAACATACTCTTTCAAACAAAAAAAATATTTTATTGTTACTTCTCACAATTTTTTTATAAATTATAGCTAATGTGTTTTGTGTATTGTTGTGCGTGGATGTTTGTTATTATGTGTGTTACATAAAAGCAATTTTCCTGTAAAGTTTCGATAAATCCGTTCAGTAGTTTTTGCGTGAAATAGTGACAAACATCCATCCATCCATCCTCACAAACTTTCACGTTTATCATAGTAGTAGGTTAGTAAAGGCCGATTTACTTGAATGGCACAGATACTCTAGATTCTCTCTTTTTCTTTTAAGTATAGAATCTGTAAGTACTTTGCTCATTCTGTTTACAAAAAGCTACATATGCCTCTCTCTATTCCTTGAACCAGTAGAAAGTACTTCTCCCTGATCAGATACAGAATAACACGTAAATCAACCCACAGAGACCAAGCTTAAGATTACGAAAAGCGTAAAGTTTCACTGCTTCCCCTTTGGAATTCGTCCTGCAACCGAATTGTGTAAGTATATTATCCAAAGCAAAAAAATCGATTCCTTCCCAAAAACGACTTTTCGTATCATTATGCAATACGTAAAGTCGGTTTTGGGAAAGAATCGATTCTTTTGCTTTGGATAATATACTTACGCAATTCGGCTGCTGGTCACCGTGATTTACTTTGTCCGACCTAATTCATCTTAAAAACACTTTCCTATATAGTATCAGATTATAAGCCTACACTTCCGAAAGATTTTAGTTTGACCGCCACACACTCACCGAGGTCAGTGCAAAGCTAGTTAAACAATGTAGCAACGAATATATCCGGTCAGTATAAATACACTAGCGCAACACGCAAATTTATCAGTCGACCGTCTACGGTTTTGAAGTGATCTTCTAGTTCGTCAGAAAAAACACAGACCACGTTCGCAATGAAATCGATGGTGGTGTTATTCGCTGTGGTGGCCGCGGCGTGCGGCTCCCTGGTGCCGCTGGCGCAGCCACCGCATCACCCCGCGATCGTGCTGGACCCGCACGGCCGCCCGCTCGACACTGCCGAGGTGATCAACGCCCGCGCCCTGCACCTGCAGGCTAAGGCCCTGGATGGACACTACGCCCCCCTCGCGCACGCTGCCGTCGTGCCCTACGCTTCCGCTGTGGTGGCCGCGCCCTCCGCCGTGTCTCACCAGTCCCGAGTGGACGTCCACAGCAGCCCCGCCGTCGTGAGCCACTCCGTCGTCGCCCCCGTGCTGGCGCACTCCGCCTACGCCTCTCCTCTGCTGGCCCACTCCGCTCTCGGCTACGCCGGTCACGGACACTACCTGAAGAAGCGCTCCCTGGGACACCTCGCTTACTCCGCGCCCGTTGTCGCACACGTGGCACCCGCCGCCGTGTCGCACCAGTCCCGCGTGGATGTCGTCTCTAGCCCCGCGGTGGTGTCTCACGCCGTCGCTCCCGTCGTTTCTCACGCCTACACCGCTCCCGTGGTGGCCGTGGCTCCCTCCGCCGTCTCTCACCAGTCCCGCGTCGATGTGCGCACCAGCCCCGCCGTCGTCTCTCACGCCGTCGCCCCTCTCGTCCACGCCGCTCCTGTCTACGCTGCTGCCTCATACGCCGCCCCCGCGTACTCTCATGGATACGCCGCGTACGGCGCTCACGCTGGACTCCTCCACTCTGCCCCCGTTGCCCACGGCCACGCCTGGTGAACAGCGAAACTGACGAACAAGACTATGAACCTGAGATGATGTAAAAATAATAAAAAAGGTTATTTATAAAATAAATAATACGAAAAACTGTATCCTACACTTTTATTGAATACCACATAAGAAAAAACCTCATAATTTATTAACATAACGTTTCGACAAGACAAAAGTCTTTCTCGATATTATGTTTTTATAAATAATCTGAAATCAAAAATAATATATTCGTAAAGATGAGTTTAACTAGTGTGTAACCTTATGTTTATCACTCTTCATTAAGCATCAAATAAAAATAGTACTGTTCGTTTAATTGTGGGAAATCAAATATATATTTTTTGAACACGAATCGAATCACACATTTATATATCAAATAAATTTGGTTTATGACCAAAACAGGGCGACTGCTGACTGGATGATTTAACTATCCTTGTATGGATATTCTGTTATGCTCCTGAATTAATATCTGACTTATAGTAAATAGTAGACACGCTTCGATCGACAATCTGTTGAACACATAATTATGACATCTTGCGAAAATATCCCGATTCCAATAGAAGAACGCCCATAACTATAGAGCGGCTGATCCGATTTTAATCACACATAGCTAAGAACAATCTCGATAAAGTCAATTTCAAACAAAAAAACCGGGACTCGCGCACGAAGGGATCCGTACCATTATCGCAAAAACGGCAAAAAAATCACGTTTGTTGTATGGGAGCCCTACTTAAATATTTATTTTATTCTGTTTTTAAGAGAAATTCAACATCTGTGAACATTTCAACTGTCTAGCTATCATGAGATACAGCCTGGTGACAGACAGACAAACAGACAGACAGACAGAGAGACAGACAGAAATACATACAGACAGATGGACCGTAGAGTCTTCGCAATATGGTCACGTTTTTACCCTTTGGGTACAGAACCCTAAAAACTAAATAAAAATCGGTTAATCCGTTTAGGAGCTATGATGCCACAGCCAGATACACAAATACACACACACACACACACAGATACACACGTCAAACTTATAACACCCCTCTTTTTCCCTCAGGGGTTAAATAATGTACACAGCTGCTTATCGGTTATACTGAATGCCGAAGTTGGAAAAAAGCAAGGCTGATTGATTGATCTCATCAGCACTGGAAATCCATGGGTACGGCCTTTGCCCAATCCGAACCGGAGTACCTTGGTTTCCCAAATTATCAGCGGTGGCGACCTCTCGCGTCCGGCCCTGGTTCAGACCATGGTATGGAGCGAGAGGGCAAGGGAAGCTGTCACCTCCTTCTGCGAAGTAGTCGCAGCATGGAGACGCCCTCGCGCCCCTAGCCCCCGCAGGAGACACCCTGGGCGTCGGGAGTCGCAAGCCAGCGAGTAATGGGTAGCTCGCCGTCCAATAAGGACCAGGCCCGAGTCGACGGCGCGTAGTGTTCCACGCGCGCCTCAAAGAGATGTCAGCAAAAACTGACGGGGTCCACTAGAGACGGTGCCTGTCTGGGTCGCGGATAAATTTGAAAGAGAGTTACCGCGGCCCTGGCACAAGCAACTGAAGGAACACGGGTTGGTTTTAGTCAGTAAAATTCTAACACGCCCTTCGGCTTCACCCACAGCGGGAGAAGTCATTGGATGATTTCCCAATAAAAAAAAATAGCCTTCCCAAATTGCGATTTTCCGATCCTGTCACTAAGAGAACTCAGACTATGTTTTCTATGAATAAAAGGTGGATTTACCGATGTGCTGTGTGAGTAGTGATATGGGCGATATTACACTATCATATAGTAATAATTTGGGGAGGAGCTGCAAAATCTCACCTGATAACCCTCGAAAGAGCACAACGCGCAGTTCTCAAAACCCTGTTACGCAAGCCTTACCGTTTCCCTACAGAAATCTTATACTCGGAAACTTTGATTCTAAGCGTAAGGAAAATGTACATACTGAAGGTAACAACAAAGACCCACAGCAGAACTCTTAGGAGGAGTGATCTAAGTATTTTACAGGCTAAACGCAAGTTCAGGATCCCTACTCGTATCGTTGGGATTACTCGTATCAAACAGTAGGCTACGGTTGGGGCCGAGGCAGAGTCTCTTTGAAACTCCGGTAGCCCGTACAAACATATTAAAGTTTGCGCCCGTGTGTCGGGCAATTACGATCATTAATTGCATCTCTCAGCGATTGGACATTTTTTCCTGCTCTTTGGCGGAATTCCAGAGGGTGACAGTGAGTGTATTGTCCTCTATGTAACTTGTCGTCACTGTATGTAACAGTCGCATTGTATGACTACTTTTATTACCTTGGGTTATACCTGTAAAAATAAATGTATGTGTAAATGTATGTGTACTCCTGCAGCTAAATCCGCATACGCACAAAGACTTCCACTTTTTCTGCATTCTCATGTATACAATGAAGTTATTAACAAGTGCAACATAAAAAAAATCACTCTGAAACAGGCAAAAATTGGAGTAACTTCCTGGCTGCTGAGCCTATCATATGACGAAGCTGAAAAATTAATTACCGTGGCAAGATAAAGTTAAAACAAATCATACTCACAGTCACACCCACATTCATATTCACAGTCACACTCACATTTACACTCACATTCGCATTCACATATGATATACGCACATTCATACTCAAACTCATAACTCATAGTAACAAAATAGCGTTGAAATGTATGAAGTATAAAATGTTGTTATATCAGGGCATTTTTTAATTGTTAACTGCTTTTGTTTTCCTATAATTTGATTGCTTTATTTTGTTTGATATTAATTTACTTTTTTCTGAAACCGAACATGTGTCAAAAATCTTTTAAATGTTTACCTTCAAAATTGGTTCCCAAGATACAGGCTTGCCTAATTTGGGGCCAATGTAAAAATCTTTGTAATACTGTTCTTTATTAAATAAAATTTGAATTTGAATTTGAATATATCTTGGATCATAGATCTGTAAGTCCTATTTATCTGATAGTGTAATATATACATATGAATCATATCGTCTTTGATTAAATATTTTTACGTTTGTTGATAGATAAGATCATAGAAACAGGAGCAGGACAAATAGCTCGTTTCCTTTTTCACTGTCGCACTATGATAGTTTTAACACGTCATAGTATAAGGTCCCTGGTCTTGCCTTATTGAATCTTGCTATATTGAATTATTCATAACGCAACAAATTGATTTAAATTATATAATTTTGCCTTTTCAGTTTTGCTACTGCCATATTCTAAATTCTAAGGCAATTCATTATTGTGACAGTTTTATTGACGGAATAAAGTAAGTAAAACAAAATTTTGGCTTAAGTTCACATAATGCTTAGTGAATGTGGAATTCTAAAATTATTGTTGGGAACACTGCTGTACACACTGCCGACGTCTTGTCCTCCATTGAAAACAAATATGACAAAAAATCACAGAACTATGATAACGTAATAAACAGATATGATTATAGGGTCATATATTTAGGATAAGAGATAGGATTTTGTATGATCCTAGATACATGCTAGTGTCATACCCTCCATTGGAAAGGGAATCAGTAATAGCGTGGCAGTTGACAGGACGGTATGGAAGAAAAAAAAACATTAAAAAAGGCTTCATAATAAAAAGACTACAAAGTGAAAAATAACTTTAATTTCGGAAGTCGGTTTTTGACCGCGACTGCCGAAATTGAAGTTATTTTTCACTTTGTAGTGTTTTTATTTGGTAGCTGGTTTATTTTATTGTAAAAAAACTGGCCAAGTGCGAGTCGGACTCGCGCACGAAGGGTTCCGCACTATTATCTCAAAAAACGGCAAAAAATCACGTTTGTTGTATGGGAGCCCCCTTTAATTTATTTTATTTTAATTTAATCATTATTATTTTTTTAAGTGAATATACAACTAAATATTCTGTGAATATTTCAAGCGTCTGCCTGTTGCCGTTATTAATATCGAGTAAAAACGGCAAAAATATCACGTTTGTTGTATGGGAGCCCCCCTTAAAAAAAATTTGTTGTTATATCTGTGAAAATTTCAACGGTCTAGCTATCACGGTTCATGAGATACAGCCTGTTGACAGACGGACAGACAGACGGATCGTGAAGTCTCAGTAATAGGGTCCCGTTTTTACCCTTTGGGTACGGAACCCTAAAAAAAACACTATTTAGTGGTACATAAGCCAGAATAGATATCCGACTAACATGTACCTTGAATACGAGTATAACCGGCGCAAAGCGGTACCAGGGTGAACTGTACACATCTGCTTACCCGTTTAGAGCATACTGGCGTGCGTACATTTTTAACCGACTTCCCTAAACATCGGAATTGCGAACCTCCTCCTTTTATGGAAGTCGGTTAAAAATGTATTGCGCCGACCCCAAGTAACATGGGACAAGGGCAGAAAGATGTTGTAATATGATGGACAACTTATTATTATTTTAAGGGTTTCATTTAAAAAAATACTTTTAATGTTTTAAACAATGCACCTGCCAATCCTGCAATGGTGTCTCTTCACCACCCTTGGTTGACTGGTAGAGAATGCCTAAGGCTCAGGCATTCTCCGCCATTGTACCTTTATGCATGAAGTTTTAAATTACACTCATATTATAAATGTGAAAGTTTCTGAGTGTGTACGTTTCTTACTTATTCACGCTCAAACGGCCGGTGTACGTTTCGACGGCGCGGCCACGGCGATATTTAGAAAAAAAACTAAACCATAATTTTGTAAAAATTTGTAAATGTTGATTACCAAAACCATAAAGTCAAAGCAATGGTTAAAAAGTTTTAAGTGTTTGAACGTGGCCGCGCAATTGAAACGCGGTGAATGCCACGGCCACGGAGATCTTTCAAACTAATGGTTGCAGAAACCTCAAATTGAGGTAAATAACAGATTGAATTTGTAAAAAATTGTAAAAATATAGAAAAAAAAATCGCCGATATCTCGCTGAAAAAGCATTGCAGACGTCTGAAGTTTTTTGTAAAAGACTGATTTGAATTGATCAAAATTTGTAAAAATACAACAAAAAGTCCTAGGTTTATATTTCTCGACCTTCAAGACCTAACACTCCATGGCCGCGCCTGAAATATAAACATAAGAAATGTTGTAGTATTTAAAAAAAAATGACAATTTCAAATCTGGCTTTTACAAAAAACTACAGACGTCTGCAATGCTTTTTCAGCGAGATATCGGCGATAACGTGTTTTTCACCGTTACAATGGCGCGGCCACGTTCAAACCCTTAAAACTTTTTGACCATAACTTTGACAAATTTATGGTTTTGGGAATCAACTTTTACAAAATTTTACAAAATCTAGGCATAGTTTTTTTTTAAATATCGCAGTGGCCGCGCAGTTGAAACGCACACAAACGGCTGAACAGATCTGGATAAATAAATAAAAGATGATAAGTGAGATCGATTCTATTTTTGGAACTCAGCATTCAGGTATCAAGGCAGTATTAAGGTTTCAAATGACTTTTACGCACTAGTTTTTTATAAATAATAACTCAAAAATCTTAATTTTATGTATTAACGTAGTTTGGACTCGCGTTCTAAATGTTCCATTACACTAAAGCTATCATAATTTATCTGCATTATATTATTTACCATGGTAGTAAAAGCCAAATTAAAACATTTGACCTTGGATTTTTTAATAATTCCAATCTGCCAACCTTAACTAAGAGTAGACTGCTCGGAAGACCTAATTCTAAGCTATTTCTCATGAATAATTGCCAAGTTACTGACAAAATACTAGCTGTCGACTGTGGCTCCGCCCGCGTGGTATTAGTCATTCGCCCAAAATCTTTATAAATTATAGCCTATGTGTTATTCTGATATATAAGCTAAGTTTCATCAAAATCTTTACAGTAGTTTTTGCGTGAAAGAGTAACAAACATCCATCCATCCTCTTAAACTTTCACGTTTATCATAGTAGTAGGTTAGTAAAGGCCGATTTATTGATACACAGATACTCTAGATTCTCTCTTCTTCTTTTAAGTATAGGATTTGTAAGTACTTTGCTCATCCTGTTTATGAAAAGCTACTGACTCTCTCTCTATTCCTTGAACCAGAAGAAAGTACTTCTCCCT